>CM051263.1:59336306-59538806 GCA_027921565.1 Artemia sinica
GTAATAAATATACGTAACTTACGAATTAACTTACGTAACGAACTTCTATATTCGTATTTTTTTATTATGTATATTAGGGGTTCACCCCTAGTCAATACCTCGCTCTTTACGCTAAAGTCCAATTTTTTTCCAATTCTTTAAGAATGACCCTTAATCACAAAGGCCGTTAATTAGAATAAATAACTCGTATGAAAGTACTAAAAAAAACCTTAGCGTAAAGAGCGAGGTATTGACTAGGGCGCGAACCCAATCATATATGTAATAGTTTCTGTTCGTTTTAAGTTTTGATGTTGAAAAGTTTTCAGCTGAAAACTTGTTTTTTTTATTTAATTTTTGATTGTTTTTTTTTTAATAATGCTGGGAAATCCGGCGCACCCTTCATAGCAATGTCTCTTCCCCAATGAAAACTTCCTCCATGGAAGATTCTACCATGTAACCCCCGACCCACCCACCCTCCCCTCACTTACAGAAAAAATCCCCCTTGAAAACGTCTGTATACTTCCCAATAACCAATACTATATGTAAACATTGGGCAAAGTTCATAACTTGCAGCCCTTCCCCCGGGAACTGTGGGGTATTAAGTCATCCTCAAAGACTGTTATTATATTTTTCGACTATGCTGAACAAAATGGCTATCTCAAAATTTTCATCGGGTGATTTTGGGAAAAATGAGCGTGGGAGGGGCCTAGTTTCCCTCCATTTCTTGTCACTTAAAATTTTTGTCACTAAATTTTTGCCATTTTTTTGTCACTTAGGGCATTAGAACTTTTAATTTCCGTTCGAATGAGCCCTCCCGAGATATTCTTGGACCACTGGGCCGATACGATCACCCATAAAAAAAAAAAAAAAAAGAAAAAAAAAAAAAAAAAAAAAAAAAAAAAAAAAAAAAAAAAATCCGGGATCTTTCTTCTGGCAAAAAAATACAGATAAATATGGATAAATACTTCTGTTTTTTTGCCTGGTAATATGATTAAATAAATCGTATTTTTAGAAAATAAATTCAGACTAAAAAAATATAGTGGTAGTTCTTTAATGACATGCTAATATTCTAAAATAAATACAGTAAACTGATACTGTATTACTTAAAAACTAATGTGGCATTCTCTAATATAAATAGTACATTCTAAAAGCAACAACACTTATTGGGTGTCAGGAAATAGAAAACGATGATGGTTAAAAATGGCATAATTTCGCCAAAATCCTCGGGGGGGGGGAAATTTTCCCAAATCAAGTGAAAATGACAGTGAAAAAAGAAAAATGAGCTATATAGTACCATAAAGGCAAATATATACTAAAGGAAACTGACCTTTTTCTCTGGATACCTGAATTATTCAGGCTGATCATAGTTTGATAAGATGTTTTTACTGAAACTAAATTTCAGTTGGGGGGGGAGACTAAATCTAGGGTAGTGGGCAAACTGGGGTCTGGAGGAGGCAATCCCCTTGCCCTATAGCAAATTGCGCCCCTGCTGGTTAACGGAATCAATGTATTCCTCCGGCCACATGTGTGTCGTTGAAGCCGGCGTAAGATTGCTGCAACATTTCAGGTTGCACAAGCTACGTAAATCTAGTTCCTCTTAAGGAGAGAGACGCCAATGAAGAAAAAAAAGTTCCCTGGAGTACTAAACGTTTCCTATTTCATGTTAATGGGAAAAATACTAGACAATCCCTGAACTAGATTAAGAACGGGAAGTACGTTAAAGTCCATGTTTTTGCTCAACAACCTTTTGTTTGGAGGTTAATTAATTCGTCGCCTATGTAATAGCTTAGTGTTTACGTGGTGTAAAGTGTAAAAGTACTTCTGTTTTCCCAAATATCATGTTTCCGTGCTGTATCTGGAGTTTTCTCTTTTGGAAATGGAAAGTGGTCCAAAAACCTTTCGCAATACAATTCCTTAAATCAAATAAATTAAAGTTACAGACAACATTTTAGTTAAATGTATCTAACAATTTCATCCTCTCTTGTATTTTTCTAAGTTTTATATATTTATTTTTTTTTTTTTAGAGAGAGAGGGGAATTTATTAAAACAAGAAAAACACAAAAACGGAATAACAACAAGAGAAAAAACAATACATAACAAATACTACAGATTTCAATTAACAGCTCTGTCCCTAGACCTTTACGAGCTCTGTAAATGTTTTTACTATACTTTTTACTTTTAATTCTTTTACTATGCTGTAATATACCTATGATGTAAGATACCCATGATCTAATTTACCCATGTTGGAATAAAATACCTACGCACAGCAGCCAGTCGGAGGGGCTAATTCTACCACTCAAAAATACCAAGGTTAAAAATACAAAGCGTACATTAACACCCAAATAAATATCAAGAATAAGTAGATAGATCAGTGTATTTCAGAAGCCCAAGGGTCATATACACAAAAACAGAAACGTATATACATAAAACAAGGAAATTGCCTGAAAAATATTTACAAAACACACAAAAATAGAATACAAAGCGAGAAATGCCTAATCTATAAACAAAATAACCTAATCGCCCGAACTTTTCGTTTTATAAATATTTTATAATTAACTTTGTTTTTTTATTAACTCGAGTTAATTAAAAAATAAACAAAATTAAAAAATTAAAGAAAAACGAAACCAATAATGGCTTTATATACTACTACTAACAACTCATCGCAGCACTAAGCCGCCTGAGGCCAACACAGCTACGCACGCTCCTCCTCCATCCCAATCTATTCAAAGCCTCCCTTTTTACACCCTCCCACGAAGTTCCCATTTCCTTTAAATCTTTCTTTATGACGTCCTCCCACCCCAGACGAGGACGACCTGCTTTCCGTTTAGCCCTAGACGGTTGGTCGAAAATAAAATCTTCGGCAATCTGTCATCCTTCATACGCACAACGTGCCCTAGCCATCTCAACCTTTCTTTCATTATAGCCTTAGAGAGCGGTATTGAACCCCATTTTTCGTACAGCCTGTTGTTTGAAATACGGTCAGTAATCCGGGTACCCAGAACAATCCTTAAGCAATTTCTCTGGAAACCATTATACAAAGCCGGAGTGCCGGACCGAGATGCAAGTGCTCCGGAGACCATTTAAACAAGCATAAACATAAGCGACATTCGATTTTTTCACAGGTAGACAAGTCAGAGTTCTCTTGAACGCGAAACTTCGCTTCACCTTTGTAACACTAAATTTTAAAGAATCTAATTTTAAATTAATTTATTCCAATGCGTATATGAAAATCGGTAATTAGTAGTGCAATGTTATTATTAGATGTTTTTAGGAATTACAAGTAGGTTTCGAAGTCTCGAGTTGGTTTCAAGGGCATTTTGAGAAAGTTTCTGCGAAAATAAGCTTTCCAGGGTAATATACACTGGACTGCTGATGGCAGATTAAATGGGAGGAGCTCTTTGTATGCGCTGAGGACATAGAAGCCAAAAATCACTTAGTCGTGCTCTTACTGTTATATTATTCATATACAGTGTTGCGTTGTAACAAATAAAAGCCAAATTGATTTTTAAATTCATTACACTGGGTATTACCCAGTGTAATGAATTTAAATATCCAGTGGGTAAACAACCAAAAATCGTCAGGGGTTTCTTAACTGATTTAAACTAATTTTGGTGTTCCGAGTCCGAATATCACATTCATTTTGCTGTATCAGGTCAACTTTTGAGACACAGCCACAGGTCGCACTTGACGAGCTATACATATCCTAAATTCAGGGGTTTTGAGTTCAATCATGTTTTTCTTGAATAATATATCGAATTACAACATTAACTTATTTCCCTAAAGTAGCTGCATACGTGTATGCGGGATTGCAAGGTTATTTAATTAATCCTTAGCGAAACAAACTTATTCCAAATTTTATTACCTGACATTAACCTGCGTTTTTCTATTTCTTTCCGTTGGTTGATATAGCTTCGGTGCGACGTCACGCAGGCATGATCCTGACGTTTTCTGCTTCATCTGGGGAAATTACACGCTGTCAGTAAAAAAGGAAGAACATCACAGGATTTGTAGTGCGCCTACGAGGCTTACTTTGAAGTCAAGCTGCGTGACCAGGATAAGTCCTCTGCACCGCACACGGTGTGCAAGAGGAGCGTTGAATACCTCCGGCGGTGGACAAAGGGCGCAAAAACCTCACTGAAGTTTGGGATTCTGATGGTTTGGAGGGAGCCGTTAGACCATGAATCGGATTGTTACTGCGAATAAAGTCCTGTACTAGCGTTCACAGAGGTTCTTGACAGCGACAACGAGGTCACCAGTGCAAACGAGGGAGGATATACAGAAAAGGAGCATAAGGCACAAGATGGTCCGCAACCCTTTTCACAATCTGAGCTTAATGACCTGCTTCGGGATCTCAGCTTGCCGAAGACTTCCTCTGAGCTGTTGGCCTCCAGACTCAAAGAGAAAAATCTACTTGGTGAGGACGCACGTATCACTTTCTGTCGTAGAAGGCACGAGGACTACAAGGGCTACTTCTACCCGGAGGAAGACCTCGTGTACTACCGAGATGTCGCCGGTCTTCTTGGTAAACTCAACGCTCCTCAGTATGATCCAAGAGATTGGCAACTCTTCATTGAAAGCAACAACAAACCTTCTTTGTAGTGTGTGCTCCTCCACAACAGGAGCCAGTTTGCCTCAATCCCTCTTGCGCACTCCACGACTCTCAAAGAGAAATACAAAGCAGTGAAGTACGTGCTTAACAAAATCCAACATGAGCAGCATCAATGGACCATCTGCGTTGACTTCAAGATGGTGAACTTTCTACTTGGTCAGCAGTCCGGGTTCACGAAGTACCCATGCTTTATATGTATGTGGGACAGTCAAGACAGAGCCCAGCACTATGTAAAGAAAGAATGACCGGCGCGAGAGCAATTAGTGCCAGGGGCAAGAAATATCATAAACGAACCTCTTGTTGACCGGAATAAGATATTGATCCCGCCGCTACACATGAAGTTTGGATTAATAAAACAATTCACGCACACTCTGGACAAGAGTGGGAGATTCTTCATCTACCTATGCCGAGCCTTTCCTCGACTGGCCATTGAGAGGCTGAAGGCCGGCATTATCGATGGCCCGCAGATACGGCAACTCATAAAGGACACAGAGTTCCAAGACTCCATGAACACCACTGGAGTGCACCGCGTGGAAATCGTTTGTGCAGGTGGTGTAAAGCTTCCTGGGGAGTACGAACTAAAACTAAACTGATTAAAATACATATTGTTTTCAATGAAATACAGTTTATTTTTTAAACGATAGGAATCGGGAAACAGCATTATTTTCCTCACTTTTTTGTAAACGTGGATTAAACATGCTGACAAATAAACCAGGCCCTTTATTTTCTCTGACATTCTTCTTTTTTCGGGGGGGGGGGGGGAGGGGTTTGATTTTTTATGGTTACAAACTAAATAGCTTTTGAACTCTCATGAGAACTTTTCAGTAATGTTTGTTATATAAGTTATGTCATTCTGTTTTCTTCTTGTTGATGTTTTGCAAAATTAAATCTCAAGGCCGTATTCAGCGGGTAGGGGTTACTAGGTTTGATCCTCCTTCCTCCCCCATAAGTCTGACTCGCATAAACAGCAACGAAAATGAATATAAACAAATTTTGACACGTTTTGGAGAGATTATTTTGTAAACCACCCCCCCCCCAAAAAAAAAAAATCATATCCCCCAAAATATTCTAGATATAGCCCTATAAAAACTATAATTTTCAAAATACATATTGTTTTCAATGAAATACAGTTTGGAATTTGTAAAACGAAATGAAAGCGAAAGAGAGTGCCTTTTTTTCCTCTCTTTTTTGGTGAACATCAATTAGTCCTGGGACGTCATTTTTCTTTGTTGCCTTGCTGTTGATGTTATTACAATGCTATATGTTATATGTTGATGCTATATGCTAATGTTATACGTTGATGCAGTTAGAAGGGAAGGCATAGGGAAGGGGTGCTGGTTGCCCTTCGATCACTTTGGACTCTTAAAAAAGACACTAGTACTTTCGATTTCCAATCGAATGAGCCCCCTTCGAAGTTTACACGACCACCCTTTCCATAAAAACCGTGTGTGTTAACAATGGGCAACTAGCATAACTCATAGCCTTTGCCCGAGGGCTGGGGGAATTGTCAAAACCGAAACCATAGTTATTTGACCTTCGGACTATCTTGAACGAAATGGCTATCTCAAAATTTTTATCGGAAGCATATGGGGAAAAAGACGAGGAGGGAGTTGCCCTCCAATCAATTTCGACTCTCAAGAAGAGAACTGGATTTCAAACCAAATGAGACTCCTCCTAAGTTTATAAGACCACCGCTTCCATAAAAACCTTACATGTTAACAATGGGCAACTTGTATAACTTACAGCCCTCACCCTGGGGGCTGTGGTGGATTTTGTTAACCCGGAGGCATTGTTATATGATCTTTGGACTATATTGAACAAAATGGCTATCTCAATATTTCGATCGGATGCATTCGGGGAAGAAGGCGTGAGAAGGCTAGTTGTCCTCCGATCACTTTTGACTCTTAAAAAGGGCAATAAAACTTCCGATTTCCAATGAGCCCCCCCAAAGTTTATACGACTACCCTTTCCATAAAGCCTTATATGTTAACAATGGACAACTGGCATTGCTTATAGCCCAAATCCCCAAAGACATAATAAGTGGACCTTTCAACTATGCTGAATAAAATGGCTATCTCAAAATTTTCATAGGATGTGTTTGGGTAAATAAGGTAAATGCGGGCTGGTTGACCTCCAATCACTTTCTAATGTTAAATAGGGCACTAGGAATTTTATCTTCCAATCGAATGAACTCCTTTCGAAGTTTCTACGCAGCTCCTTTGATACGAAGTGCTTTGGTCAGAATATAAAAAAAGGAAATAAATAAATAAAACATTGCGCCACTTCGCTCTATTCTTAGGCAGCGCTATTGTGCTGCCTATGAAACGTCAAGAAGCAGCAAATCAATCCCATGTAAATATTTCCCCCTGAAATCAGAAAGCACCGGCCCTCCCGAGGAAATGGTCCAAATCTTCAATGTTCTCCTTACAGAGGGAAAAAATAAACGCAAAAGAATAATATAAAAAAAGATTTAAGATATAGCTAGAAAACATTTAGCCAGGACTACCGGCTAATGAGACTACGAGTTGTTACAACTTCACCCTACCTCATTGAATTTCGAAATTATTTGTAGTGAAGTTGAAGTTGTTCAAATCAGATAAGATTTAATTTCCAAAATGACATTAGTTGTCGACGTCAAACGTAATGGAAGGTAATTTTAACGAGATTATCCGAGGAAAAAAGTCTACTGGAAAACGTTGTTCCTTTTGTTCCCTTCAGGTTTATTTAATTAATCAGCAAAGCCCAAATCCTATCAACGCAAAAAACCACCCGGTTTTGGGCTTATTAGTACCAAGGAAAAATCCGAAGAAAATCGATACTCTCCAGTAGTTTCATTTGCTTCGTTTGCAAAGATATTAAGGAAATACAGGCACTTTTCGGAGAACACAATCTGGTGCCGCTTACATTTAATGAACCAAAGCGGTTATTTTTAGGCAAAGCGTAAATGAATACAACAAATTGACAGAAGTATTATTCAAAAAAATTGTATTTGGTTACCAGAAAATCAAGAGGATATAATTACCGTCTCTGGAAAGGCTGGATAAGAACCGTGACTCATTTTAGAACAAAAAATAAGAAAACTATTATCTTCGAGCCAGAAAGGTCGTTAACAGTAATATTGATCGCAACTTGCGCTGGCTATACTTTAACTCTAAAAGCCCGAGAGCAGAGCCGTTCCTAGGGTTGGTGGCACTCGTGGACAAATTAATTACAGCGCCCCCCCTCCCGACTCAAATATAAGCAAACAAACGAATCAAAATGAAAAATTTGATCAAAGTGGGTAGCCCCCCAGCCGTGGCCCCCCTCCCAGCCACGGTGCCCGGAGCAATTGCTTTGGTTGCCCCCTTCCCTGAAAGACTCTGCCCAAAAGGTGAACAAGCGATTGAAAGGATCGTTCTAAACACCACAACACAATTTACAGGATGGAAAAAACAAGCTGAACTACCAAGGGCAGAGAAAACAACTAGATAATCTAGTTATTTTAATAGGCTAAGTGGAAATATACACAACCATATATTATTTTTAAAAATAGAAAAATCGTGAATTCAATTTTTACTGAAAAGGACCTCCATATGCAGTTACGCAGTTTTTGGCAGTATAGGGTGCCAATTTCAAAAAAGAGAAACGTTGACAAAAATAAGCAGCTAATAAGCAAAAAAAAAAAATATGTGGCACAGTTATCTCTGTGAATCAAAAGATGGTTAATACTTTAATGTTTACGAACCAAAAACGCTCTCACATTTATCTAATCAGTTTTGATGATTTATTTTCGTAGTTCAACGTAGCAACACTGCCGAGGATATGGTTATTGTGCTTAATCTTTTGTTCATCATTACCTCAGACATGTTTTCCATGCCTTGTGCTTTAGATGTTCGGGTTCATTCGCTATCCCTGGGGAAAAAATATGTAAGTTGCTCTTTAAATGCACATGCATACAATGTCATTCACACAAAAAATATTTTTTCAAAAATAAGGCTCTAAACGACTTTTCCCAAGAAAAGCAGTGTGCCAATTTTCGGGAAAAACTAAGCCGTTTTCAAGGAAAATACAGCCCTGCAAAAGCTGTGTGGGGTTGACATCTACGGCTTTAATCAATGGCGAATAAACACTTAATTGTAACTCCCGCAACACTTTTGATAGCAAAAAGTTGTCGCAACACTTAACGTAGACAAAACAAAGTAAATATGGTTTCATTTTGGGCAAGTTCTCTTAAAATTTTCTCTATGCTGGTGGCAAAATTCGGCATCCAAAGCTACTACTCTTTGCAATCGCCATTTTTTTTTTTTAATTCGGCTGAGTATGTCTATACAGTCTACAGCATTAATAGCTTTTAATATCTCTTTTACCCTACGTTAAACTATCAAGGGCCCTCTTCTCTTCATACCAGGGGGAAAATAGGATGAAAGTGGCTTAGCCAGGGACAAAATGATACTTCGCTGTCCCGACCAGAAAAGATTGCTCAACAATATTTCCTAAATTGGCACTCGTAGCTCGTTGCAAAATCTTTTATTAATTTAGTTTTAATTTTAATTAAAAAAAAAATTAAATTTAAATTACAAAAAAAATTTAATTTAAATTACAAAACAAAAATTAAATTTAAATTACAAAAAAAATCAATTCAAATTACAAAAAATGAAAAAAAGGGGAGTTTTGCTAAAAAAAAAAGGAAAAAAAAGTGCTTAATAGGTCTTCCTATATCAGTTTTGAACAGTGGAGACGTTTCCGATTTTAATTTGTTTGTTTAATTGCACGAAACAAATCAAAAAATTCAGATTCATCCATGCTTAGAATGGGCTTGCGGAACTTGCACCTCAACGCCGTAGCAGAGATGTTTCCTTTTTGGTAACATCTGGGTATAACCTCTATGTTAAGTCAGTTCAGATATACCAGAAAAAGATAGCGTATGTTTTTGATGAAAGAGTCATCCGAAAATTTTTGAGACATTTCAGCACGCAGGCCATACTATTAAGAGATCAGAAAGACCCTGGGTTAGTCTTTCAGCGGACTTTGTAATTGAGAAAAGGTACATGCAAAGCCTTAAAACTTCGGGTGGTCTCACTGCTGGATGTGGCAAGACAGAGCAAAAGAGAGCCATCTGGGGTTTCTCAAGGCCAACATGCCTTGACATCAACCTCTTGATGCAAAATCTGACGAAAATTCATTGCTTTACAAGTAATTAACACCGCAACATGACTTCGAGCAAGCATGGAAGAGACTTCGATGACCCCAAGAAGCTCATCGAGTACTTCGGAGAATCTTCCCCATTTAAAGGTGGCCCACAGCTTTGAAACATCGCAAATGGCTTAACTCATTTCCGAGATGTGAACGCGGACGCAGCTGAGGCAGGTGGAAAGGTGATTCTGGTCAAGATGACGGAGAAAACGCTAAAGGAGCAAGTCTTCAAGAAAAAAAGACCAAGCAACGTAATGACTGCCAAGAAAGCAAGGTCCTGTGTAATTGCATATACTGACCCGGCCCTACTTTTCCAGAAATTCACAATAGTAGCCCAGCGATGTAGCCTTAAGGAAACTATTCCAAGTTTCAACTTTGTGCTACTCCACCTTCTTCTTTCAAAAGTGAAGGGCCCATGAGAATTCTTACCTGAAGCTATATATGGTGGCTTAGGTTCGGCTTGAGATAGTCACCGAGATAAAGAAAAACTTTGGAGACAAAATTTGTCTATTGATACCATTCTATCACGCAGTTCTGGGGAGTAATACAACTTCCCATCTGTACAGCACAGAAAAGGGCAAAGACCTTCAAATGCTGCTTCCTGACACAAGTTTTAGAGATAGTGCTGCAGTATTTTTTATAGTTTTGCGTCTCAAGACGATACAGTCACAGCAGGCTTTGTTGGCACCCTATGAATACTCTGATACTCCAAGCCCTGACAGTACCTGAAGTCAAATCTTTCATAAGAAAGTGAGCACTGCCACGACTTTTGGACATCCGCAAGAAGCACCACTGAGTCATGCAGCGGCAAAGTACCACTCGCTACATGTATATTATCAGATTCAGATTGGGCTCAGACGACTGGGGATGGAAATTGCAAGACAATAAACTTTAGGGGCCGATTAGGAAAGATCTACCTGCAGCTCTCTCTCAGTTGCTCAAGATTATTAAGAGAAAAAGTGGAGTTGAAGGTTGTGATAGTAAAAAGCATATCTGTAAAAAAAACGGAGCGTATCGATGCTTGTGGGAACTGCAAGGGAGCTTTGTGTGGCGATTCCAATGTTCATTCTAAGTTTAGTAAGGAAGAGAGATAGTTCCCAAGGATGAAATATTAAAGTTACTACCGTTATCTCCTATGCTATTTTTAAACCTTTGAATCACAAAATCGATCTTATGATTAAAAAAAAAAAAACAATCATTAGAAACGTCTAGTTATACAGACGTGCTGAACTTTTCTTTCTTGTTCATTTATTTCAGTTTGTTCAAACTTGCTCCTCTTCCAGAACCCTAATTTTTTACCTTGTGAATGAAGAAAACTGATTTCGAGTAAACGGGTGTGTTGTTTTTTGGGGTTTTTTTTTCTCTCTCTCTCTTGCTAAGAACTTGGTTTTCTTTCCATTTTTTAGGATTGAATTTTGCATTTCGTCTGACAGTAAAATAACCTCAAGAAAGGATTTCAGAGCCAAAAAACTGACCAAGAAAGATGTATCAGTAGAATTTCCATTTCCATTTCTTTAGAGAACTTCCATTTTCATTTTTGCAAACAAAAAAGTGAAAAAAAATATTTTGGCAACGTACTAGAGATGCCAATTTTTGATACTTTGTACAGCATTTTTTTCAAGTTAGGACAAAAAAAAAACATTTCCTTATCAATTTTTTCCAAGTCAAACCTTAATTTCGCTCTACTATCAATTTCCTACTGTCTTTGAAGCTAAATAATAACTAGATCCATTTATATGAAAGGTCATATGCAGAGAATTTATGAGAATGTAATGTAAAGGTTGGAAGGACTTTGAATATAGCAACTTAATTAACGATTGAAATTCCGTGCTTTCACAGCATTTTCCAACAATCCAATTCCGTGATACTATGATATAGGAGCCACTTTGATGCTTTGATGACATTTTCAAATTGATCTGACTCAATAGAGGTCATTAGTTAAACATATAGTTGTTAAATAAAAATTCAGCTTTTTAGTAAGATTAAAAAGGGGAAAAAATTCTGACTAAGTAAAGAGCGATGATGAAACTTAAAACGAATAAGATATTTGATAGATGTTGAGCGCACTTGCCAACTTTATTCCCCTAGATTGAATATAGATTGAAAATCCTTGTATTATTCCACTTCAAACAGGGTAAAATATGCCTAGCTCTCAGCAAAGAAGTTGTAGTTGGGAGAGGCGGAGGGACTTTGAAGGGGCCAGAGGTCAATCATATAAGTTAAAAATTGTTGAGTAATTCTGATTAAAATAAGCGGCAACGTCCTTACCATTCTTTCACAGAAATGACACTAGTAGGAGCTTGGGGGGAGGGGTCGTAGGCCCCCTTGTGATTCCGATAATACAGAGTAATTCTGCTTCGAGCCAGGTAAAAAAGACCTGTCTGACTGCTAAAAGGGCTGATTGGAAGAGGAGGGACATTCGTTTAGCGGAACCATGGGCCCATCTTGTTCCCCCAGCTAATTTTTACATGTAATAAAGATTTGCCTCGTTTTTTCAGCGATTCAAAATTCAGCTCGCTTTTGCACTATCATAACATGATTTTTATTTTTATCGCCAATGCGTACACAGCAACTAAGTTGCCAGTCCTGACAATTTCAAAATGGTATTTAATTTAACGAGTGTTTTTTTCAACAAAAAAATAATAGGCCTTAATTTAATCCAGTTCTTCGAGCATTACTGACCAGCGTTAAGAGAAAGTAAATCCTAAGTTCAAAAGTTGAATTTTTGCTGTGGGTCAGCTTTTTAATATCTCTACTAAGAAAGGAGCCAACGTTAAGCTCTAATGTATTCATTAAAAAATAACTATTTAAGTTTAGGAGTCATATGAGCAATCATTTCTCTGCCTCAGTCCCCAAAAAAAGCACATAAAATAGAAAACTCAACCAAAATCACGAACAGAAATGGCTTGTGAAAGTAACAGCAGCACTTTCATTACCCTTGAAAAATGCTCCTTATTTGGGTCCAGAAATTTTTTAGGTTATTATTTTAATAAATTTTGGCAAAGGGGCCAGGGAACCGTGTCATATTTTAGTTGTTTTCATATATTAGTTTGATCTCAACTTGTAATTGCTGCCTCCTTGAACGGAGCTGTCCATCCGAAAACAGAAACATGGCTCGAAGAAACACACTCTGTAGACTCTGGCTCAAGAAAAAGCGAAAACAGGCCTTTTCTCGCCCAAAGCATGGGTTATACGCAGTATTTCCAAAATGTAATATATTCATCTATTGGGTCAGACGTCCACAGTTTCAATAAAAACTTCGGAGGTTAGGCCCGTATCACTTTCTCCCAACAAACTAAAAGCGGTGGGGATGGGAGGGAACAGGACAAACCAGAGTGCTGTTACCAGAGGGCCGTTCCCATAACAGAATGAGATAAATGGGGAGTCAAGAGCTAACTACCTACTATATAAAACACTAGTTTGGCTCCGTAAGCAGGTTAGGCCCGTATCACTTTCTCCCAACAAACTAAAAGCGGTGGGGATGGGAGGGAACAGGACTAACCAGAGTACTGTTACCAGACTGCTGTTCCCACAACAGAATGAGATAAATGGGGAGACAAGAGCTAACTATCTACTATATAAAACACCAGTTTGGCTCCGTAAGCAGGTTTAGGCCCCTAAGCAGGTTTAGGCCCCTAAGCAGGTTAGGCCCGTATCACTTTCTCCCAACAAACTAAAAGCGGTGGGGATGGGAAAGAACAGGACTAACCAGAGTACTGTTACCAGAGTGCTGTTCCTACAACATAATGAGATAAATGGGAAATCAAGAGCTAACTATCTACTATATAAAACACTAGTTTGGCTCCGTAAGCAGGTTTAGGCCCGTATCACTTTCTCCCAACAAACTAAAAGCGGTGGGGATGGGAGGGAACAGGACAAACCAGAGTGCTGTTCCCACAACAGAATGAGATAAGTGGGGAGTCAAGAGCTAACTATCTACTATATAAAACACTAGTTTGGCTCCGTAAGCAGGTGTCTAGTTTAAGATATTCTGAGAATTTTCAGAATAAGAATATAGCTGTTCAGTCTGAAATTCGTCCAACAGTCCCTGAAGCCTCAAAACGCAAATCTTTAGGGTCCAAATTTTCTAGCTTTCATTGAGAGCTTCAGAAAAAGAATGAGGGGGACTTTATTTTCAGGGTTTCCAGGAGACTCATCACATGAGCATGAGTTCTTAAATTTGAACTGCCTGGAGTAGGCCTAAGGGTAAAACAACTGTTGAGAGTGAATCTATTTTGGTCGTGGGTCCAGGATTTCTAATTAAAAAATTCTAAGAAATGTCAGATTAAGAAACATAGATCAATATATACATGCACTTCTCAAAATTAAATATAGGTCAACATGAATTTTTTAACAAATTTATTATGATATAATTTCTATTCCGACTTCGCGAATCCTCAAGATAATAGAAACCCTTATATGAAATGATTAATACCTTTTTTTGATTTTATTTAGAAAGAGAATTAGTAACTCCTTATAAAGACATCGTAGAGGAACTGAATAGGCAAAAAAAAAACAAAAAAAAAACACACACAACAAAAAACAGTCTATCACATAAAATTTTGAGTAATACAAAAAATTGTTCTTTTATCTTATGTAGAAGTTATTTATCTTATTTAAGTTATTAAGTTATTATTTAAGTTATTTATCTTATTCGACAAGTTAAAGAACCTTTTCAATAACGATACGTATTCAAAATGTTAAAATACCTGTTCAATTCGATACCCGTTCAACATGTTAAAGTACTAATTCAAAATCGATACCTGTTCAAAATGTTTCATGCTATTTTCAAAATCAGCAAACTCTGTCTCATATATTTCCCCAATCGTCTGATGGTTTTTAGCAGCCATAATAAATCTCCCCATGTCAGTTTGTATGTCAATAGCCTTGAGTAAACATGAAATGGTCTCTAAAATGAAAAGCCACATGTTATAGAGTCATCAAAGGCCAAAATAAAAAGGTCAATGTAAAGACAAAATTAAGCTGCATTATTGACTAATGCCAGGCTTGAGAAAAAAAAACGCCAGCAATTACCGAAACAAGCGATTCATCATATGATGACGAAGAAAAATACCGTAGAAAAATCTTGAAATTTTCTCTTTTTTTTTTGGGGGGGGGGGTCATTCCCCACCCCTTACGCACACACCTGAATCGATTTATGAATTATATTGTTTTTTTTTGTCAGAAAAAGAAGGTTTCATGGCTATTCAAGGACAGCGGCAAGCCCCTCCTCTATGTCCTCTGCAGTTGGCCGATTTCCTCCATCTTTTTGTTTTAGAAAGAGTGAAATATATTTTAAAAAAAGGCTAGAAAAAGAATATACAACAAATATCAATCTACAATTCTGTCCCTAGAACCACGATAAGGTATATGAGGTCGTTTTGAGAGTACCCCGCCTTCACAGCTGCTCGTCTATTTAACCCACTGTATATAGATAATATAACAGTAAGATCAAGGCTTATGAATTTTCGGCACTTCATTCTCGGCACGTACAAACAGCTCCTCTCATTTACTCTGTCATTAGCGGGTCAGTATATATTTGTCAATCACTGAATAATGGTGCGAATTTGTATTATTCGTAATTGCGAAAGCAGAAAGAAACTTGGTGAGCCGGCGAAGTGGTTTGCGACTGTTCCATCCCACAGGTATGACTTAACTGATTGGCTTACGTAGGATTCCTTAATAGGGGATCGAGGGATTGATTAAATTTGTGAAAATAAGGAAATAGTACAAAGACCTGAACGGGGAAACTGGCTGCGAGGACTTCTCCCTTGAACAATTTATAAGATTTTTGGGCACACGTGCATATTACGAAGTAAAATTTAAGGATCAGGACATCGAGAGACATCCCTATCAAGGAAAATATACTTATATATATATATATATATATATATATATATATATATATATATATATATATATATATATATATATATATATATATATATATATATATATATGTATATATATATATATATATATATATATATATATATATATATATATATATATATATAGGATATATATAATATGCTATCTATAATATATATAATATACTATACTATATAATATAATATACTATATATAATATACAATCAAGGAAAATATCAAGGGCAATTTTTTTTTTTAGAAAAAACTTGTGTTTGATTATCTCCTTAATGAGCTCCTCAGTACTACAGACAATAAAAATCAAACCAATATCAATAAACATATGTGAAAAAAGAAAGTAACTATATTTAATTTATCTGCAAGTCTACATTCATGCCCACCACGTAATTTTCCTTTGAGAAAAAAATTGATAAAACTCTGGCACTGAAATATCAAATATCATCACGTTATGGCGTTGTTCAAATCAAACTTATTTTTAACTTGATTATCGTTGTAAATTCATTCTTTGTTTTTCTTTCCATCCTTAAACCAATGTTAGATTTACCTGTATATACATGTTACAATGTTACAGCCCACTGTATATACATTTATATAAATTTATGTGTAGTGTTACAGCCATACCAATTATTCTCCTTTCCTTTCTTATTCTTTAATAATAATTTCTAGTCGTTTTGAGTGGTGTGCGTGTAACTGAACCCCAAGCAACTGAACCTCTGTAACTGAACCCCCGTATAACCGAACCACCGTGCAACTGAACCCCCGTATAATCGAACCCCCGTGCAACTGAACCCTCGTGCTACTGAACCCTCGTGCAACTCAACCACCGTACTTACATTGGGTAAAACACAATAGGGTTATGAATCATAGTTATCTAAATATGGTATAGTTATTTGACCTTTAAACTATTTTAAATAAAATGGCCGTCCCAAAATTTAGATCGGATATATTTGGGGGAAAATAGGGTGGAGTGGAAGCCCTCCGACCACTTTTAACTCACAAAGTGCACTGGAAATTTTGATTTCCAATCGAATGAGCCCCCCTCCAAAGTTCATATAAAATTTTTTCTACAAAAACCTTATGTGTTAGCAATGAGCAACTAGGTTAACTTGCAGCCCTTGCCCTAGATGCTGCTGATGGGGTTGTTAACCCTAAAGGCATGGTTATTTGATCTTCAGACTATTTTGAACAAAATGTTTATTTTTATTTTGATCAGATGTATTTGGGTGGGGGGATGTCGGTTAAGAGGGAAAGGCTGATTGTCCTGTGATTACCTTTGATCCTTTGAAATTGAACTTGAATTTTCAATTTCCAATCGAATGAGCCTCCTTCAAAGTTTTTACGATCATCCCTTCCATAAAGACCTTAAATTTCAACAATTGGTAACTTGCAATAACATACAGATTGCTGATACAGGTGTATCAGCAATTTTTTTTGGAACAGCTTATTGTATCAAGATGAAACTTCTGGGGCATCTACCTGCTACTACTGCTATTAATACTGCTACTACTACTACTACTACTACTACTACTAATTCAACACTATTATTACTTCTACTGCTCCTACTACGACCTCTGCTACTATTAAACTAGCACTATTAAGGCTACGCCTATCAAGTTGAAAATTTGACAGAATGAGGTATTTGAGGTGGAACTTGAACTAAATCAAAAGACACTGTGTGCATGCAGATTTTCAAAATGGCATATCTCAAAAAGGGATTTGTGTATTAAGTTGGAACTTTCAGAGAGTGCTTAAAGGGAAAGTCAATTCACCAAAAGGAAATATGTCCACGCTCAGGCCTGGATTTACCACTAGGTCCCTAGGCCCAGACCTAGAAGCGCATAATGCTAGCGGGAGCAATAAATTATCACTGAGTAATTTTTTCCTGACAAAAACTGGACTGATGTGATTTATAGTCGCCAGGTGCACTCTGCCGCCACGCTGCCTATTCACAGAAAAGTGACTTTAAAACAACACAGGAATTCCATGGTCACTTATAAACTGTCATATGTCTCCCAAGAATGATAGCCGAGAGTTCGGTATTACCCCTCTCTTTCATCACTTTTCGCTCATCAGTTGTGTTCTGTTAACACACAGTTACATGGTTACCCACAGTTACAGTTATATGGGGATTCAGTTACACGTGGTTTTAGTTAAATGGGTTGAGTTGCACTGGGGTTCAGTTACATGGGGGTTCAGTTACACGGGATTTTAGTTAAATGGGGTTGAGTGCACGAAGGTTCAGTTAAAGGGGGTTCAGTAGCACGAGGGTTCAGTTGCACGGGGGTTCGGTTATACGGGGGTTCAGTAGCAAGGAGGTTCAGTCGCACGGGGGTTCAGTTGCACGGGGGTTCAGTTGCTTGGGGTTCAGTTACAATGGAACCGTTTTGAGTTACTGTAGGCTTCTATTTCTACTGATCTTAAGTTCAATATGGCCTTTACTTTTCTTTAAAAAAACTTTCTTTTTCGTAAAATTTTCGTATATAATATATATATAATATATATATTATATATATATATATAATATATATATATATATACTATAATATATATATATTATATATATATATATTGTATATATATATATATATATATATATAATATATATAATATATATATATATATATATATATATATATATATAATATATATATGTATCGACACGTACAAACAGCTCCTCTCATTTGATCTGCCATCAGCGGTCCAATTCCCCTGGCCTGGAACACGTATTTTGGCAGAAACTTTCTCAAAATGCCTTTGAAACCAACTCGAGACTTCGAAACCTACTTGTAATTCCTAAAAACATCTACTAATAACATTGCACTACTAATTACCGATTTTCATATATGTATTGGAATAAATTAATTTAAAACTAGATTCTTTATAATTTAGTGTTACAACGTTAAAGCCAAGTTTCGCGTTCAAGAGAAATCTGACTTGTCTACCCGTGAAAAAATCGCATGTCGCTTATGTTTATAGTTGTTTAAATGTTCTCCGAAGCACTTGCATCTCGGTCCGGGTTTTTATAATGGTTTAGATAGGGAAAGATCATACTGTCTATTATTTATAAACAGTGATTTAACCCATAGTTGGGGTTAGGGTTTGATTCTGTCGGGAAGTGCCCACGCGCCGGTGGGCTTAGCATATAACCATCGAAGGGTCCCTAGCTCCTCCTTAACTCTGTTTGGCCCCACAAGTTAGAAGATCTTAGTTATGTTTAAGGACCCATATGGCAGTCCGGACATTAGTGAAGAAGTGAAATAACGTAACCGACAAAATCCAAGCTATGGTCAAGTTCCCTCAGTCGTTAGATGGTTTTTATCTCCCTCAATAAATCCAGTCAGTTTGAATGTAAATAGCTTTGAGCAGACGCGATATGGTCCATAAAAAAGGAAAAGCTCATGTCTAAAGTTAAACTTTAGCCACCGATTGGTCTAGGTCAGCCTTGATGCAGGCGAGCCACGTTTTCTTCTGTCTCACGTGTCGCTTTTTCCATCCCGGAAGAGGTGTATATCTTAGGGCTTTATTGACAATGGAGTGGTGTGGGCGGCGAAGTGTATGGCCGAACCATCGGAGTCTTCTTTGTTTAATTAGAGAGGGCAAATCAAAACGCTGATGGCAGATTTTGCGGAGTTCGTCATTACTGACTCGATCACGAAGTTTAATGCCAATTATTCTTCTTAGACATGAATGGTCAAATATGTTGAGGGCTTGAAAGTCGGATACTTTCAGAGCCCATGTCTCACAGCCGTATAGTAAGACAGACTGAACGAAGGCCTGATATATCCTTATTCTTGTCTTCAGACGAACATTTTTCTGGTTCCATAGAGAGCGATTTAGCTGGGTGAAGACTCCAGTTACTGAAGCAATTCTCGACTGAATTTCTGATCCTTCCTCTTATTGGGTCTACCAGAGAGCCTAGGTACTTGAATTCCGGTATCTCGTCTATGGGCGACTGTTCTAGTAAAATTGGGGATCTTGAGATGATATATCAGACACCGTGACTTTTGTCTTCGAGGAGCTTATCTTCAGGCCGACCAGAGGATTCTTCAGCTACCTTCGATATCATGGATCGGGCTTCTGAACGAGATTCAGCTAACAAGCAAATATCGTCGGCGTAAACTAGATTGGTGATCACAAAATTGGGGCTTACTTCAACGCCTGAAAAGGTTGTCATTGCTCTGGTTAATCCAGTCGATTACGAAATTAAATAAGACGGGACATAATATACATCTGTGTTGGACAGCAAAATGAATTTGGAACATCGAGGAGAGCTCCCTACCGATCTGAATTTGGGCTCACGTATGCTGGTAGTATGCTTGGATTGGCTATCTTACCTGGTATTTCATACTCTGTCATGGCCTTCCAGATTCCATCCCTTAGAACAGAATGAAAAGCTGTAATAAAATCTATGAATAGAGACACTGCCGGTTTTTGCTGTTTTGCCATGTGTTCAAGGTTTTGTCTTAAGACGAATAGTTGGTCGATTGTTCCCATGGCTGGGTGGAATCCCACTTGAATGGGCCTTGTCTTCACGTTGTGCTGGATACGAAAACGATTATGTAGCATTATGACAAATATTCTGGCAGCAATACAGATGAGAAAGACCCCGCGATAATTACTACATTTTGTCTATAGCCCTTTTTTTAAGACTGGAAGGATGATAGTATCCCCAATCCTGTGGAACCATCTCTTCTTCTTATATACGAAAGGGTAGTTTATGCAGCCTGCTGACAAGTGCTGTCTCTCCATACTTGTAAAGTTCAGTCGGAATGACAGCAGGACCAGGGGCTTTATTGCTTTTAAGGCAATTGATTGGTTGTCGGACTTCATATAACGTGGGGGGAGCCACGTTCATGTCTTTGTAAATATTGCTGGGTGTGTTTGGTTCCTGCAGGTCATCAGGGCTGCGACTTGGATTATGGCAACGCTGATTATGATCCATTGTTGTGGAGAGCTGGTGCTGATTAAGTAGTTTGTCAAAAAGTTCCTTCCAGCGATTTATTATTACGGAATTATTAGAGAGTAACTTGCCGTTTTCATCTTCGACGGACGTATTAGTAGGCTTATGTGATTTACTCCTGATTGATTTTAGGAGCTGATACATCTTCCTGGTGTTGGATCTGGAGGCAGCGGCTTCCATGTCTTTAGCGATTTTCTCCCAGTACCGATTCTTATCATTCTTAGCCAACTGGTGGTATCCTCTTCTCAGGCGCTTGAACAAATCCGATTTTTTGTCTGATACCTGTTGCTTGTACTCAGCTAGCTGAACTGTGCGTAATGACATCCATTTTTTGGATAGTCTTTTGCGGTATCCTATCATAGCTTCTGGAGCCTCGTGGATTGTATTGCGTATGGTCAGCCACTCTCTTCCTCCAAACTTTGGGTTTCCTCTTCGGTCGCTTGCACTTGGAGAGCTTCAGAGCGATTAGATATCTCTAGCGGAAATCTTCGCGTATATTAAGATCATCAAAGCGATTGGTGTCAAATCTTTGTGGAATAAAAGGGTCATGATAAAAACAAAATTAAGCCGCATAGCTGAATAATTGTAAAAGAAATTAAAACAACAAAAAACATTATTCTGCCATGAAATGATCCACTTAATTTGAACATCAAGCTTGAGAAACAATAGTTTAAATTTTTGGTCGCTTTCACCCACAATGTGGATCGAAAAAAACCTTTGTTGGTCGATAGAACAAAACTGTTGATCAATAACGGATCACCAAAACAGATCGTTGATCAACAATATTGATCAACAACGTCGCTAGAAAAGACCTTCGAAATGGCTATTTGTCAAATTAAGCGGGAAATTTTAAAGGGAATATCATGGTGAAATTTTGTTTATTCTCATAATTTTACGAGGAAAGAACAGTTACTTTACAATAAAGCTTGTTATATCTATCATTAGCTTGATGTCTTATCTAAATAAGACGTGAGAAGGTACTTTCTTCTTAATTATATCATTTTCCCTATTAAAATTATATTTTAATTATATATATAATTTTAATTATATTTCCCCTTCAAACGGCACTGAAGACATTCTGTTGCGTAAAACCAAATCTTTCCGAATTTGATCAGACAGTAGAAAGCTGTAAAAACAGCGATAATTATAAAAGCAAGATATGTCTAACGTATCGTCAAAAAAAGTCCAATAGGCTTTGAAACAATGTCCTTTTCTTTTCAACAGCAATAAAGATTTGGGTTCCCGCAAAAATTTTTGTTGGTTCACAATTGATAAACAAAAATTCAAACAAATCTATTCTCGCAAATGTTGATCAGCATTGTTGATGAACAATGTGTTCGCAAAAAAAAGCCTTTAGAGCAGTGGTTCTCAAACTTATTCAGACACTATACCCCTCTTTACCAACAAAAAATTTTTGGGTACCCCTTCTCAGTTGGTTCTAGGCGAAGACCCCCCGGAAAAATACCCCCCCCCCCAAAAAAAAAAATAAGTCTTTTCAAATTTGACAATTTTATTTGAGTTTATTTTTTTTTTCCGTAGGGAGATGGAATTTTGGTACTTGTGTATTATGCGCCACTTGCTCAAGTTTACGCTGTATAAAATTCGAGAACACACCGATTTTTTTTTGTTAGTTTCTTCGTTACTTTAGAAATAAATGTGCTCTATAGATTTGCACATTAGGGGGGGGTAAGCATAGCGGGTCTGCATGCAAAATGTGTTTGGTACAATTATTCTGCATATTAGATAGATAGACAAATAAGTTTATTTTAAAGCCAAATATACGGCCATGAACACAGTAAAATTACCCAAATGAATATAGTCAATGGGGGGAGGGGTTTTTAACCCCCCATCCCCCCATTTTCGGCATTAGCGGGTGCCAAATTAAAAAACAAAAATTGAAGAAGAAGAACAATTTAGGCAAACAATCATCAAAATTAAGCTAAAACATATGGCACCAAAAAGTTTAAGAAGGTTTGGCTGTCCTTTGAAAAGATAGTTGGCTTTGGGAACCAACACATTATAAATTGTTTAAGTTTTTACGGACAAAAGCGTTGTCAAATTCTACGAGTTTGTTTTTGTTATCTTCCAAGTGTAAAACTACCACAAATCACCATTAACAAATAAATGAAACCCACAACTAACAGAAATTATAATAGACAGCCTATTCAAACTCAAAACGAGCAAAAAGTAAAAGGAGTATGGCTGACAACACCCATGTCTTCTTCAGAGCCTCAAGTTTACGCTGTATAAAACTCAAGAACAAAACCGGTTTCTTCGTTATGTTTATTTTCAGCTTAGCGCGAGACAAGACAAAAAGGGACATTTCTATGAAGGGGGCGCAGGAGTTTTTTCAACTGAAAGTAAGGAGTAACATTAAAACTTAAAACGATCAGAAATTATTACGTATATGAGGGGGTTCGTCCCCTAGTCAATACCTCCCTCTTTACGCTAATTTTTTTTTAGTACTTTCAAAAGAGCTATCTAGTCTAATTAAACAGGCTTTGTGATTCAGGGATTTGTGATTCGAACAAAATTTGAACTTTAGCGTAAAGAGTGAGGTATTGACTAGGGAGCGAACTCCTTCCCCTTACAGAAATTAAAAAATAAAACTCAAATAAAATTCTCAAATTTGGAAAGTCTTCTTTTCCACGGGGGGGGGGGGTATTTTCCCGAGGGTACAGTATTTGGACAGTTTGAACTCAGAAAACAATTATTTCTAGGTATATAGCCACTAAAAAATTACAGAAGAATAGCGAATTATCTGGAAATTTTGTTAGCACAAAAAAAAAAAAAACTCATTATAAAGTAAATGCAATGTTTTATAAGTATTTTTTTCCAATGACCGTTTTTTCCAAATATTAAATACTATTATTAGGTTTATGTTATTGACAAGGATCGTTATTTACTTACCATTCATTACTATGAAGAATTTTTTTTGTTGTTTTTTTTTTTTTGCTCCAACCAAATCATATAGAATTTTTTTTTTTGAAAACTTGTTAGGGGTCACTCAGTCAAAAATTAGAACTTAATATTTTTTATTATTATGGGTCAAAATCTATTGGCAGGCAGCCAACAATGGGACAACAAACATTTTTTCCATAGTTTTTTCCCTATTCTGCTTTTTTCCCTTTGGTTTCCTTATAATTACTATATAGTCCCAAATTTCCAGGTGGGGGCCATGACCCCCCTGCCCTCTTGCCCGTGCCCATCGCCTAGTTAAGCCAAAAATGAGTAGAAATAAATTCAAATAATTTTATAAGCGTAAAACTACCATAAATCACCATAAATAAATGAACTGAACCCAAAACGAACAGAAATAACAATAAATAACCTATTCAAACTCAAAATAGCAACAATTAGCATGAGTAGGGCTGACAACCTCCTCAAGACCAGAAAATAATTTGCACTTTACTAAAAACAAAATACAATTTAAATGTTTTCACTATTTTGACTTCAACAAATAAAGAAGTATTAAGATTATAAGGAATAATTATAAGAATATGTATATAAAACTTACAATACATGGTTTTTTTTTAAGTAAATTGCAAATTGTTTTCTGGCCTGAAGAAGACATGGGTGTTGTCAGCCATACAACTACTACTACTACTAACAACTCATCGCAGCATCAAGCCGCCTGAGGCCAACACAGTTACGCACGCTCCTCCTCCATCCCAATCTATTTAAAACCTCCCTTTTTACATCCACCCCCGAAGTTCACATTTCCTTTAAATCTTTCTTGTCCTCCCACCCCAGACGAGGACGACCTGCTTTCCGTTTAGCCCTAGACGGTTGGCCGAAAAGAACAATCTTCGGCAATCTGTCATCCTTCATCTGCACAACGTGCCCTAGCCACCTCAACCTTTCTTTCATTATAGCCCTAGAGCTCGGTATTGAACCTCATTTTTCGTATAGCCTATTGTTTGAAATACGGTCAGTCAGCCGGGTACCCAGAGCAATTTCTCTGGAAAACATATAGCAAATCTTCATCCGCTTTTCTGAGTGCCCATGCTTCAGAGCCATATTTGATCACTATCATCACTGTAGCTTCTAATCTTCTAATCTTGGTATGCAAACTTATCTTCCTATTCTTCCAAACTTTTTTTGACTGTGAAAAAACACCCTGGGCCTTGGCTATTCTACTTTAAACATTTTCACTGCTCCCACCATCTGTCGTTTTACTTTTTGCTCGTTTTGAGTTTGACTAGGCTATCTATTGTAATTTCTGTTAGTTTTGGGTTTCATTTATTTGTTAATGGTGATTTGCGGTAGTTTGACACTTGGAAGATAAGAAAAACAAATTCGTAGAATTTGACAACACTTTTGTCCGTAAATATGTCGGATTGGTTTTACTACTTTCTTTTCACAGTTCAACGTGGCAACATTGATGAGACTGTGGTATTGAACCGAAAACCATAATTTTGCCAAAACAAGCCACAGATTTTGAATCGTACCTTTTTAAGATATATCATTGAAAATGCCGTTTCTTTGGTATTTTTATTGAATAGAATGAAAAAAAATTACCCCCTCCCTCTGTAGACTTCGAAAAATTCTCTTTGACCCCCCCCCCCCCTCATCCTAAATTTTAGTGATTAATACCACTAGCCAGGGGTATCGGATGACCGCTTAGTCTACCCGTGGTGTCTGGCCAAAGCCACGTTTTCTTTTATTCTAAAAAGTATTCGATTATGGAAAATGATGAGAAAAATATTGAAGATTTAACAATTTTAAAGGCAATTGAAAGAAAAATTATTTAGTAAGCATGAATTTGATCTCTTGTTTTCTCTTGGAGACTCGAGTAATACTACTACTACTACTACTAACAGCTCACCGCAGCACCAAGCCACATGAGGCCAAAACAGCTACGCAGGCTCCTCATCCATCCCAATCTATTCAAAGCCTCCCTTTTTACACCCTCCCAGGAAGTCCCCATTTCCTTTAAATCTTTATGAAGTCCTCCCACCCCAGACGAAGACGACATGCTTTTCGTTTAGCCCTAGACGGTTGCCCGAAAAGGACAATCTTCGGCAACCTGTCAGTAGAGTGCTAGGCCATTTCTATAGAGGCCATAGTAATCACTGTGCTATTCTATAGAGGCCAGAGGAACCACGTTCTATAGAGGCCATAGGAACCACTGAAGCGTAACAAGTTGAATGAATTTTATATATGTTAAGGTTTAATATGCTTTTCTGTAAAAAAAATACTGGTTTCAGTCATAGGGTAAGAAAATCATGTTTTTCGTATAAATAATGTTTTTACTAAAGATACATCCAAGCCGCACATGTTTCTGACTCAAAAATTGTCAAACACTAATAACCTATAGGCTGAAGGTACCTTCCATCTTGTCTAGAATTGATGGCATATGTTGTTAAATCATTTACAAAAAAATAACTATATTTGCGAAAAAGGTATAGCATTTGCGAATTGGACTGTATGAACGATCTTAATTGTTGATTGTATAATAGGGGTGAGAATGATCCTAAATAGTGATCTAATCGTGCGAAGGTGGTAAAAAAGGGTTAAACTGATTACCAGTTAAGGTAGGCCTGAAGGGGTTGTTAACTCATAGCTTATTTATTATAAATTTGGAGTAGCATCAATCTATGGGAATGGTTAACGATGATAAAATGCCCCTGTGAGTTGAGCTAGCTTTACTTCACCGATGTGTTCTGTATAATACACAAGTACCGTTTGAACAGTGTTGTCAATATAAAATATGGTCTAACGTTATAGCATACTAAAACGTTGATACTAATAGAGATGTAGATGTCAAGAAAAGAATTTTAATAATGAAATTCAGAACAACCCTTAGAAATCCTGGCAAATCAAGTAGTGAGGTGTATATGAGTATGGACCGTCAAGGATCATAAGCCCCAATGACCCTAACCACCAGGGACCTCAACCTCCAAAGGTCCTTTACCCCCAACCTCCAAGAAACCCCTCCCCCCAACTTTTTGGCCCCCCTCCCCCCAACTTTTTGGTCCCCCTCCCCCCATTTTTTTTATTTTTTTGAATTTCTTTCTTTTACTTTTTTTTATTATTTTTTAACATGATATATTTTTTCAACTTTTTTTTACATCTGTTAGAATGACATGTAACATACTTAAAACATAAAAAAAATCACATTTAATATTTTCCAAATTCCAAATGAGAATGATATCGAAATGTTAGTCGGAATTTTTTTTGAATTTTTTTTATTTTTTTTAACATGGTATTTTTTTCAACTTTTTTTAAATCTCTTAGAATGACATGTAACATACTTAAAACATAAAAAAATCACATTTAATAGTTTCCCAATTCAAAATGAGAATAATATTGAAATGATAGTCGTGACTTTTACTATTAGAAAAATATTGTTTGTAAGAGCACTTTTTTTCGACTAATTTTTTTTTGGACTTCGAAATTATTCAACTTTTTTTATCGACATCGTTTGTCGGATATGTCGGATAACATTGACAAAATCTATGTATTATAATGAATAAATTCTTTATCAACATCTTTTGTCGGATACATCGGAGAAAATCGACAAATCTAAGTATCAGATTAAATAAATTCTTTATCAGCATCCTTTACCACATAGGTCGGATAACATTGTCAAAATCTAAGTATCAGAGTGAACAAATTCTTTATCAACATCTTTTGTTGGATACATCGGATAACACTCACAAAATCTAAGCACCAGAGCCAATAAATTCATTATCATCCTAATTTCTCACATACATTGGATAAAATTGACAAAATCTAAGTGTCAGAGTAAATAAATTTTTTATCATTATCTCTTGTCAGATATGATTGATAAACTTGATAAAATCTAGGCAACAGAGTGAATAAATTCTTTATCAATGTCTTTTGACAGATACGTTTGATAACACTGACCAAATCTAAGTATCATGATAAATAAATTCTATATCAACTTCTTCGTCGGATACATCAGATAACATTCACAAAATCTAAGTATCAGAGTGAATAAATTCCTTATCAACATGATTTGTCAGATATGCTTGATAAAATTGAGAAAATCTAAGTATCAGAGTGAATAAATTCTTTATCGAAATCTTTGGACAGATACGTTTGATAACACTGACAAAATCTAAGTATCATAGTGAATAAATTCTATATCAACTTCTTCGTCAGATACATCAGATAACATTCACAAAATCTAAGTATCAGAGTGAATAAATTCTTTATTAACATGCTTTGTCAGATACGCCTGATAAAACTGAGAAAATCTAGGTATCAGAGTGAATAAATTGTTTATCAATGTCCTTTGACAGATGCGTTTGATAACACTGACATAATTTAAGTATCAAATTGAACAAATTCTTTATTAACATTCTTTATCGATCAATATCAAAATCAATAGTGATGCCATTGGTGTTTGCAAACTCAAGGTTTTTTGAAGTTTTAAGCCAGATAACTTTTACTCTGTAATAATAGCTAAATAGCCGAGAACTAGTTTTGGTAGTTATTCGCCTTGGCTTGGGGGGGGGGGGGGGCTATACATTAATATTTAGTCTCTCTTCAGTTCGAATAAACCTGAATATAAGTGCTGCGGGGTGATAGATCCCTTTCTCATTTCAGGAAAATTTTTCTTTGAAGCATATAATAATAAATTCGTATGCTTAATGGTACAAAAGGTCCAAAATATTTTTATCCTGGGCTACATAATTTTTAGCATATAACAATAGATAAATAGCAGGCCTTTTTGGTTGCTATTCCCCTAGATTTGAGCTTCCAAAGCTTTTACTGGAAATTTAAGGATTTATTTGGGCTAGTGGTAATAAAAAAAATTTACATTTTTTTTATCAACATCATTTCTCAGATACATCGGATAAAAATTGACAAAATCTAAGCATCAGAGTGAATAAATGCTTTATCAACATCCTTTGTCGGACATATCGGATAAAATTGGCAAAATCTAGGCATCAGAGTGAATAAATTCTATATCAATGTCTTTTGACGGATACGTTTGATAACACTGACCAAATCTAACTATCATAGTGAATAAACTCAATATCAACTTCTTTGTCGAATACATCAGATAACATTCACAAAATCTAAGTATCAGAGTGAATAAATTCTTTATCAACATGATTTGTCAGATATGCTTGATAAAATTGAGAAAATCTAAGTATCAGAGTGAATAAATGCTTTATCAGCATCCTTTGTCGGATATGTTGGATAACATTGACAAAATCTAAGTGTTAGAGTGAATAAATTTTTTTTAGCAACATCTTTTGCCAGATACATTGGATAAAATTGACAAAATCTAAATGTCAGAGTGAATAATTTTTTTTATCAACATCTTTTCTCAGATACATCGGATAAAATTGACAAAATCTAAGTATCAGAGTGATTAAATTCTATATCAACATCCTTTTCTCGGATACATAGGATAAAATTGACGAAATCTAAGTGTTAGAGTGAATAAATTTTTATATCAACATCTTTTGCCAGATACATCGGATAAAATTGACAAAATCTAAGTGTCAGAGTGAATAAATATTTTTTATAAACATCCTTTGACAGATACATCGGATAAAATTGACAAAATCTAAGTATCAGAGTGATTAAATTCTATATCAACATCCTTTTCTCGGATACATAGGATAAAATTGACAAAATATAAGTGTTAGAGTGAATAAATGATTTTATATCGACATCTTTTGCCAGATACATCGGATAAAATTGACAAAATCTAAGTATCAGAGAGATTAAATTCTATATCAACATCCTTTTCTCGGATACATAGGATAAAATTGACGAAATCTAAGTGTTAGAGTGAATGAATTTTTTTATCAACATCTTTTGCCAGATACATCAGATAAAATTGACAAAATCTAAGTATCAGAGTGATTAAATTCTATATCAACATCCTTTTCTCGGATACATAGGATAAAATTGACGAAATCTAAGTGTTAGAATGAATAAATTTTTATATCAACATCTTTTGCCAGATACATCGGATAAAATTGACAAAATCTAAGTGTCAGAGTGAATAATTTTTTTTATCAACATCCTTTGTCAGATACATCGGATAAAATTGACAAAATCTAAGTATCAGAGTGATTAAATTCTATATAAACATCCTTTTCTCGGATACATAGGATAAAATTGACAAAATATAAGTGTTAGAGTGAATAAATGTTTTTATATCGACATCTTTTGCCAGATACATCGGATAAAATTGACAAAATCTAAGTGTCAGAGTGAATAATTTTTTTTATCAACATTCTTTGTCAGATACATCGGATAAAATTGGCAAAATCTAAGTATCAGAGTGATTAAATTCTATATCAACATCCTTTTCTCAGATACATAGGATAAAATTGACAAAATATAAGTGTTAGAGTGAATAAATTTTTTTTTACCAACATCTTTTGCCAGATACATGGGGTAAAATTGACAAAATATAAGTGTCAGAGTGAATAAATTTTTTTTATCAACATCCTTTATCAGATATATCGGATAAAATTGACAAAATCTAAGTATCAGAGTGATTAATTTATATATCAACATCCTTTTCTTGGATACATAGGATAAAACTGACAAAATATAAGTGTTAGAGTGAATAATTTTTTTTATCAACATCTTTTGCAAGATACATGGGATAAAATTGACAAAATCTAAGTGTCAGTCAATATTTTTTTATCAATATCCTTTATCAGATACATCGGAATTGACAAAATCTAAGTATCAGAGTGAATAAATGCTTTATCAGCATCCTTTGTCGGATATGTCGGATAAAATCGACAAAATCTAAGTATCAGAGTGATTAAATTCTATATAAACATCCTTTTCTCGGATGCATAGGATAAAATTGACAAAATCTAAGTGTTAGAGTGAATAATTTTTTTATCAACATCTTTTGACAGATACATCGGATAAAATTGACAAAATCTAAGTGTCAAAGTAAATAAATGTTTTTATCAACCTCCTTTATCAGATACATCGGATAAAATTGACAAAATCTAAGTATCAGAGTGAATAAATACTTTAGCAACATCCATTGTCAGATATGTCGGATAAAATCAACAAATCTAAGTATCAGAGTGATTAAATTCTATATCAACATCCTTTTCCCGGATACATAGGATTAAACTGACAAAATCTAAGTGTCAGAGTAAATAATTTTTTTTTACATCGAATAAAATTAACAAAATCAAAGGGTCAGAGTGAATAAATTTTTTTATCAACATCTTTTGCCAGATGCATCGAATAAAATTGACAAAATCTAAGTGTAAGAGTGAATACATGCTTTATCAACATCCTTTGTCGGATATGTCGGATAAAATCGACAAAATCTAAGTATCAGAGTGATTAAATTCTATATCAACATCCATTTCTCGGATACATGGGATAAAATAGACAAAATCTAAGTGTTAGAGTGAATAAATTTTTCTTATCAACATCTTTTGCCAGATACATCGGATAAAATTGACAAAATCTAAGTGTCAGAGTGAATTTCTTTAGACATCCTTTGTCAGATACATCGGTTAAAATTGACAAAATCTAAGTATCAGAGTGAATACATGTTTTATCAAAATCCTCTGTCGGATAAAATTGACGAAATCTAAGTATCAGAGTGAATAAATTCTAAATCAACATCCTTTTCTCGGTTAAATAGAATAAAATTGACAAAATCTAAGTGTCAGTGAATAATTTTTTTTATCAACATCCTTTATCAGATACATCGGATAAAATTGAAAAAATCTGAGTATCAGAGTGAATAAATGCTTTATCAACATCCATTGTCGGATATGTCGGATAAAATCGACAAAATCAAAATGTCTGAGTGAATAATTTTTTTTATCAACATCTTTTTGTCAGATACATAGGATAAAATTAACAAAATCTAAGTATCAGAGTGAATAAGTTCGTTTTCAACGTCTTTATTGGATACATCAGATAACATCCATAAAATCCAAGTTCCATTCATTTTGACTTTATGCATCGTCACGTTGTAGGTTAGATTTAGCTTAGACCGGTTATAGATGGCAGCACACTGGCTCAGACACACACTCATAGTGAGAGATATGCAAAAAGTTCGGGTAAATTTAGTTTAAACCGGCTATAGATGGCAGCACACCCGCTCAGACAGACAATCATAGTGAGAGAGATATGCTGATAGATTTGGAGTGGCGCGCCACTCTAAGTGAACCTAAATTAACCCAACTTTTTGCATATCTCTCTCACTATGACTGTGTGTCTGACCGGGTGTGCTGCCATCTATAACCGGTTCGATTTTATCCGACATATGCGACAAAGGATGTTGATAAAGTATTTATTCACTCTGACACTTAGATTGTGTCAATTTTATTCGATGTATCTGGCAAAAGACGTTAATTGAAAAAAAATTATTCACTCTGACACTTAGATTTTGTCAATTTTATTCGATGTTTCTGAAAAAAGATGTTGATATAAAAATTTATTCACTCTGACACTTAGATTTCGTCAGTTTTATCCTATGTACCCAGGAAGAGGATGTTGATATAGAATTTAATCACTCTGATACTTAGATTTTGTCAATTTTATCCGACATATCCGACAACGGATGTTGATAAAGCATTTATTCACTCTGATACTTAGATTTTGTCAATTTTATCCGATGTATCTGACAAATTTTGTTGATAAAAAAAATTTATTCACTCTGACACTTAGATTTTGTCAATTTTATCCAATGTATCTGACAAAAGATGTTGATAAAAAAAATTATTCACTCTAATCCTTAGATTTTGTCAATTTTATCCTATGTATCCGAGAAATGGATGTTGATATAGAATTTAATCATTCTGATACTTAGATTTTGTCGATTTTATCCGACATATCCAACAAAGGATGTTGATGAAGCATTTATTCACTCCGACACTTAGATTTTGTCAATTTTATCCGATGTATCTGACAAAAGATGTTGATAAAAAAAATTATTCACTCTAACACTTAGATTTTGTTAATTTTATCCTATGTATCCGAGAAATGGATGTTGATATAGAATTTAATCATTCTGATACTTAGATTTTGTCGATTTTATCCGACATATCCGACAAAGGATGTTGATAAAGCATTTATTCACTCTGACACTTAGATTTTGTCCATTATATTCGATATATCTGGCAAAAGATGTTGATAAAAAAATTTATTCACTCTGACACTTAGATTTTGTCAATTTTATTCGATGTATCTGGCAAAAGATGTTGATAAAAAAAACTTATTCACTCTGACACTTAGATTTTGTCAGTTTTATCCTATATATCCGGGAAAAGGATGTTGATATAGAATTTAATCACTCTTATACTTAGATTTTGTCAATTTTATCCGACATATCCGACAATGGATGTTGATAAAGCATTTATTCACTCTGATACTTAGATTTTGTCAATTTTATCCGATGTATCTGATAAAGGATGAAGATAAAAAAATTTATTAACTCTGACACTTAGATTTCGTCAATTTTATCCGATGTATCTGTCAAAAGATGTTGATAAAAAATTATTCACTCTAACACTTAGATTTTGTCAATTTCATCCTATGTATCCGAGAAAAGGATGTTGATATAGAATTTAATCACTCTGATACTTAGATTTTGTCAATTTTATCCGACATATCCAACAAAGGATGTTGATAAAGAATTTATTCACTCTGATACTTAGATTTTGTCAATTTTTTCGATGTATCTGGTAAAGGATGTTGACAAAAACAATTATTCACTCTAACACTTAGATTTTGTCAATATTATCCCATGTATCTGGCAAAAGATGTTGACAAAAAAATTTTTACTCACTTTAACACTTATATTTTGTCAATTTTATCCTATGTATCCGAGAAAAGGATGTTGATATAGAATTTAATCACTCTGATACTTAGGTTTTGTCAATTTTATCCGATGTATCTGATAAGGGATGTAGTTAAAAAAAAATTATTCACTCTGATAATTAGATTTTGTCAATTTACCCATGTATCTGGCAAAAGATGTTGATAAAAAAATTATTCACTCTAACACTTATATTTTGTCAATTTTATCCTATGTATCCGAAAAAAGGATGTTGATATAGATTTTAATCACTCTGACACTTAGATTTTGTCAATTTTATCCGATGTATCTGGCAAAAGATTTGATATAAAAATTTATTCATTCTAACACTTAGATTTTGTCAATTTTATCCTATGTATCCGAGAAAAGGATGTTGATATAGAATTTAATCACTCTGATACTTAGATTTCGTCAATTTTATCCGACATATCCGACAATGGATGTTGATAAAGCATTTATTCACTCTGATACTTAGATTTTGTCAATTTTATCCGATGTATCTGGCAAAAGATGTTGATAAAAAAAAATTATTCACTCTAACACTTGGATTTGTCAATTTTATCCGACATATCCGTCAAAGGATGTTGATAAAGAATTTATTCACTCTGATACTTAGATTTTCTCAATTTTATCAAGCATATCTGACAAATCATGTTGATAAAGAATTTATTCACTCTGATACTTAGATTTTTTGAATGTTATCTGATGTATCTGCCAAAGAAGCTGATATTGAATTTACTCATTATGATAGTTAGATTTGGTCAGTGTTATCAAACGTATCTGTCAAAAGACATTGATATAGAATTTATTCACTCTGATGCCTAGATTTTGCCAATTTTATCCAATATATCCGACAAATGATGTTGATAAAGCATTTATTCACTCTGATACTTAAGAGTTTGTCAATTTTATCCGATGTATCTGGCAAAAGATGTTGATAAAAAAAATGATTCACTCTAACACTCAGATTTTGTCAATTTTATCCGATGTATCTGAGAAATGATGTTGATAAAAAAAATATAAATGAATGTATTGGCTCTGATACTTACAATTTTTCATAATGACATATCCAACAATGGATGATGATAAAGAATTTATTCATTCTAATACATAGATTTTGTCAATATTATCCGACGTATCCGACAAATGATATCGATAAAGAATGTTAATAAAGAATTTGTCCAATTTCATACTTAAATTATGTCAGTGTTATCAAACGTATCTGTCAAAAGACATTGATAAAGAATTTATTCACGCTGATACTTAAATTTTCTCAATTTTATAAGGCGTATCTGACAAAGTATGTTAATAAAGAATTTATTCACTCTGATACTTAGATTTTGTGAATGTTATCTGATGTATCCGACAAAGAAGTTGATATAGAATTTATTCACTATACTAATTAAGATTTGGTCAGTGTTATCAAACGTATCTGTCAAAAGACATTGATAAAGAATTTATCAAATACTTAGATTTTCTCAATTTTATCAAGCATATCTAACAAATCATGTTGATAAGGAATTTATTCACTCTGATACTTAGATTTTGTGAATGTTTATCTGATGTATCCGACGAAGAAGTTGATACAGAATTTATTCACTATGATACTTAGATTTGGCCAGTGTTATCGAATATATCTGCCAAAAGACATTGATAAAGAATTTATTCACTCTGATGCCTAGATTTTCTCAATTTTATCAATCATATATGACAAAAGATAATGTTAAAAAATTTATTTACTCTGACACTTAGATTTTGTCAATTTTATCCAATGTATCTGAGAAATGAGGATGATAATGAATTTATTGGCTCTGATACTTAGATTTTGTGAGTGTTATCCGATGTATCCAACAAAAGAAGTTGATAAAGAATTTATTCACACTGATACTTAGATTTTGACAATGTTATCCGACATATCTGACAAAGGATGCTGACAAAGAATTTATTTAATCTGATAGTTAGATTTTGTCGATTTTCTCCGACGTATTCGACAAAAGATGTTGATAAAGAATTTATTCATTCTAATACATAGATTTTGTCAATGTTATCCGACGTATCCGACAAAAGATGTCGATAAAAAAAGTTAATTAAATTTCGAAGTCCCAAAAAAAATTTAGTCCAAAAAATAGTGCTATTTCAAACGATATTTTTCTAATAGTAAATGTCACGACTATCATTTCTATATCATTCTCATTTCAAATTTGGAAAATATTAAATGTGATTTTTTTAATGTTTCTAAGTATGTTGACATATCATTGAGAATGCACACACCCTTAATGAAAATAAGAGATGTAAAAAAAAGTTGAAAAAATATATCATATTAAAAAAATAATAAAAAAAGCTAAAAAAAACTTCAAAAAAAATTAAAAAATAGGGGGGGGGGGAGGGGGGCCAAAAAGTTGTGTGGAGGGGTCCCTAAGAAGTTGGGGGTAAAGGACCTTTGGAGTTGAGGTCCCTGGTGGTTAGGGTCATTTGGGCTTATGATCCTTGACGGTTCATACTCATATACACCTCACTACTTGATTTCAAGTATTTCTAAGGGTTTTTCTGAATTTCATTATTAAAATATTTTTCTTGACATCTACATCTCTATTAGTATCAACCTTTTAGTATATTATAACGTTAGACCATATTTTATATTGACAACACTGTTCAAACGGTACTTGTGTATTATACAGAACACATAGGTGAAGTAAAGCTAGGTCAACTCACAGGGCCATTTTATCATCGTTAACCATTCCCATAAATTGATGCTATTCCAAATTTATAATAAATAGGTTATGAGTTAACAACCCCTTCATGCCTACCTTAACTGGTAATCAGTTTAACCCTTTTTTACCACCTTCATACGATCCGATCACTAATTAGGATCATTCTCACCCCTATTATTCAATCAACAATTAAGATCGCTCATACAGTCCAATTCGCAAATGCTATACCTTTTTCGCAAATATAGTTATTTTTTGTAAGTGATTTAACACCATATGCCATCAATTCTAGACAAGATGCAAGGTACCTTCAGCCTAGAGGTTATTAGTGTTTGACAATTTTTGAGTCAGAAACATGTGCGGCTTGGATGTATCTTTAGTAAAAACATTATTTATACGAAAAACATGATTTTCTTATCCTATGACTGAAACCAGTATTTTTTACAGAAAAGCATATTAAACCTTAATATATATAAAGTTCATTCAACTTCATACCCTTCAGTGGTCTAGGCCTATGCGTGGCTAGCTATAGAATAGCACAGTGAATCCTATGGCCTCTATAGAAATGGAACCTAGGACTCTACTTCTATCATCCTTCATCCGCACAACCTGCCCTAGCCACCTCAACCTCTCTTTCAATATAGCCCTAGAGAGCAGTATTGAACCACATTTTTCGTACAGCCTACTGTTTTAGATACGGTCAGTCAGCCGGGTACCCAGAACAATCCGTAAGCAATTTCTCTGGAAAACATCTAGCAAATCTTCATCCGCTTTTCGGAGCGCCCATGCTTCAGAGCCATACTTGACCACCGTCATCACTGTAGCTTCTATTATTCTAATCTTGGTTTACAGACTGATTTTCCTATTCTTCCAAACTTTTTTTTTAGCTGTGAAAAAACACCCTTGGCTGTTGTACTTTTAACATCTTCACTGCTCCCACCATCTTTACTAATAATACTACCAAGGGAAGAGAATCTGCCCACCTTATCAATCTTTTCATTACCCAATGTCACCTTTTCATCTTCACTTATTCCTAGCCTTAGTGACTTAGTCTTCTTAACATTAATTTTCAAACCTATTCTAGCACCCTGACTCGCAAAATCTCTAAATGTTCATTGATTTTGCTCACACTTTCATCTAAGATGCTTAAATCATCAGCATAATCTAAGTTCAGGAGACTTTTTCCTCCCCATTTGGTTCTGTGTGCTTTCATTGCCTTTCCTGCGCTCCTTAAAACAAAGTCCATCAAAATAATCCATATAAAGGGGGATAGAACACAACCCTGCTTAAATCCTGATTTAATACAAGACCAGGTGCTAACCTCATTTCCTACCTTAACCGCAGCAGTGTTATTCTCGTATATAGCACTAATCACTTTGATGTATTTGTCTGGTATACCATACAAGATAAAACCTTTACTGAAGCTCTTCTATCAACAGAATTGAACGCTTGCTCATAATCTATAAAACTGAGGAACAAAGGTGTTTGACAACTCAGGTACTTCTCAATTATTAACCTTAGAGTAAAAATTTGGTCGACACATCCTCTACCTTTTCTAAACCCGCACTGTTATAATATTAAAACTTTGTCTACGGCATTTCTCAGTCTAAAAAGTATCATATTGCTAAGTAATTAGCTACCTACAGAGACTAGACTAATGTTTCGATAATTACCACACTCACTTTTATCACCTTTCTTATAAAATGGCTTAATTAAGGTTTTCCTAAAATCGTTAGGTACTTCCCCTTTTTCAAAAATCATATTCATAGTCTTTAGTAACTTATTTCTAACCTTAGAGACACCATATTTAAGAAACTCATTTACTACCCTATCAGCACCTAGAGCCTTATTATTTCATATAAGGATATATTTGATATATTATTTGAGCAATGATTTGATTTAATTTAAGTTGATTTGTTGTTTGCTCGTGGCCCTAAAGTAAAAGCATGGGAAGTCATTTATGGCCCTTCAATGAATTTTTTTAAGTTTGTTTTTGTTATTATTCATTATTTTTTCATTATTTCTTACTTAGTGCCGAAAATTTTAAGATGCTAAATAGAAATTGTTCATTTTTTTGTTTATATTCGCTCTATATTCAACTGTTTGGTGTTGGGTGAACTCAAAACATTTAGTTTTACTACTCTGATAATGAAGGATTTTTTCTGGCCCGAGATAAACAGTGATCCAAAACAGCATAGACGAAGATGCCAACATAAGGTATGACAAAAATAAAGGACTGAAGTTTCTACTTTCTTTTTCTTGTTTCTGACTTAGTGTGTCTTTGAAATTTTAAGAAGTTTGGTGTTAGGGTGAAGAGAGTGCGAGGGTCTCCAAGTCCACGGATAAGCCTAAGAAACAAAGTAGAGAAGATACAATAAATGAAAAAAAAAGCAGAGTAAACAAAGGGTAGTGTCAACCAGTGGAACAACATGAAGAGAAAATAAGCAAATATTTCGACAAAGACCTCCGCTAAGTCGTCCTCAGTGCAAAAAAAAAAAATCTAACCTTTTGAAGTAGACTTCACGAGAGACAAATAGACACTAAATAAAAATAAACCAGAATAAATGAATAAATTCCACTAATAAAGTATACCATACTACTACCTTCATCACCCTTGCTTACGTGAGGTTTGGCAAGCGACCAGGATCGCTTGGCAGGGTGACATGAAATGAAGATTATTTTTAAAATACAAATCTTTTGAGGTGCACGGGGAATCAGCAAAATTAAATTTGGGATTTTTATTTATAAGGTGAGGACGGTCTTTGGACGTTTCCGTAGCTGTACCGACTAGTGAAAAGTCTTTTCGATTTGTTCCGATTCGAATCTTAATTTTACCACCCTTCTTCTTAAGAAAAAATTAAACAACACTAAATTGATTTCAACATTAAGAAATGTTATGCATAATGATTATCCTAATAAGATTCAAGCCTTTTATCCCACTTTCGCAGATTATCGAGAAAAAATTACACTTATTTCTCAGATTGAACGGAGGGGCCCATCTATTATTTTTCAATAATAATGACAGAAACACTAGCATGCACATAAATTTCTTAATATAAATTTATGAAATAAATTTATATTTATTTATTATTTCTTATAAATTTATTTCTATTATAAATAAATTTATTTATTTATTTTATCTATTATTGATAAATTCATTTCTATTATAAATTTATAATTTAAAGTATAAATTTATTTCTTATAAGAAATAAATTTCTTAATAGTTCCGAGAATTACTGGGGCGGTTGAATCCAATCATTTGCACAAGTGTTGGCAACCCTGCATGCCGAAATTGTTGAGGTTGCCACAGGGGAAACGGTCCAAATATTTGCTCTTTACCTTTAATGAATACTCCTGGAAAATAGTAAAGAATAAAAGTAGTATAGTTTCCAGGTTTTAATGTCGAATACTAGGGGCCAAGCTTTGCTCGTGAATAGAAAGACTGTTTATTTTTTAATCTCTTTCGCAAAACCACTTCAACTTTAATTTATTCTATTCGCTGTAGACAGTAAAACCGTCAGGGTGTTTAGCGTCTGGGTATTTGTGAAGACATTCACATTGAAACTGTTCTTCCGAAATTAAATAAGGCCCTAAATGAATTTTCCCCAAGCCTTGGTTAACAAATAATTATTGGAATTTTTCTGCCACAATACATACCATTGAATGCGAATCAATTAAGAATCGGAGACTCCGTTCAAAGCGAGACTCGCTTTAAGAAAACCAAAGGGCAAATTATGTGGATAGCATTAGCAGTTATAGGGAAAATAGCAGAAATCTTGAGATTTTTTTTTTGGGGGGGTGGGAACCACAGCCTGTTCTCCTGCATACGTACCGGGAAATGAAGTTTATCTCCGTCAGTAGATACGATCCAGATAAGGTATACAAGTACCGTGGTGACTAAAGAAAACAATGTTGCTTGTGAAACATTTTTTCTTAGTTTTGGATATTTATTTATTATTTAAAAATTACTCAAATCAAGACTGCTCTAATGTAAAAGGAATTGCAACAGACATTTCATCCACAATATAAAAAAACGCACATTCCTGAATGCTTACTGAGTGCTTTTTATCTTATTTTCTAGCTTTGCCAGGAAATGTTGAAAAAAATAAGCTATCTCCATAAACAAAATCTAACTATACTGATATAAACTATTTTCGCATTATTTACTCTTTGCTCAACTGCCAGGACTTTATGCTTAAAGAGCACAATCTGATTTTTTTCTAGTTATTTCACTAACGCCCCTATTTTTTCGCTTGATATATTCCCCTTCCAAGATTATTCGTTTTTCTGCTTGTCTTTATGTACTACTCTTACCGATATAGTTTCTTTTCCCATAAATTTGCGTTTTTATTAATATTTTTACTGGCATTAATGCTAGTCTTTGGAAGGACGTAGAAGATTTTTATAAGAATTTTATAGAGGGGATGACCTAAATATGATACTCTGCGGGAAGTGGTACTTTATTTCAAGGGATCAAGGACAGCTCTCTAGAAATAAGTGACGCTCTAAGTATTAACATAAAATGCATAAATCCGGTGCTTTAGAGTCTCAATTTTTGTTGTGAGAGTGCACAAGTGTGAGTGCACAAGTGTTTGACTGGTGCTCAGCATTTCTCGTGGCTTGGTTTAATATATTTAATTGGAATTATCTTTAATTAATGCGATAGTCCTCCGTCTTTTTTTGGGTTTTGGGTTTTTAGGGGGATTTTTTTTTGCGGGGGGGGGGGTGTCTCTTAAAGTCTCTTAATGTTTGAGTCTCTTAAACATTGTATTTCTTATGTTTTGATTTGTTTTTTCTTGCATTGAGTCTCTGAAAGGTGTAAATGTATTATGTTGAAAATGTTTTTTAATGTATTTGTTTCATTGTGTTTCTCCCTTGTTTTTTTTTCTGGCCATAGAACGTTACGGGGGAGTCTGTGTTGAAATTTTTCTGTTGTGAATTTATTGGTTGAATAAATTGATTGATTGATTGATTAGAGCTAAAGAGTAAAACATAATACTCCTAAGGTTTCATTGACTCTCAGTCAAATTTAAGAGTGCCACGAATGCCACTTTTAGTCGAGAAAACAAATTGAAAAAGTAGATAATATCCCAATAAAAAGCATGATCCACGCTTTTTATGCATTGATGCGTCAATTCTAATTTATTTTAATGTTTGATTTATTTTACTCTACTTTATAGAATATGTTGCTGTATTTCATGGAATCAAGGACACCTGTCTAGACACCTTTCAAGTGGCGCTGTAAATATTAACATAGAATGCGTAAATCAGGTGTTTTAGGGCCTTAAAGCTAAAGAGTAAAACATAATGCGTCTGGGCTTATATAAGAAATAAAATTATTCTCTGTCAAATTTTAGAGTGTCACAAATACCACTTCTAATAAACGAATTCGAATTTAAAAAGCTAATATATATAGCATGAAAATAAAAAGCAGGACCTCCGCTTTTCATACATTCATGCTTCAAATTTACATTATTTTACTTTACTCTGTTCTTTTTTAGAAGTCAACTAGATAAGATGTTATGAATTTTCAGACAACCATTAATGAAGTTTTAGCATGCGTCTAATCCCCCTCCCCCCACCTCTTTGGGTGACATGCTAGCTTATAAGGTGTTTTCATAAAAATTCCACTCGGTTTCCTGACGGTTTATCGGATGACAAGAAAAAACAATGACAGTTTATCCGATGACACGAAAAAATAATGACAGTTTGTCCGATGGCAGACAACACTGATGACGTTGTCCAATGGCAGTCTTGATAATGGCAGAAAAATCTATGGCAAAAAAACGATGACCAAATTATTTTATGGCAAAACGTTTGTCCGATGGCAGACAACACCGATGACGTTGTCCAATGCCAGTCTTGGCAATGACAGAAAAATCTATGGCAAAAAAACGATGACCAACTTATTTTATGGCGAAACTTTTGTCCGATGGCAGACAACACCGATGACGTTGTCCAATGCCAGTCTTGGTAATGACAGAAAAATTAATGGCAAAAAAAAACGATGACCAACTTATTTTATGGCAAAACGTTTGTCCGATGGCAAACAACACTGATGACGTTGTCCAATGCCAGTCTTGGTAATGACAGAAAAATTAATGGCAAAAAAACGATGACCAAATTATTTTACGGCAAAACGTTTGTCCGATGGCAGACAACACCGATGACGTTTTCCAATGCCAGTCTTGGTAATGACAGAAAAATCTATGGCAAAAAAACGATGACCAACTTATTTTATGGCAAAACGTTTGTCCGATGGCAGACAACACCGATGACGTTGTCCAATGCCAGTCTTGGTAATGACAAAAAAATCTATGGCAAAAAAACGATGATCAAATTATTGAATGGCAAAACGTTGCAGAACCGTAATTTCCCATCTCAACATCGCTTTAGGTTTGAGGCTGCAGCCTGTTCATGCTGGGGATCAGGCACGGTTCTGTAAAAACAAGTGATGCTGTAAATATTAAAATAAAATGCTTAAATCTTTTGTTTAAGAGTCGTAAATCTAAACAGTAAAATATAATAGGCCCTACATCTAAGCTTAAACAGAAAAAAAAATAAGCTCATTATAGTGAATCAATCTAATTTCAGAGTGCAACAAGTACCGCTTTTAGCTAAAAAAAAATCGAATAAAAAAAATAATGTTTATCATATCAAAAATAATAATTAAAAGCAAGATTCATGCTTTTCAGCTTCTTGAAAATTATTTACTTTACTTTGCTATTTTAATGAAATCGATTACTGTATTTTTAAGGAGTCAAGGACAACTTTTTAGAAATAACTGTTGCTGTAAACATTAACATAAAACAGCACAAATCCGGTGTTCCAGAGTCTTGGTAGCAAAAGAATAAAACATAATATTTTTAAGCTTAGCAAATATTTATATATATATATATATATATATATATATATATATAATATATATATATATATATATATATATATATATATATATATATATATATATATATATATATTCTCAATCAATCGATCTGTTTTCAGAGTGCCAAAAATGCCAGGTTTAATTAAAGAATTCAAATCAAAAAAGCTAATATTTATGAGGTTAAAACAAATAGCAGGATTCGTGCTTTTCAGCTTCTCAAAAACTAATTAATATATTTTAATTTGCTCCTTTGGATAACGCCAATTGTAATTAACGAATTCAAATTGAAAAACCTTATATTTATAATATCAAACAAAAAGCGTGATTTAGGCTTTACAACGTCTTGGAATCTACTTTATTGTATTTTACTTTGCTCTTTTACTGAAACCTTTTGCTGTGTTTCAGGACTTAAAGATAGATTTCTAGGAATAATGATTATATAAAAATTAGCATAAAACGAATGAATCCGGTGTTCCGAAGTCTTGGTAGCAAATAAATAAAACATAATATTCCTAGGCTTTGCTAAAAAAAAATAAAAAAATAAAATTATATATGTATTCTCAATCAATCGATCTGTTTTCAGAGTGCCAAAAATGCCACTTATAATGAGCAAATTCGAATTGAAAAAGCTGATATTTTTAATATCAAAATAAAAAGCATGGCTTATGCTTTACAGCTTCTTGGAACCTACTTTACTGTATTTTACTTTGCCATTTTACTGAAACCTTTTACGGTATCTTAGGACTCAAAGATAGATTTCTAGGACTAATGATAACGTAAAAATTAAAACAAAAGGAACGAACCCGGTTGTCCGAAGTCTTGGTAGCTAAAGAATAAAATAAAATGATCCAGTTATGTTTCAATGACGGAGTTTAACAATTCCGTGAAAACCCACTCACCAACAACTGTCGATGAGTAACAAAGGTCAAATGTAGTCGCCACTCTATTCACCTTTCTGCCTAAGATACTAGCAAAATGCTAACAAAAATTCTAAGGAACTTATCTTACTTGTGAAAAAATCAGCAGTGTAGTTGTATTTTATGTCCTCATTTTAACACCAAAACCCATCTCGTTTGCCAAAATCCCAAAAATTCAGTGAATAAAATTATAATTTTATTATAAATATTTTAAAACATAGGCTAAGATTTTATGGAGATTAAATGAAAAAAAACAAGCTTTAACTGAAAGTAAGGAACGACGTTAAAACTTAAAACGAACAGAAATTATTTTGTATATGAAAGGGGCTGTCCCCTCCTCAACGCCTCGCTCTTTACGCTAAAGTTTTTTGTTGTTTAAAAAAAATACAGTTGTGAGAAAGTCAAACTTTAGCGTAAAGAGCGAGGCGTTGAGGAGGGAACAGCCTCTTTCATATACAAAATAATTTCTGTTCGTTTTAAGTTTTAACGTCGTTCCTTACTTTCAGTTAAAAAACTTGTTTTTTTTTCATTTAATTTTTGAATGTTTTTGAATTAATGCAGGTTTTGATTTTGGTTCACCGTATATGAATAATTAAAACGAAATCTGCATATTAATTTTACTTTTATTTGGTTAAATGGCTTTCTCGAAACATGTTTAATTTATTTACGAACGTTACTATTAGTAATAAATATACGTATCTTACGAATTAACTTAAGCAACGAACTTCTACATTCATGTATTTTTAATACGTATATTAGGGGGTTCGCCCCCTAGTCAATACCTTGCTATTTAAGCTAAAGTTCGAATTTCGTTCCAAATCTTTAAAAATGACTCCTTAATCACAAAGGCCGTTAAGTAGAATAATAAGCTCTTATGAAGGTACTAATATATTTTTGGCTTAAAGAGCGAGGTATTGACTAGGGAATGAACCCAATCATAAACGTAATATTTTCTGTTCGTTTTAGGTTTTGATGTTGCTCCTTACTTTCAGTTGAAAAACTTGTATTTTTTAAATTTAATTTCTGATCTTTTTTAAATAATACTGGGAAATCCGGCTCCCCCTTCATAGCAATGCCCCTTCCCCCATGAAAACTTCCTTCATGGAAAGATCCTCCCACATAACTCCGACCCCCCCCCACTACCAGAAAAAATCTCCCCTGAAAACGTCTGTATACTTCCCAATAACCTATACTATATGTTAACATTGGGTAAAGTTCGTAACTTTCAGCCCTCCCCTCAGGGACTTCGGGGGATTAAGTCATCCTAAAAGACATATTTATCATATTTTCGACCATGCTGAACAAGATGGCTATCTCAAAATTTTGATCAGGTGACTTTGGGAAAAAATGAATGTGTGATGGGGCCTAGTTGCCCTCCATTTTTTTGGTCACTTAAAAGGGCACTAGAACTTTTAATTTCCGTTCGAATGAGCCCTCCCAAGATATTCTAGGACCACTGGGTCGCATACGATCACCTCTGGAAAAAAACAACAAATAAACACGCATCCGTGATCTTTCTTCTGGCAAAAAATGCAAAATTCCACATTTTTGTAGATAGGAGCTTGAAACCTCTACAGTAGGGTTCTCTGATAGGCTGAATATGATGGTATGATTTTCATTGAGGTTATATAACTTTTAGGAGATCTTCCCACCTTTTTTCGAAAATCAGCCAAATTTTCTCAGGCACGTAACTTTTGATGGGTAGGACTAAACTTGATGAAACTTTCAGTTACCATTGAGCCAGGTCGCTCCTTACTTACAGTTCGTTACCACGAACTGTTTGATATGAAAAAAAAATTTTTTTTTTTGTTACAATTTTACAAATTTTCCAAGAATGGACCGTTCCTTGCCAATTAAAACTTTTAAAACATTTGCCACTTGCCACAGATATGCCACTTAAAACATTCTATTATTATTTAAGCCTTTTTAAAATCTTGGCAGAATTTACAGGGAGTATTATGTCTACATTGCTCTCTCTAGTGTAGTTCTACCACCAGGGCTAAAAATATCTCTATTTTTCCATCTCCAACTTTTTTCACTAAAATTTAACTTCATCGCTCCGGTTTTTTTCATTTTCCACGAAATTTGACAACCGAAAGTGGAAGCACACTTCTTTAACTTCTTTTAATAATCCGTCAGACCTTCTGTCTACGTTAAACTAATTTGACCTTTTTTCTTTGTTGCCCTCCATGACACTGTTTCATCATCCATGGTTTTCATTAGAAGAACAAAGACAAAATTTGAATTTCCATACAAATTAATTTCAAACTAGCAATGTTTCTAAAGGCAGTGTGTTTCATAACAGATAAATCACATACCGATGTAAGGGAAGAATTAAATCAGAATATGACTAATTTCATCTTGAATTGTCCGTAGTTACCCAAAAAAACTGGTATAGATATGCAATTAAAGATTTTCCAAGTCACTCGTTTCTGCACTGTTTCCCTTTCTAAATAGCAATACTAGTGGAGTATATTTTCTAAGGGAATTTCTAAGGAAACTACCAATAGAGAAATATATTGAAAAAAATCATTTTGGAACTCATGAGGCATGTAATTGGATAGCTTTACCACGGAATACACAATTGAAAATATTTGCCTCTTTGGAGGTTCTTAGGGAACCCACATAGGTGAATAATCATTACCTATATTCATGTTCAAAATATCGATAATGTTCATTACATCGAAATAAGTATCGGATGACCAATAAAGAACTCCTTCGGAGGGAGGAAAATTCCTACATTGAATAATGGTGGCTATGGGATATTACTTGTAGATTACGATGCGTAAAATTGACGTAGGTGTTTTTTATTATTATTATTTATTTTTTATTATTATAATTATTAATTATTATTTATTTTTATTATTATATTTATTAATTTATACATTATTATTTAATTGACGTAGGTGTTTTTTTGTTATTATTGTTTATATTTTATTATTATTATTTATTATATTATTATTTATTTTTATTATTATATTTATTTATTTATACATTATTATTTATTAATATTATTTAATTGACGTAGGTGTTTTTATTATTATTATCTACTTTTTATTATTATTATTTATTATATTGTTATTTATTTTTATTATTATATTTATTTATTTATGTTATTATTTATTAATATTATTTAATTGACGTATTTTTTTATTATTATTTATTTGTGGTTTCTATTCCAGGCCAGAAAACAAAGGAATGATAGAGCCAGATAAAATAAAAATCAGGTTAATTTACGGACCCTCATAAAAAGGCAACACCGCACAATAATGCAACTGAAATGAAATTATAATAACGGCTAAAGTTTTAATTAAGACGGTGAAAAAAAAATATATTTGTCCTACTCACATGAAAAAATATTTCGGCTTCAATACCTTTTTAAGCAGAAAAGAGAATATTTTTTTCTTATTTTCTTCTGCTGATAAAGGCTTCCAAATGTGGAGCCGAAATATTAGGACTTCTATTAGCATATTGATTCTTTTTTTTAATTTGTCACTTTCTTAAAAAAAAAAAATAATAAAAAATAAAAAAATCTACCCGTTACTGTATTTTCGCTTCATTTTAATAAATAGAAGAAAGGCAATGTCGTCTAAGAATAATTTCAAAACGAGAAAAAAATAAAGAAGAGAGAAACACGGATACAACGAGCCAGTGAAAAACATGGACTATAATGCAAACATTTCGGCCAAGACCTCCGCTTGACCGTCCTCAGTGTACGATAATAAAATAAAAATTAAGAATAAAAATAGTCGAAAATGATTGGAGGGCAACTAGCCCCCCCCCCACGCCCATCATTCCCCCAAACACATCCAATCAAAATTTTGAGATAGCCATTTTGTTCAGTGTAGTTGATTTCCTGATAGAAAATATATTTTTGAGGAGGACACTCCCCCACAACCCTCAGGGCAAGGGTTTTAAGTTATGCCCTGGGGGCATATAAGGTTTTTATAGAAGGCGTTGCCGTAGAAACTTCAAAACATGCTCATTCGATTGGAAATTAAAGGGCTAGTGCCCTTTTTAATAGTCGAAAGTGATTGGAGTGTAACTAGCCCCCTCCCCCCCCACGCCCATCATTTCCCCAAACACATCCAATCAAAATTTTCAGATAGCCATTTTGTTCAGCGTAGTTGATTTCCAGATAGAAAATATATTTTTGAGGAGGACACTCCCCCACAACCCTCAGGGCAAGGGTTTTAAGTTATGCCCTGGGGGCATATAAGGTTTTTATAGAAGGCGTTGTCGTAGAAACTTCAAAACAGGCTCATTCGATTGGAAATTAAAGGGCTAGTGCCCTTTTTAATAGTCGAAAGTGATTGGAGTGCAACTAGCCCCCCCCCCACGCCCATCATTTCCCCAAACACATCCAATCAAAATTTTGAGATAGCCATTTTGTTCAGCGTAGTTGATTTCCAGATAGAAAATATGTTTTTGCGGAGAACACTCCCCCAGAACCTTCAGGGCAAGGGTTTTAAGATATGCCCTGGGGGCATATAAGGTTTTTATAGAAGGCGTTGTCGTAGAAACTTCAAAAAAGGCTCATTCGATTGGAAATTCAAAGGGATAGTGCCCTTTTTAATAGTCGAAAGTGATTGGAGGGCAACTAGCCCCCCCCCCACGCCCATCATTCCCCCAAACACATCCAATCAAAATTTTGAGATAGCCATTTTGTTTAGCGTAGTTGATTTTCAGATAGAAAACATGTTTTTGAGGAGGACAATCCCCCACAACCCTCAGGGCAATGGTTTAAGTTATGCCATGGGGGCATATAAGGTTTTTATGAAGGCGTTGTCATAGAAACTTCAAAAAAAGGCTCATTCGATTGGAACATTCAAAGGGATAGTGCTCTTTTTAATAGTCAAAAGTGATTGGAGGGAAACTAGCCCCCCCTTCCCCCCCCCTACGCCATCATTCCCCCAAACACATCCAATCAAAATTTTTAGATAGCCATTTTTGTTCAGCGTAGTTGATTTCCAGATTGAAAATATAATTTTGAGGAGGACACTCCCCCACAACCCTCAGGGCAAGGGTTTTAAGTTATGCCCTGGGGGCATATAAGGTTTTTATAGAAGGCGTTGTCGTAGAAACTTCAAAACAGGCACATTCAATTGGAAATTCAAAGGGCTAGTGCCTTTTTTAATAGTCGAAAGTGATTGGAGGGCAACTAGCCCCCCCACGCCCATCATTTCCCCAAACACATCCAATAAAACTTTTGAGATAGCCATTTTGTTCAGCGTAGTTGATTTCCAGATAGAAAATATGTTTTTGAGGAGGACAATCCCCCACAACCCTCAGGGCAAGGGTTTTAAGTTATGCCCTGGGAGCATATAAGGTTTTTATAAAAGGCAGTGTCGTAGAAACTTCAAAAAAGGCTCATTCGATTGGAAATTCCGAGGGCTAGTGCCCTTTGTAATAGTCGAAAGTGATTCAATGGCAACTAACCCCCCTCTCACGCCCACCTTTTCCCCAAACACATCCAATCAAAATTTTAAGACAGCCATTTTATTAAACGTAGTTTTAAGTTCTGGAAATTAGGTCTTTGAGGATTACAACTCTCCCAAAGCCCTCAGGGCAAGGGTTGTAATTTAAGGATCTCCGAATCCTTCATATTATTCCTTATGGAAGGGATGCTCGTATAAACTTTAGAGAGGGCTCATTTGATTGAAAATTGAAAGTTATTGTTCACTTTTTAAGAGTCAAAAGAGATTGAAGGGCAACTAGCCCCTCTCCCTCCTCCGAGCCCTAAATGCATCAGATAAAAAGTTTGAGATAGACATTTTGTTAAAATAGTTCAAAGTTTTGATAACAAAAAAACTCCGGTGTCGACACAGCCCACCAGGGCCCAGGGGTAGGCGTTGTAAGTTATGCCCTGGGGCATAACTTATTAAGGGGGGTTTATAACTTATGGGAAGGGGTTTTGTATGGGAAGAACACATAGGAAATCTATTATAATTATCCAATTATAAGGTTAAAATACATACTCTGTGATAGATGCAAAAATGGCTTTGGCACACAAATTCCTATTAAGGTCAATTCCAAACAGTCGTGATCCCTTTGTGTCAGCAAGTGAAATGGTCTAAACCCCCTTATCGGAGCTATTTTTTCAATCCATTCATTGTTGTCAATCGCTGTCCACAAGTTATGCAAGCTGTCTATTGTTCATATATAAGGTTTTTATCAAAGAGGTAATCGTATAGACTTTGAAAAAAACCTCATTCGATTTAAATTAATAGTTTCTAGATCCGTTTTTTTAAAGTCAAGAATAATCGGACAGTAAGCACCCCCCCCCCCCATGCAATAAAAACTTGAAACTTTTTGCAATCAAAAACGAACAAAAATTATTTAATAAAAACTTTCCGAAAAATAAGTTTTTCAAAGAAAAGTAAAGGCCACTTTAAACTTAAGCTCAGGAGATACAAATACCTGTTAAAATTCAAACTCAAAACGACCAGAAATTACTATTAAAGAATAAATGAAACCCAAAACGAACAGAAATTAAATAAACAATCATAGCAAAAAACATACAACAAGTAATAATATAAATGAATAAATAGATCTTAAAGCGAGTAATGCTTAGATTGGATATAAAAATCAAGCTTAAAACGAAAACAAATATTTTGCTATTAAAATATAAATGAAACTTAAAACGAACAGAAATTAAATAAACAATCAATGCGAACAAAAATACAATATATATTAATGTAAATCAATAAATAAATCTTAAAACGAGTGAAACTTAAATTGAATATGCAAATCAAGTTTGAATCGAATAAAAATAACTACAAACAAGAGTTTGGGTATCGTCTCACTGCAGAAGCCTAAAACCTACTGCGTCATTGGCGCTATACTGTCCGTTATGCAGTTTTACACTTAGCGGGCGCCCAGTTTAAAAATAAGGAATGTGTGTTAAAAACAAGCAGAAAATCAGCGAAAAATATATCATCATGGAGCTCTGGAAACTGTGACTTTCCTGATTGCATTTTTAAGAAGACATGGACCAATGGTCCTAGAAGATCAGGAGAGGGTGTATTCGAACAGAAATTGAGTTCTAGTACTCTCCTTGAGTAACCAAAAAGATTGTGCCGCGGGAAATGGCGTTTTCTCCTATTTTACGGCACCAAACTATGATTTTGCCCCAAAGAGGACAAAGTTGCTATCGACTAAAAATTCTGAAATAGCCAATCGATCGTGATTATCTCACAGTTTTTAAAAGGCGAGATTGTCTGTCCAGAAATAAGGAATGGTTAGCGAAAATATCCCACAGATGTAAACCAATAAAATTAAAGCACAGTTTTTACAATGGAATCAGGGAAAGTAAAGTTTTTTTTTCATATTTTTATTGTCTTATTATTATTGTTATGATAAGGGTACCAGGGAAGTTTCCCTTTGTGTATTTGCATCTGAACACCTTCTGATATATCCCGATGACAATTGTCTGAGACTAGTCTGTTTGAACAAACACCTTACTTCAAAAAGCTTTTATATCAAACAGAAATTTTATGACACCAAAAACTTTTGTTCTTTTTTCTGGCTTACAATTTCACATGCAGGAGGCTTTAAAGCCAATCTTGCTTTTTAAAAGTCGGGGTTATTTGTCTCTCCAGAAATAATGAGTAATATAATTGGCTCACGAAAATGTGTCACAGATGTAAACCAATGAACTTATAGGACACATTTTACCATGGTGTTATAAAACACAACTCTCTCTTTTTTATTGTTTTTTCACTGTAACTGTTTTTATGTTATTGTTTACAAAGGGTTGTAATCAGGAAAGTTCCACTTTGTGTAGTTACATCGGAACGCCTTCTTATATTTCCTGATGACACTTGTCTGAGGCTGGTGTGTTGAAACAAATACTTTACTTCAAAAAGTTTCTATACCAAACGACAACAATCCCTCTTACAAAGGAAGTCTGTAATCGATAGACAAGATTGTAGATGATAAAGTTAGAGATACAAGAGCCCTTAAAAAGGTTTAAGTGAAATCAACCTATTCTCTGGAGTGGAGCTGGATAAATGTTTTGCAGCATCGTTCTTGAAAGATCTTCTTCCAATAATGAATATTTGGAAGTTTCCAGGAAAGTTGGATCTGGAACAGGTCAGACAATATTGAAAAGAAGTCAGTTTTATTTTCCAACGACAAATTTACATTATATTTAACAATTCAATTATTCTTCTTCTATTATTCATGGATAATTATTTTTAATTCATTCTTTTTCTTTAGTTTGTGGGTTATTCGGGGCAGCCTAGACAATATTGAAAGGAATACAGCTCTTTTCTTCCAACTACAAATTTTCAATAAAATTTAACAATTTCATTGATCTTTCTTTTATATTTTTATTCATCTATTGTTATTATTTTTAATTCACTGATTTCTTTTGCAGTATATAGAAAACAGACTAATTATTTCGCTTAATTTCCTACAAATTGTAATCAATTAATAAAATTAACAAAATAATTTAATAAATTAACAATTAATAAAATAAACGTGGGCTTTCAAGTGACCGCAAACCCTCAAATGTCTTTCTTCAGGGCAAAACTATTGTTTTTTTAATTTTTTTTTTTTGTGAATGTTAAGAATAAATTGCTTGATCACTGCAAAGCAACTAAGTTTAATATTTTGAATATGTATATGCTAATAATCTAGGATTATTTGAAGCATTATTGTAGCCACTAACTGTCTGGAGGGGCAAATGAGAAATTATTTTCTGTTAAAGAACGATATGAAACTGATTTCTTTTTTTTTTCATTAGGCTATGGAATCCAAGCTTTTCAGAACCCAATCTAACCTAGCGTTAACGCTCTTAATTGACTCTTGACTTTATCCCGTGTTGAATCCTACACTTTTCAACATTCTCATCAATAATCACCAATAAGCCAAATAAGACAAAAAAAAATGCAAAATGGCAAAATGCCAAATGCTTATTGGCAAAAATGCCAATAAGTCAAGAAAAATGACATCTGACCAAGTAATTAGGGCGAAAATCAGACGTCGCATCTGACCAACTAAGACGTCGCATACAAAAATTGTCAAATCAAGTTTATTCTTCAAGTATATCTTGAAGTGCAACCACAGCAGACAGGACATACAGTATCGACAACGGCTATACTCTCCGTTAAGAAAATGTAAAACAAATTTAAAACCACGAAAGATTCATATACCGCCTTCGCGCATGCGCGATTCTGATGTGCACATCACGGAACACCTATGGGAAAACCTGATTGAATGCCGAGTAGCAACTGAACTAGGGCGTGACGACACGGCTCAGAGTCCTTAGACGCGGTATCAAATGTGTTTCATGTTCGGAAAAAGAAGACGCTACAGTCTACAGCACAGTATATATAATTAGCAGCATGATCTTTCCCTATCTCACCCATTATAAAAACCCTGACCGAGGTGCGAGTGCTCCACAGAACGTATAAACATAAGCGACATTAGATCTTTTCACGGGTAGACAAGTCAGATCTCTCTTGAACGCGAAACTTGGCTTCGCGTTCATGAATAAGTGGATTCATGAATACATCCACATGAATAAGTGAATTCCGCTAATGCATGAATAAGTGGGAGGAGCTTTTTGTTCGCACCGAGAATGAAGAGCCAGAAATAATCTGCGGTAAACTTACTGCCTAATTATATAAACTGTGGTCTACAGTGAGTGCAACTTCAATTTAATCTAAGCCCATTGTCGCTACAAATCCTGCACACTAAAATTCTCAAGTGCCAAGGACAGTAAAAATGAAATCTGATTGTTTTGATTGGTTAAGTGTAAATTTACACAACCATGCACATAGAAGATTAGAAAAAATTAGAAATCTTATTTTAAATGAAAAGAGCTCAATGTGGCAGAAAAGAATCATAACATTTACAATTATCTCCGTTTCTTTACCTCTGGTTCAATACAGCCATAGACTCCGTTAGGGTAAAAATTGGAATTAATTCAATAGCACAAAGATAAGAAAACTTATATCTTCTTTGCACTTCACTTTCCAGCTCGTGAATTAAGGCCTTAATTTGTAGCTTGCAATGAGCAAATTCTAGGAATAAGGGATAATTTCTATGCATAAATTAAAGGCAATGTCTCTTGTGTAAAACATTCTTGGTAGCAGGCTCCGACAAATGTCAAGCGAGGTAGGAAACACCGGGTCATATTGCAAGATCAAGAATACGACCCCATTTGCTGGAAGCTTGGCAAAGCAATTTGCACAGGGGCACAAATTCGTAAAACTATTTATTTTTAAATTAATTTACTATTAATGTAAATTAAACAAATACAATTGATTAACTAAATTAATATAGCTTGTTTATTAACTTAAATATAATTTATATAAATGAATTGTTTAAATTAAGTAATTTTGAATTGTAAACGGGAAAATAAACGGTTTTCCGTAGCATCATATGCCAAATTTAACAAAAGAAAGAAATTTGGGTGAGAAATCAGAAAAAAACAAGCCAAAACACATGGCAACCAGCCAGCAAAGATGTAGCTTTCCTTTGAAACAAGGTCGAGGCCGAAGGCCTCGGCCAAGTCCGTTGATTTTGAATTGAAGTTATCAAGTTTGGTTAGGTTAGGTTATACATAGTTGTCTTCAACAGATTGTTCAGGTTCGAACTGAGAAGCGTGCTCAAATTTAACTGCCTAGTTTTACTGATTTATTATCACAGTGCAACGTGGCAACACTGACAAAAATGAGATACTGCACTAAAGGGTTCATAGCTTAGAAACAACAACAAAAAATCTTAGAAAATCGCGTTTTTAGACATAAACAGACCAACTTGGGTCCAGCGGGGGGGGGGATATGCTTTTATTTTGATGTCCTTGGTAATATAACAAATCACAACTAACTGTCAACAAAATAACAGTGAATAAAATAATGGAACAACTAATTCTACACAAAGTATATGGTCGTGGCCGCAACAAGATATATGGCCGCTTTGTGCACAACTAAGAAAATTTGGATGATTCCTCATAGGCTTTTTTAGAACTTTCCTACGAAACTTCTATGCGATATCGTCCTACTAAAGGAACTAAAGCGAATATTATTTAGAGAACTATCAAGCTAACAAACGAAGCATAAACTGAACTTTTAGTGACTATATATCAGCCTTTGATGAACATCTTTTGGGGTAAAAACGTCTTAGAAGTAACTGTCTTAACAAAAACCTGATGCTATAAAAAAAAATTTATCAGAAACAGATATGAGACACCAAAAAGCACAAGATCAGCAAATAACTTTTGGATGAATCAAACTCTAGTCAAGAGTAAAAACTGACAATTGAAGTATAATCGAGAATGAGAACCGTTTATATTCTACTTGAAAGCCAACTTTCAAGAGAAAGAGGATTAGTGCTAATTAGTCTTTATCTATTCATTATAAATCTCTTTTGTTCTATCTAGAGCTCAAATAAAGTTTGTTTAATTGATAATTGGCTAGGTAAGATTCTTTGTTTTTTTCTCAAGCAATTAAAAGGCAAAAGCGCTAGGTGATCTTGGACACAAGACCAAACTTGCATTTAATTGTGAAAAAACAAAGCGGATTTTAGAAAAATGATACGATTTGGTGCATAAAAGCAGTAAACGACATCTGTAAGAGAAGCAATTCCGTCCCAATTCAAAAATGAAACACGTGCACTTTCATTCAAATAAAATACGTAGCAATGGGCAAGGCAAGAAAACTTTCTTCTAGTATTATTAATCAGAAGATATGAGAGATAAAGAGGTTTAGACACTAAACCCAAAATAGAGAAGATTTTCTGCAGAGGGATGGAGGAGGATTATTTAGAAGGTCCGTAAGCAGCAAGTTGCCGTGTGCCATATAACACGATACGGCCGAAACATACAAGAGGAAACGCCCCTGCATGAGTTCTTCAAGAACAGTTTTGTAAGACGCTGCAACTTCACTTTGAATGGTCTCCCGAGTGAGGTCACCCCTCAAAACACGTACGTTGATTTCATTGAAGGGAATTTAGTCAGAAACAATTCTAGGAAGGAAGCCAGGTAAATCGTTGACTAGAGGCATATCAGACCCTAAGTTTTAGTGGCGTTTGGCCACTAAACATTGTCATAAATAGAGACTAGGCCCGCCAAGCCAGTAAATAGATATGGCTATTGCGCTCCGCCCTGTCGTACTCCAGATTGAACTGGTATATAACCGTAGAACCCTGTAAGTGATTCCAAACGAAGAAACAAATTATTACAGCAAATCAAGCCTTACGTTTGGAATAAAAACTGCTCATTGGAAGACACTCGAGACTGGGAAAATATATATATATATATTTCTTTAATGACGATCAAAGGGTATGTGAATAAGAATTAAAAAGAACTTTCAAACGTAATTCACCGTCAGTAAATATTGCCTAACCACATCTAATTTAATATTCAACAAGAACTACCGCAATTTGTTGGACTTAATTAGCCGCAATAATGGTTGGTCTTTCATGGCAGCGCTCTTGCAGAGTCGCACTCTTTGGGCCATCTTGATTTCCCTTCAGACTTCCGGGGATCTCTGGAAAGTGGCTAGAACAAACTGTGCAACAGCACATCATTAAATTAAAACCCGAATCAAACTACTAATTAAAGAATAAGTGAAAATAAAAACCGCATGCACTCCTGAAAGCAAACTTCCATTGTAAACAACTTTGATGCTAATTAGTCTTGATCCCCTCATTATACTTCCTTTTGTGTTCTATCTCAAATTAAAGGAGCTCAAATAGGTTTCAAGAGTTCGTTTTAATTAAAGATTCAAAAGCTAATGAAGTCAGATAGCTCTTTTTTATGAACGAATTACGTTCATACAGTACGATTCGTTCAACGAAAGGTAAAAAAAGGTAGGTACTTTTGCACATTGGACTAAGAACGAAACAAGACAAGGGTTGGCAAAGATCCAATTAAACGACATTTGGCAATATCCAATTACAGAGCCCTGACTTGAATTTCATTTCAGAAAGGAGAAGAATATTTCAAAAGTGACAAGAGTAAATCCACTGGGGAGGGTTGGGCAATAGCCAGTAGATCTTTACACCCCCCCCCCTAGATTTTGAGAAATAGCTTGTTTTGGCATTCTCATTGAAAATTTTCTTTTTGTATTTTCGTTGAAAAAGTAGAAAAAATCAACAAAAAGGGGCCTAGATAACCCATGAATATAAAAAGTAAAGGCGAAACGTAGTCTAACACGAAAACTTTCATTGATTTAAACCAACTTGTAATAAACTTGCTCCTGAAAACGTGTACTTGAAAATAACTCACTTGCTCTAATTGGGCACGCTCGCACGGGTGCTCATAGCTTAACCCTTCCAAATTAAATGTTTCGGACTATTTCTTTATAGTTTCACATAATTTTTTTTTTACTCTCCCCGTTTTTTTTTTCCAATTTTATCCCCTCCCCCCCCCCACCTCCTCCTCTAAGTAAATGTCTGCGTCCTCGAAATAAATGGTGCCTGGCCCATATATAGAAGAAATATTGGTTAGCAGCACAATGATTAGAAAAAAAAATTGACCGTAACATTTACTACTACTGAACTTTACAAGTAGCGACAATTCCTGTGTAAAATATGGATATTTTAAAAACATATTTTAGCTTAAAGAAAAATGGAAACATATAAAAGTTGGATCTTCGGTGAATTAAATAGGGAAATTAGGAAAATAGAGAAATGTCCCTTAAATAGTGGCAATCGATACAGAAAACTACTAGCGCCAGTTACAGGTGTAGCGTCTGGCGAATTCACATAAAAAGTAAAAAAATACAAAGAAAATTCCATATTTGATCCACCTACAATGCCACAAGAAAAGAGATGAAATATTTCTGTAAGCCATAATTAATCAGTATGTTTAATTTCCAAAGATTATTCTAATCAAATTGATTCTGCACAGAGGAGGCCTAATTTAGATACAGATGATCTTGGCAAGTTAAATATGCTAGTTGGCTTTGAGCTGGAGGGCTAGCTAGGGCAGAATTCTGGTTTCTTTGCCCTCCTCTGCGTTTAAAGCACGGGAAGAAAACGAGTGTGCAGCAGTTTGGGCTCAAACAAAATCGTAAAGTGTTAGATGGCGGATGTGATTCTTCCTTTCGGCACTAGCACCAGTTACCACTAGCACTAGTAGGACACCAGCTAGCACTAGTAGGATGATGACGACGAAGGATGAAAGATTACCAAAGGCTATCCTTCTTGTCCATCCATCTAGGGCCAAACAAAATAAGGTTTTCCTCAAATAGGGTGGCAGTGATTCTTCCTTTTGACACTAGCACCAGTTACCCCTAGCACTAGTAGGACACCAGCTAGCACAAGTAGGATGATGACGACGAAGGATGAAAGATTACCAAAGGCCATCCTTCTTGTCCATCCATCTAGGGCAAAACAAAATAAGGTTTTCCTCAAATGGAGTGGCAGTGATTCTTCCTTTTGACACTAGCACCAGTTACCACTAGCACTAGTAGGACACCAGCTAGCACTGGTAGGATGATGATGATTAAGGATGAAAGATTGCCAAAGGCTATCCTTCTTGTCCATCCATCTAGGGCCAAACAAAATAAGGTTTTCCTCAAATAGGGTGGTAGTGATTCTTCCTTTTGACACTAGCACCAGTTACCACTAGCACTAGTAGGACACCAGCTAGCACTGGTAGGATGATGATGATGAAGGATGAAAGATTGCCAAAGGCTATCCTTCTTGTCCATCCATCTAGGGCCAAACAAAATAAGGTTTTCCTCAAATAGGGTGGTAGTGATTCTTCCTTTTGACACTAGCACCAGTTACCACTAGCACTAGTAAGACACCAGCTAGCACTGGTAGGATGATGATGATGAAGGATGAAAGATTACCAAAGGCCATCCTTCTTGTCCATCCATCTAGGGCCAAACAAAATAAGGTTTTCCTCAAATAGGGTGGTAGTGATTCTTCCTTTTGACACTAGCACCAGTTACCCCTAGCACTAGTAGGACACCAGCTAGCACAAGTAGGATGATGACGACGAAGGATGAAAGATTACCAAAGGCCATCCTTCTTGTCCATCCATCTAGGGCCAAACAAAATAAGGTTTTCCTCAAATAGGGTGGTAGTGATTCTTCCTTTTGACACTAGCACCAGTTACCACTAGCACTAGTAAGACACCAGCTAGCACTGGTAGGATGATGATGATGAAGGATGAAAGATTACCAAAGGCCATCCTTCTTGTCCATCCATCTAGGGCCAAACTCCTCAAATGGGGTGGTAGTGATTTTTCCTTTTGACACTAGCACCAGTTACCACTCTTATAAGTTTCCCATACTCTCTGAACTAAGGCCTGAGTGTAGAAAAAACATATCAGAAATCATTGATACAAATTAGTGTAAATTTAAAGTAGTAAACTAGATTGATTATCACCAAACCACTGATGTTAAAAAAAGACATTGTCCTAAAAGTTTTATACTTTGATAATTTTTTTTTTTTTTTTTTGCATGTAACAGTAAAAAAAAAAATCCAAATACCGCTTAGTACATTTTCAGTAAAGCAAGAGATAAAGACTACATTGGTTCACAAGACAATAAACAACAAGTAACCTTATCAGCCTTATTCTTATCCTCAAACACTAACTTGGGTTGGGGGGATGTCCGTGTGATCAGGCCCTTGAGAAGTTTGAAAACCGTTTGCCTGATAATACAGTTGTTCTTGGTGTTTTATCTCCTCTATTCCTAGAGAAAAGTTTCTTCTAAACCTTGAAAATTGTACTTGTTTCCACCTATGTCTCTCCCCAGCAAAGATGAGGTCATCCCACAAACAAATTGCCATCATTTTCAGTGAATAAAATAGGATTTGTCTTAATCACAGCTTATCTTTCAGTCTCTTATGTAGCATTAAAACAAAACCAAAGTTTTTTTAAGATGAAAGTAAAGAGAGACACTACAATTTGGAACAGTAGAAGCAATAATCTGTATAAGAGGATTCCTCTGCCTCTGAATTTCCCCTTCTCGTTTTTGGAGATGGTATACTAGTTTAGCATAGTAGTGGCAGAGTTCTAATTTTTTGGGTGAAATAGACTCATCAAAGGCTAAGTGCGAGTGCGATCTTTTTTTCGACACTAGCGCCGATTTCCACTCTTCTAAGTTTCGCACACTCTTTATCTTTTTTTCGACACTGGCGCCGATTCCCACTCTTCATTTTTCTTTCTTTTTTCGACACTAGAGTCGATTTTCACACTTCTAAGTTTCTCACACTCCTTATCTTTTTTTTCCTTTTTTTCGACACTAGCACCGATTTCTACTCTTCTAAGTTTCTCACACTCATCATCTTTTTTCTCTCTTTTTTTCGACACTAGCGCCATTTTCCACTCTTCTAAGTTTCTCAAACTCTCCATCTTTTTTTTCTTTTTCTTCGACACTAGCGCCAATTTCTGCTCTTCTGATTTTCTCACAGTGCTTCTTTTTTTTCGACACAAGCGCCAATTTCCACTCTTATAAGTTTCTCACACTCTCCTCCTTTATTTTCGACACTAGTACCATTTCCCACTCTTCTAAGTTTCTCACACTCTTCATCTTTTTTTCTTTTTTTCGACGCTAGCCCCTATTTCCACTCTTCTAAGTTTCTCACACTCTTCATCTTTTTTTTCTTTTCTTTTTCAACACTAGTACCAATTTCCACTCTTCTAAGTTTCTCACACTCTCCATCTTTTTTTCTTTTTTTTCGACACTAGCGCCATTTTCCACTCTTCTAAGTTTCTCACACTCTTCATCTTTTTTTTCTTTTTTTTCGACACTAGCGCCAATTTCTACTCTTCAAATTTTCTCACAGTGTTTCTTTTTTTCAAGACAAGCGCCGGTTTCCACTCTTTTAGTTTCTCACACTCTCCTCCTTTTTTCGACACTAGCACCATTTGCCACTCTTCTAAGTTTCTCACACTCTTCATCTTTTTTTTCTTTTTTTTGACACTAGCGCCAATTTCCACTCTTCTAAGTTTCTCACACTCTTCATCTTTTTTCTTTTTTTCGACACTAGCCCCCACTTCTACTCCTCTAAGTTTCTCACACTCTTCATCTTTTTTTTCTTGTTTTTCGACACTAGCGCCGATTTCCAATCTTCTAAGTTTCGCAGACTCTCATTTTAACCTTTAGATTATTTTTTTCACAACCAACATAGATAGAAAAGAAAATCCTGTCAATCCAAAAAAATCCTATAAACTTTTTATTTTCCAGAAACTAGGCTTAAATAAAGAATAAGTCATTCAGAAAATCCTAATAAGACACCCCGAGGTTTTCCTTTTTGGCAAAACCATCTGTTTTTCTATAATCGAAGTTAAGAAAGTCGATTGTATAGGAACTTTTGGAGAAGTTTGAAGCCTGTCATAGGAACATGTCATTTCCATTCTTACCATCAGATTCCTTTTTAAATTTATCCCCTTTAGAAAACAAACAAAATTCTTCAAGTCAATTCAGCATTCAAACAATAAAAATTTACCTTTTAGAAGAAAAGAACATAAATTTTATTGACGCATTTCGTTTTTTTCGTTGTTTTCGAAAAAATCATTTCGAAAAAATCAGCCAAAAATCTGAGTTATAAATACAGAGATATTTCTAGAATACGAGATGGAAGATTCAAGGGTCTTTTTTTACAATTTTTTCTCAAGATCGATTTTGCGTCAAGCAATGAGACTAGGTAAAATGAAAAAAATGTCGAGAAAATTACTGCAGGGAGATTGTGTCCACCCGTTCATGGATAAATTTCAGGCAAAAGAACTTATTTTTAAAAAGTTCGAAGACACTTGATGAAATTAAAGAAAAAAAATGAATAAACAAAAAAAACTCCAATACTTGCCACTGGAAGATACACTCTAAAGACACCGTAATAAACACAATTTTAAACGTTATACAATGACGCTTAATGACAAAATACATGTTCACAAAACAAAATATATATATACCCCAAAGTGTTCGAGAGATCACTTAAATAAAATATTTAAGTGATATAATATTATGGCTGGCGGCTGGCCCCTATTTTTGCCCTATGTGGATGTGTGAATGAGAACTTATTTCATTTTGTATCCGAGTGTGAAGAGCTATCTGAGTTACGGAATGAATGTTTTGGACGAGTGTTTGGAAGTGAATGCTGGTTAATTGAGCGGATGGCTGAGAGGAACGCATAGGAATCATGTTTGAAGGGATAGCTTGTTACGGTTTTCAGGATTTGAATTTTATTATGATTGGTGTTTGTTGGTTAAAATGTTGAACCTTCGTGTGTTTCTTTTTTTTTGTCGTTTTGTTGTTCTTTTTTTCTTTTTTTGATTTTTATTATCTTAAAGTTGTATTTTGTTCCAGAGCTTTGTTTGTAGACTGTTTTCTGTGTTGCTATGGCCCACAGGCTTTTTGCAATAAATCTTAGCTTATTAGAAAATATATAAAGTAAAGTTATACAAAAGTATAACACAAAGTGTTATCTAAAAATACACAAAGATATTTGTACAGTATTTGTGTGCAGTATATTTGTAGATACGACTTTCTTTCGCTATTTTCATTTTTGTTGCATATCGTTTTTTCTCCTCTTTGTTATTTTTTTGTATGTCTTAACCGTTTAGTTTACTTTTTCTGTTCTTTTTTTTTGTTCCTTTATAAAAACAGCTATATTCATTAGATGCGACTTTCTTCCTTTATTTTCCTTTCCCATTTTTGCTGTATAGCAAAAATGGGTTATTGTCTTTTGTTATTTTCTTGTATGTTTAAGCGATTAGTCTAGTTTTTCTTTTCATTTTTTGTGACAACAACTATCAAACAGTTCGTGGTAACGAACTGTAAGTAAGGAGCGACCCGGCTCAATGGTAACCGAAACTCTAGAAAACGGGTTTTTGATACCAATAGATATATCAAAAGAATCAGATTTCAATGCTGATTTCAAATATATAACTTTCATCAAGTTTAGAGCTACCCATCAAAAGTTACGCGCCTGAGAAAATTTGGCTGATTTTCAAAAAAAGGCGGAAAGACCCCCTAAAAATTATAGAACCTTAATGAAAATCACACCATCATATTCAGCGTATCAGAGAACCCTACTGTAGAGGTTTCAAGCTCCTATCTACAAAAATGTGGATTTTTGCATTTTTTGCCAGAAGAAAGATCACGGATGCGTGTTTATTTGTTGTTTGTTTGTTTGTTTGTTTGTTTTTTTTTTTTTTCCCAGGGGTGATCGTATCGACCCAGTGGTCCTAGAATATCGTGGGAGGGCTCATTGGAACGGAAATTAAAAGTTCTAGTGCCCTTTTTAAGTGACCAAAAAAAATGGAGGGCAACTAGGCCCCCTCCCACGCTCATTTTTTTCCCAAAGTCACCCTATCAAAATTTTGAGATAGCCATTTTGTTCAGCATGGTCGAAAATATGATAAAAATGTCTTTTAGGATGACTTGATCCCCCAAAGTCCCCAGGGAGAGGGCTGAAAGTTATGAACTTTACTCAATGTTAACATATAGTATTGGTTATTGGGAAGTATACAGACTTTTTCAGAGGAGATTTTTTCTGGTAGGTGGGGGAAGGAGAGGGTCGGGGGCTATATGGAAGGATCTTTCCATGAAGGAAGTTTTCATGGGGGAAGGGACATTGCTATGAAGGGGGCGCCGGATTTCCCAGCATTATTAAAGAAAAAGATCAGGAATTAAATTAAAAAAAAAAACAAGTTTTTCAACTGATCAACTGATTGTGATTAAGAGGTCATTTTTAAAGAACTGGAAAAAAAATTCGAACTATAGTTTAAAGAGCAGGGTATTGACTAGGGGGCGAACCCCCTAATATACGTGTTAAAAATTTATGAATATAGAAGTTCGTTACGTAAGTTAATTCTAAGTTACGTACATTTATTACTAATAAAAACGTTCGTAAATAAAATTAAACAAGTTTCGAGAAAGCCATTTAACCAAATATAATATGCAAATTTTGTTTTAATTATTCATGTACGGTGAGCCAAAATCAAAACCTGCATTAATTCAAAAACGTTCAAAAATTAAATAAAAAAAAACAAGTTTTTTTAACTGAAAGTAAGGAACGACGTTAAAACTTAAAACGAACAGAAATTATTCCGTATATGAAGGGGGCTGTCCCCTCCTCAACGCCTCGCTCTTTACGCTAAAGTTTTTTTATTGTTTAAAAAAATAGAGTTGTGAGAAAGTCAAACTTTAGCGTAAAGAGCGAGGCGTTGAGGAGGGGACAGCCCCCTTCATATACGGAATAATTTCTGTTCGTTTTAAGTTTTAACGTCGTTCCTTACTTTCAGTTAAAAAAACTTGTTTTTTTTATTTAATAGCTAATTAGATACAACTTTCTTTCGTTATTTCGCGTTTTTATTTTTGCTGTATAGCATTTTTTTTCTTCTCTTTGTTATTTTCTTGCATGTTTTAACCGTTTAGTCTACTTTTTCTTTCCATTTTTTTTTATCTGTAACAACAGCTATAGTTCATTAGATGCGACCTATTTTCGTTATTTTCCTTTTTCATTTTTGTTTTATAGCGTTTTATTCTCTTTTTTTTTGTTATTTTCTTGTATGTTTAAGCGATTAGTCTAGTTTTTCTTTTCATTTTTTGTGACAACAACTATAGCTAATTAGATACAACTTTCTTTCGTTATTTCCCGTTTTTATTTTTGCTGTATAGCATTTTTTTTCTTCTCTTTGTTATTTTCTTGCATGTTTTAACCGTTTAGTCTACTTTTTCTTTCCTTTTTTTTTTTTATCTGTAACAACAGCTATAGTTCATTAGATGCGACCTATTTTCGTTATTTTCCTTTTTCATTTTTGTTTTATAGCGTTTTATTCTCTTTTTTTTTGTTATTTTCTTGTATGTTTAAGCGATTAGTCTAGTTTTTCTTTTCATTTTTTGTGACAACAACTATAGCTAATTAGATACAACTTTCTTTCGTTATTTCCCGTTTTTATTTTTGCTGTATATCATTTTTTTCTTCTCTTTGTTATTTTCTTGCATGTTTTAACCGTTTAGTCTACTTTTTCTTTCCATTTTTTTTTTATCTGTAACAACAGCTATAGTTCATTAGATGCGACCTATTTTCGTTATTTTCCTTTTTCATTTTTGTTTTATAGCGTTTTATTCTCTTTTTTTTGTTATTTTCTTGTATGTTTAAGCGAGTAGTCTAGTTTTTCTTTTCATTTTTTTTTGTAACACCAACTATAATTTAAATACAACTTTCTTTCGTTATTTAACGCTTTTATTCTTGTTGTACATCGTTTTTTCCTTCTCTTTGTTATTTTCATATGTTTTAACCGTTTAGTCTAGTTTTTCTTTCTTTTCACAAAGACTACCTTCACTGTATTGATTAAAAATGCATCCAATATTATATACTTCATTTTGAATATCATTGGTGGTTTCCTAAATCGACTAAAATTTCCGAAATTAACTTAAATAATGTAACCCTATATTCTAAGTTAAGGGGGGGGGGGGGCAAATTGTATCTGACCCTAACAAAAGAGTACCGTACATGATATATAGATACATGATATATAGGCCTATATATTTTTTAGGCCTATGCCTGTCGTCCGAAATGTCTTCCTGCTAGTCACAATATGGTAGATACGGATGGACTGAAAAAAAATTAATAGCCGTAAGACAGGCAGCGGGGGAAATTCTTTGATTGCGTTAAAACCGCGATATTTCTTGCCACTTTTATCTGAACGCAATTAATATGCTTAGAAGAACATAACAAGACGCAATAAGATCATCAAGTTATGATATTAGTTAGACCTTATGGCCTTAAGCCGGTATGGTCAGTTATGGCCTTATAGTCTTATGGCCATATTAAGACTAGTAATACCATAAAAGGTGACTCTGTAAAATTAAGTTTCAGCTTATTGACACCCAACCACTTCAAAATGTTTGCTATGTCTACTTTGGTAAGGCAATCCTTGCTTAAATCTGCCAGCAACAGTAAAAGCGGTTTAATCCATGGAAAATAATAGTGTTTTACTGGGTTTTGAAGCCAAGGACGGCACTGTTGCTGATTTTTTTTTTTTTTTTCATTATATTCAGAATACAGAGTGCAAGAATTAAGTTGCTATATGGTAAGTTACTTTGCTAAGGCAATCCTTGCTTAAATCTGCCAGCAACAGTAAAGGCGGTTTAATCCATGGAAAATAATAGATTTTGACTGGGTTTTGAAGCCAAGGACGGCACTGTTGCTGATTTTTTTTTTTTTTTTTTTTTTTTTCATTACATTCAGAATACAGAGTGCAAGAATTAAGTTGCTATATGGTAAGTTACTTTGCTAAGGCAATCCTTGCTTAAATCTGCCAGCAACAGTAAAGGCGGTTTAATCCATGGAAAATAATAGTGTTTTACTGGGTTTTGAAGCCAAGGACGGCACTGTTGCTGATTTTTTTTTTTTTCATTATATTCAGAATGCAGAGTGCAAGAATTAAGTTGCTATATGGTAAGTTACTTTGCTAAGGCAATCCTTGCTCAAATCTGCCAGCAACAGTAAAGGCGGTTTAATCCATGGAAAATAATAGTGTTTTACTGGGTTTTGAAGCCAAGGACGGCACTGTTGCTGATTTTTTTTTTTTTTTTTTTTTTTTTTTTCATTATATTCAGAATGCAGAGTGCAAGAATTAGGTTGCTATAAGGTAAGTTACTTTGCTAAGGCAACCCTTGCTTAAATCTGCCAGCAACAGTAAAAGCGGTTTAATCCATGGAAAATAATAGTGTTTTACTGGGTTTTGAAGCCAAGGACGGCACTGTTGCTGATTTTTTTTTTTTTTTTTTATTATTATTATCATATTCAGAATACAGAGTGCAAGAATTAAGTTGCTATATGGTAAGTTACTTTTGAGTATTTTACCCAAAAAGTAATTTTCGAGTTGAGCTCACCAGTAGGCTTTTCATAAGTGGTAAATTTAAGCATTTAAGCAAAAAACTTCCACATTAAAGCTGAGCCATCAAACCGTTTATGGAAAAAGCAACCATTGCAGAGAAGTGGCTTCATACAGAACAATCCGGTCAAAACTTGTTAGACAGGATGAACTCAGAGACGAACTGAGACATATCAGCAATCTTGGTAGATTCTCCTACCATTTTCAAAATAGAAGATGTTCGCCTGATACCAAGACAGACCTAGGTGCGGCGAGATAGAACTTTGCAATCTGCAACTATATTCTAAAATCAGCCCATTTTTATAACCGTTTTACTGTCTGATTGCGAGAAATCTTGAGTTGGCTGCTTGCTAGTAGCGGTAAGAGAGATATTCTACTATGTTTGCGCTACCGGAAGTTATAGAAAAAGTCAAGAATAGTTTGTTTTACTGTTATAGATTTTGCTTAGGATAAAGGTTAGTTCCAATCAATCGTCAACAGTATCAATAATGAAACACGGTCACTTACAAAAAAGCAAGACAGAAAAAAGACAAGAATTCATTCAGAGGGGGGCTGGAAGACACAGTTCACTCCCCCACCCCTCACATGTGCCAGTAATATTTTCAACGAGCTTCAATATTGTTTAGAAACAGATACGAGAAATTACAGCAGATCTCCAAACTACCAGAATGTTTTTCTACTCCTGGGCCATTAGCTCCATATGGAGACGATCTCAAGAAAGAAGAACTGTACGACGTGGAAGATCGGCCGTATTATGCAGAGAAGAAGATCCTCTTTTTTGTTCGACACGAGGTTCTGTTCCATTTAAAGTCTGGCCATAGGTAGTTGAAGCACAATTTGACTAAGAGCCATTTCATTTTTCTTACAGGTAATAAATTTTAGTTGAAGTAGTATCAAATTATGCTTAAAGGACACAAAAATAAAAATATTCTGTTATACTTTCTGAGAGAAGGGGGGATATGCCTTCTTGAGTACAGTAGCATGAGAGCTAACCGACTTGAGTCATAAGTTAGGGTAGCTTTCAAAGGTATCAGTGACCTCCATGGTAAGAATAAGCTTTGAAACCTGCCGATCTTACACAATAGTAATTAACCAAAGATTTTAAATGTTGTCTGTAAATTTACGCTTAATTAATCGAAGGATGATAAATTTTTCCTGTGGTGCTAAGAATTTGTGCCGGGAGCCAGAATTTGGCAGTTCGATTAGAAAAGATCGTTAACGGGTAGCCATGAGAGAACGGAAGTTGCCAACACAATTAACATAAAATTGGACACTTCTTGCTTCTCTTTTTTCTACATGTGAAGTGGTATTTGTATAAATAGGTCTGATCTTCTTCTGCATAGGGTTGAAGATCTATGGATACCAGAAAAGGACCCGTTCATCCCTTATAGTCCTTTTGCTTGTCTTTCACAGCTCCATTCACCACTTTCAATTGCTCAGTTAGACTATTGGACTTTCAACTGCCACTAAATGTGAGATAGAGGGATTATGATAGTAGATATATTATAATAGATTATATAGATATAGACTATATATTATATAGATTATATAATATAATATATTATAATAGATTATAATAGTAGATTCCTTTCTTTAGAATCCTAAGTTCTACGATGTTGATTGTAAATGTTAAAACAGAGGACAGTGGATGACGGCGTTAAATTATATAGGAATCTTCTGCGCATGATAGAAATCTATAAATCTTTTATTTGGACAATACAACTTTTTTCTTGTACATTCAGGCCAAGAAGTCCATTCTTCCCAGATCAATTAACTTTAGACAGCTCTTTCATCCAAATCATTTGTAAATGAAAAAAGTTTGGACAACAAGGATAAATTATACACCAGGAAGAAAAAAAGATCAAACACTAGTTCCTTGACAAGAGTCAGTTAGTGCAAATGAACGCTGATGAAAGTAACAAACTGTGAAAAAACAAAAGGTAATCTAGGAAGCATTTATTGCCAAAGGCATTGTAGGCAAGAAAAAAAATCATTACTTTCTCTATTGTCGAAAGAGAAATTATGGATTAATTGAATTTCCTTAGCAAAATAGAAAAATGGGTTTATAAGTGGGTAGATTGATTGGGTAGGAGGAGGTCGTCAGGAAGGATTTAAGGGAAATTAGAACTTCTTGGGAGGGCGTAAAGAGGGAGGCTTTAAAAAGATTGGGATGGAGGAGTTTTGCCTCAGGCAGCTTTGTGCTGCAAGAAGTTGTCAGTAGTAGCAGTAGCGGCATTCTATGGAGTTATAGCGTTAAGCTAAATAGCTAACATGCATTTTCATGATTTCATAGATGAGCAATTCTTGCCTTTTGAAGATATTTTTTAAAGAGATCTTGATATTGGTATTTCTCAAAATTAGTTTTAAAAACCTTATACAAGAAAAATTGAATTTTCTAAACAGACTACTGATGAACTTCAATCACGCGCTGAAGTCTCATATGATTTATCACTCCCATCAACTGTCTTAACATTCAGGATAAAATTTGCAGTACTTGAATGATCCTAATTATGTAGAAAAGAATCCACAACTAAATCAAAACACTTATGTCGCAGTTATCGACAACTGGACTCTCCCGATCTTTCTCTATAGAGAGAGGTCAACTAACTACAAAGGCTATTAACTATAACTATGAACAAACTGAGCTGTTTTTCCATCTAGCCCATGTAATTTGGGTATTGGGACATTTGGAAGGGGTATTGGGACATTTGGAAGGGGTATTGGAACACTTAATCACTTATGAAGGTCAGATATGTGATAAACTATCTTTAAAAGAATTAAATTAAAAAGAAGTAAGTTTTTCAGCTCAAACTAAGGGGCAACATTAAAACTTAAAACGAACAGAAATTATTCCGTATATGACAGAGGTTGCTCTCTTCTTAATACGTCACCCTTTACACTAAACTTTTTTTATTACTATAAAACAGCTTATTATTCTAATTAAACGACCCTTGTGTTTCACGAATCTTTCTTAAGAATTGAGACAAAATTCAAAGAGCGAGGAATTGAGGAGGGGCAACCCCTCTAACACACGGAATAATCTCTGTTCGTTTTAAGTTTTAATGTTGTTCCTTACTTTAAGTGGAAAAAAAATATTATTTTTTTAATTTAATTTCTGATCGTTTTTCAAATAATATCAAGAAATCCGGTTCCCTCTCCCTATGGAAAATTCCTCCATTGAAAGTTCCTCCTACAAACCCTCCCCCCCACAAAAAAAAAAATCCTCCTGAACAATTCCATCCTCGCTGAAAATTCCCATCAGAAACGTTCTTGCGAAAGATTCCGCCTGAAAAATTCTCCTTAGCACAGTTATATTTGAAAAGATATTTTATTTCTAACCATTTTTCAAATCATGCTGGAAATCCTCCCTCTGTAGAAAATTTTCCCGGAATTCTGTCAGATTCCCCAATGTGTATAATTTCCACCGGGAAGTTTACCCCCGGAAACTTCCTTCCCCACAAAAACTTCCCGTCGAAAATCCCCTCAGCAGACCCCCCCCCCTTCCTTAAAATGTCTGTATACTTCCTAATAACAAACACTATACGTAAACAATGGACAAGCTTCACAACTTACAGTCTTTTCCCCAAGGACTGTAGGGGGGGGGGGTCATGTTATCCTCAAAGGCATATTTATTAGACCTTTCGAACACACTGAACAAAATAGCTATCTCAAATTTTGGTCAGACGACTTCGGGGAAAAGAGGGCCATGGGAAGGGGGCTAGATAACTATTGGTTCAATATGATCACCCCTGGAAAAAAAAATAAAAAATAAGCACGCATCCGTTATGTTTCTTCTTACAAAAATACAAAATTCTACGTTTTTGCAGATGGGAGCTTAAAACCTCTACAGTATGGTTCGCTGATACACTGAATATGATGGTGCAATTTTCATTAAGATTTCTTTACTTTGGGGGGGGGGGAAGTTCTCCCTCCTTTTCCCAAAATAAGGCTTACTGTCTCAGGCTCGTAGCTTTCGATGGGTAACCTCAAATTTAATGAGTAGGCCTATTATATTTTTGGAATCAGCATAAACACTGAAAATGTCTAAAATCCCTTAATGATGAAGATAAATTGAACTTGTATGAAAATGATCTTAAAATCCCAAATCAAGGTTAGTGAAGAGAATTTACTTAATGAAGAGTTAAGAGTGATGAGTGAAGAGGTTAGTGAAGAGTGAAGAGAAATATATGCTCATAGAGATAAGTTCAGTGGACTTGTAGATCAGTACGTGTACAAAGTGTACACGCAGCAGCATCGAGCAGAAAATTGACAAATCCTAATATTGAACAAAGAATTCAAAACAGTTGACAGCCAATATTTACTTTCTTTCAGAGTCAGTCTTATGGGGGACGGAGGGGGCATTTGCCCCGGGGGTAGAAATTTTAGGGGTGCAAAATTTCAACTAAATAATCTAACTGTTATAATCAATTTTTTTTTTTAATTTTATTTTTATTAAAATGAAGTAGAGGGCGCAATTGGCAGTAAGTAAGCAAATTGAATCCGAAATTTCTATTTCTTTTTTTTTTTTCATATATCTTTATCTCCATTCCTTGAAAATTAAAGTAAGTAGACCAATTTAACTAATTTTAATGATTTTGTGATATTTTGCATTCAAATTTTGTTAATAAAGGAAAATTCCGTAAAAATTTGGCATGAAATTTTTAGGAGACATGGGGGAGGGGGGATTAGTCAAGATTTTGGCCCAGGCAATAGAGGCCAGAACCACCAGTGCTTTCTCTCGGTAGTACAATCTAATTTATAGTTTCTTTTCCAGTCCAGAGTGCAATTTTAAGCCAATTGCTATACAAAAGTCTTGGGATGAGAATAATCCCTTGTTAAGCAAAAAGGTCATACATTACGGAAGCCTTACCATAGAAGCCTAGAAAAGAATACACCTTCATTTAAATGTTCGTTTTTTCTTTTTAGTTTTATTTAAATGTTTTATTTAAGTTTTTCTTAGTTTTATTTAATAAGCTTTTACTTAATTTTATATTGTTCCTTTTTAATTTAATTATATTTTTATTTTAATTTACTTTAATTTTATTTAAATGAATTTATTATGCTCGTGTTATTCAAGGTCCTCTTCCATATTTTACAAAAATATGGAGAATCTGTGTCGGAAGTGGGATTTTGAAGCGCAAAAGCTTGCTTCTTGTATATCTGCTTTACATTGAAAACTTGCATAATTGTTTTTTTTTCAACTTTTCCTAACTAAATCCTTTCTTTTTTAAGAATGAAATGAGAATTATAGTATTCTTACCGATAATTTCTGCTTCTTTCTCTAAACAATTTTCGTTATACAGTTTTAAAAGACTTACTATATACAACTCTTGTACAACTATTTCTTTATATGTTGTCTAACAATATATAACACTTGTCTTACTATATATAACTATTTCTAACTCTTGTCTGAACAGAAATAAAAGAAAGCAAAAAGTGTCGTGTTTAAAAAGATTACTGTTTACAAAAAAAGTGAAAAGATTCAAAAGTTTATGAATTTTATTTACCATCCATGCCCAAAACATGCCAAGGAAATTATCTTCCTTAGAATCAAAGGCTAGAATATAATATACCATAGTATTATTAAAATGCTGGTACTTTTTCAAAATTCTTTTCCATATTTCACGAGAATCTGAAAAATTTGTCTCGGAAATGGAGTTTAAAGCGCTGAAACCCTTTTTTGTATATCCACTTTACATTTAAAACTTGCATAACTGTTTTCAACTTTTCCTCACTAAATTTTCCTTTTTTTACAGTCGAAAGAGAATTCCACTCATTCTTACCGATAGGTCAACTTGTTGTCCAATATGATTTTTGTTATAAAGTTTTAAATCAATTGTCTATAAGTTTATTAGGGAGCATTTTGGTTTTGACACACAAAGACACGATCAAATTTCAAACTTCAGCAACTCGAAGAATTTAGAAATTTAATTTTTAACTGAAATCAGTTTTTTTTTAACTAAAACTTCAAATTAAGACCTATATCTTATATTTAAGTCGGAAAGAGACTTATTTTTTTAGCTTATCGCTCCGTCCCATTAAGGCCCTTGGTCTCAGTTTGTTTGTTCTTTTGCATTACTTAATGTATCATTGTGGAATATCTATTGTTCATCGGTTGAATTTTCTGGAATATTCGTCAAACCACTTCTTTATTTTATTCATAGTATTTTAATTGTAATTTTGTTTATTTTTATCTTGCAATGTTGTGATGAATTTAATTTTAATTTTGTTTTATTTATTTCATTTTAATTTTGTATGTTAGTATGCAATGTTGTAATGATGGTTTGTAATATGGGTTTTCAATTGGAAAAGATAAACGAATACATTATGATACAGGATAGAAAAACTTAATCCAGTGATCCAGTTTTTTTATGCTAATTCCAAATATAGCCTGAGAAAATTTACCAAATTTTCGAAAATTGGGGGGGGGGGGAAACACCCCCCGAAAAGGCAAGTGATCTTGATGAAAATCACACCATCAAATTCAGTATATTAGAGAACCCTATTGTAGAGATTTCAAGCTCCTACCTACAAAATATGGAATTTTGCGTACTTTTTTTTCGCAAAAGAAAGATGACGCATATGTATTCATTTGTTGTTTTTTAAAAACGGTTTCTAAGAAAATTTTCATCGTTTTTTTCAAGTAGTCAAAAAGATTTTGCCACAAAAGAGTAGCATTATCTACCATTTTGTTGGGTAAAGCGAAAATTTAGCCCAAAAAGTGCCGAAAAGCCATCGAGTGACAATTCTGATATAACCAACGGTTAACTTTGTCAAAAAACCAAGTGTTAAGCTTTCTAGTTTCAGAGACAGTAATGGCTCACGCTGGCGCTGGAAATTGATCTCAAATCCTTCCAGTTTCCTGTTAATGTTTTTGGTCTCAACCTTTAATATTGATGATAGGGGTGACAGCACCCGTCTCATTGCTACAAGTTGGCTATTGTTACACAGAAGTTTTGTGTTCACTGCAACATTACTGAAAATTGAACAGTTTAGTACTATTGGGCCCATAATATGTAAATATGCAGATTCACAGAAACTGCCAAATAGAGATTCTCACTATCTTGTCACATACAAGGAGCCAAATATAAGGTGCCAGAAGAATGAATGAATATAGCAATCAAGAACTTATGACAGTTATAAAATTGTAAATTTTTAAAATTATATGTTGGAAAGACACTGAAGCAGGGAGTGAACAGAAAATAACAAGTTTCTTTCAGGGTACGGGGGGGGGGTCATACACTTAAGTTTTCATTGCTTTACATGGGATCACGGCTGCCATTGAAGATCAACAATATCATAAGATTCCTTTGCAAAGAATCACGAGGTTTTATCTATAACGAGGAAGCAAATAAGTCTTTCACCAGCCATCTAATGATTTTTCATTAGCAAAAATAGATGGCGTTGATTATGCCCCTTTAGATGACGAATTATATATTTTTTTTTCCTTAATCCTGTATTCAGACGCATAACGAAAACCTGAAAAACCAATTTATTAATGGAAAAAAGACGGCTTTTCCGCATTGCACGGAATAATTTTGGCGATAGAAATTTTTTTATAGTTTCCCTTAGGTACGGACGGTTTTCGTTAGTCAAGGAGCAAAAATGAGCAAACAATTTTGAAAGCAGAAAGCATGTTATTTGTAAACCAACAGAAACAACGACATTTGTTGGTCCTTCTTGAGGAACAGCAGTTTTTATACGACATTAGTAATGGTCTCTATGCTAACACTAGTAAAGCTAACAAGAAAAAGGAAAATACTTGAAAATGAAGATTTTGTTTTTCATGTCTGTCGCCAACTTCTTGGCGACAGAGCATGTACAGGTACATGTCATCTATGCTTTTTAGGAAAAATCTTGCACCTAACGCTTGAACACTTTTCCTTTCATATTAGTCAGTGTTTCTCATCGGTTTTCTCATGCGTCTGAGCTGTGAGTCATGAGCCACAGTTAAACAAAACAATCTTAAATATCATTTGAGGCGGAAAACGCTTCGTATTTCTGAAAGCAAGCATGCATCTGAGCAAACCTTATCAGACGAATGAATTACAAGTTGATAATCGAATTCCAAATTTGAAATTCACTCTTACAAATTGACGATCAGATTATCCGTTTTCTTAGGAAAAATCAGTACTTATCTAAAATATAAAACACACTCGAGAACTCGTATTGCGAATACCCAGTTTTCCACGCTGTCTATACAGACAATAACCTTCGGCTCGTTGAGAAACTACATTATAGCTTTTTTTAATTAAATATTTAGTTGATATTTTGGTAAGGTTAGGTTATTTTAGGTTACGCGCTCTGGGCGGCCCCCCTTCCATAATTTTGTGTGGTAGTTTTCGTAATTTTGTTACTAAAGCATTGTATTTTCATCATATTTTGTTTTATTTCATTAGCATTCACCAAAATTCCCTTCTCGAGTGTGTTTTATATAATAGACAAGTACCGAAAAATCTTGCACCTATCGCTTGAACACTTTTCCTTTCATACTAATTAGTTTTTCTCATTGGTTTTCCCATGCACATGAGCTGTGAGTCACGCGTCTGGGGAGTTTACTGTTAAACAAATTCCCACAAAAAATACGATTTTCAGATGCCATTTGAGGCAGAAAACGCTCGGCCCTAGTGAAAGCAAGCATGCGTCTGAGCCAACGTTTACAGAGGAATGAATTGCAAACTGACGATCAAATTCCAAATTTGACATTCATTCTTAAAAATTGACGATCAATTTGTAAATAAATTTATGATAGGACTTTGTAATACTGATTTCAGTTGACGTCCCGACACAGTGTGGCCAGATTGGCTTATTTTACGCCAAACTGGCTTATTTTGTTGGCGACTGGCGTGAAAATTTTTGGAACTGGCTTGTGGCTTAAAACTTGGCTATTTTTATTTTGAGCTGACTTATTTCTTGGCGTGATTTACTTTTTCGGGAAGAATTTATATTTTTTGGCAATTCATCCGATTTTCGAACGAACGAATGCTCACGAAAGGTCAAAATCACATTTTAACTCTATGGTCAAAATACGAAACTAACCGCGGCACTGCGGTGAAGTTTTCAAATCCTTAGAGACACGTGGCTTCGTAACAACAGCATAAAAAGCATTAGCCATTAAGTCATGGGGTTGAACTACAGCTGAAGGTACAGTATATTAGCTGTTACTTATTAGTATAGAATAACGCCAGGAATCAAACTCATAACAGACATGTCTAACATCTACAGATCCTGTTTAACTGTTTAGTTCATGTGAGTCGTCCAGGAGTCGTCATGTACACTCTAGCTATTTTCTGTGGTTTGTATCTCTGTACAAACAGATTGGGTGCACAGCCTAGCCGACTGGGTACACACCCCAATGCATTGGGTACTGCCCCCGATATATTGGGTACCCCCATACCTGTTTTCACTTTTTGTCTAGGCCTATTCTGAGAAAATACATTTATTTATATTTGAGGTTTTCTTTGCATCACTTCAGTTTAAATATGCTCAAAGGAAGAAGCAAATTGGTCATTGGTTTTCTCAGAATACATGCAAAAGTGAAAATCGTTATGGGGCAGTTGGGGATATTAATTGTTTTATGTACTACCATCAACATAATGTACTACTTCACCCCTGCAGTAGTACACCACAGGATCTGTACCTAAGAATTTGAGTGCTACACCCCACAATCAGTACTACATTAAACATGGCATAGGTCCTACTACGCTACATATGGAGTAGGTCCTGCTATGCTATATATGGAGTAGTACACTTGGTTAGATGTAGGTATCAAATTCTGAGGTACAGATCCTGTGGTATACTACTACAGTGGTGAAGGAGTACATTATATGTTGATGGTTGTACATAAAACAATTAATCCCTAACTGGTATGGGGGGTACCCAATACATTGAGGTGTGTACCTCAATGCATTGGCTACCAGCAAATTGGGTACATGCCACAGAAAAATAGCTGGTGTACATGACTGGTTTGCAACCCCATTTTTAGCAGTGATGAGCATCAGCTTGTGACATAAGCAAACCTGAAGCAATCAATCTTGTTTCAGACTCACTTTTATTCAATTTTCCCAATGTATTAGCCTATAGTTAAATACTAGAGAAATTAGTTATATATAATATAGGCTAATAGCTAATATGTAATAAAGTACCATATAATACTAATGAAAATATCAGAAAGAGATATATAAGTACAGGAGCAGGATAAGTAGATGAGTTACCCTTGCTTTGATGTCTGATTTCTTTGTTACTGTTGCTGTAGCCTAGGCCTATAGGGTAAGACTCCTAGTGATTAGCCACTGCCTAATCTGAGCTGTATCTCTGATTAGAATGCAGTATGTCCTTTACCTGGCAGCTGAGACTTTAATCTTGACCACTACTAATTTTCAGAATTATCAATCTTGGCCAATAGTCTACAAATCTTGACCACAACAGTGATAATTAAACATGAGACATTACCTTTAACAGACAGCAACTATGGAAGTTATCCTATAGTTTTGTTATTTAGAAAAAAACCTTTCAGATTTTGAAATAAACAAGGTTCATTGTTATATTAAATTTAATCAATCAACTGTAGACAATCAAGGCAAGTGTCCTGAAAATCAGATCATTGACCCCTCTTCTTTCTGGGCTGGGTTGACAATATATCCAAATCTTTAATTTGTTCTTCTTTTCTCATGATAAGTTTATGCACTTCTTATTGGGAGAATTCAATTTTTTACTGAATGAGATAATCCCTTACTACATAGTTTCTCTTGTTGTAAAAATTATGTTACTGTTATAGTAAACTGCCTTGTTGTAAACACTGCTTATTAATATTCAAAATGTGGATGAATATGGAAAGATGTAAATCAGCTATTAGCTAATAATGTGAGGTAACATCATAGTAGGGTTTATCTAATTCAATATAGTCAGCGTATTTTGACCTACTATATATGGTGTTGTAGATTTAGATCCATTGACAGTTTTCTTTCCAGTATTTTACAATTCAATAGTATATGCTCAGGGGTTTTTTCTGTGTTTTTACAGTACCTGCAAAATGGGCTATTGGCAACTTCTCCATTTGGCTGCTTTATTTTGTATGAAGGAGAGTGGTGGCTGAAGTTAGCTGTATTTGAACACAGGCAGTTGAACCAGACTGATTGTATACTGGTTGGAAAGGGGGATAAATTTGGTGGCTTTAATTCAAGCAATGTTTTTAGTCATAATCTAGTTGTATCCCTTATAGTTAGAGATTTCACTGGTTCCATTTGGCTTTTTGCTTCTTGCTTTGCTATCTTGTCTGCTTTTTAATTTCCTTCTTTACCTAGATGACTAGGTATATATTGAAATTTAGTAACAAAGCCTAATCTTCCAAGGCTGCTTAGGTTTTCTTTGGTTTGATGTAGGCCTATGCCCAGTGTTTCAAAGTTAGTGTTTCATAGGATATAGAGAGCAGATTTAGAGTCAGAGAATATTACTATATGTTAATTGCTCTGTTTCAGTTTAATTAGGGTCTCTAAGCACAAATTGATTGCAGCTACTTCAGCTGTTAGTGTGCTGGTCCCTGCCTTGTGTTTTTTCACAATGCATAGGCTGAGCTCTTTTAAAAAGCATCCACTTCCACATCCCTCTTCACTTAAAGATCGATCAACATATACTTGGGCATATCCATTAAATTCCCTTTTTAAGAGCTGTTTGAAATCATGGATTGCAGTTTGGGATTCAATTTGTTCCTATTTTGAGGGGAGGAATTCTAGTTTAACCCTGGGGTGATTGATCTCCAATTAAATTCGAATTCAACTCCTCCATACTCTCCTCCAGACTGCTCATGCTGGGTGGGCTTATAATAAAAATTAACCCGGAAAATATTAATTTTTAAAAGATTTAATCAGTCGGAATAACATAACTACAAGTGTAACTTGACCCCACAAAACCCCTGGAGAAAGGTATTTAAGTTATGACATTTGTCCATTGTTTATATAAAGTATTTGCTATTGAGAAAGATGTATGAATTTTTTCCATTGGAGGGGGGGGAGGTTTTGGGCATTAGGCCTAATGGAAGGAATACTCATATAAACTTCAGAGAGAGCTCATTTGATTGGAAATTGAAAGTTCTAGTTCACTTTTTAAGCATCACAAGATATTGGAGGGTAGCCAGCTCCCCCCCCCAAACCTCTTTTTTTCCTGATGCATCCAATAAAATTTTTAAATGTATCCAATAAAATGTTCAAAGATCATATAACAAAAATTCTGGTGCCAACACAACCCCCCAGGGCAGGCATTGTAAGTTGTGCCCTGGGGGCATATATGAGTCTTATGGAAGGGATGCTCATATTCACTTCAAAGAGGGCTCATTTAATTGGAAATTGAAAGTTCTAGTTCAGTTTTAAGAGTCAAAAGGGATTGGAGGGCACCTAGCCCCCCCCCCTCCCCTGCATTCCCTTTTTTCCTCAAACCCATACGATAAGAACTTTGAGATAGCTTTTTTTTTAATAGTTCAAAGATCATATAACAAAAACTCCAGGGTCAACACAGCCCCCCAGGGCCCAAGGGCAGGTGTTGTAAGTTACGCCCTGGGGAATATATGGCTCTTATTGAAGGGATGCTTGTAAAAACTTCAGAGATGGCTCATTTGATTGGAAATTGAAAGTTCTAGTTCAATTTTTTAGAGTAAAAAGAGATTGGAGGGCAACTAGCCCCCCCCCCCCATGCTCCTTTTCTCCAAATACATCCAATAAAAATTTTGAGATAGCCATTAAGTTAAAAATTGCTCAAAAGTCAGATAGCAAAATTCAGGTGTCCTCACTACCCCCCAGGGCCTGGGGCAGGCGTTGTAAGTTGTGCTGCATTGGGTCACAGAGTATCATTATAGTAATCGGAGGTCCGACTCAGTGAAATTATTGGATACAGAAATTGCAGTGCACACACGGACAGTGCTCGAACTAACACAGGAGAAATTGAGCTGGTGGGCGTCCTTGTCAATAATTTTCCCTGAACTGTTGGACAGGAAAGTAAGCACGGTCGAGCATTTTCTGAACATAGCGCGCGGGAATTTCTGTAAAGTCTCTAGAGTTCCACATGGGGTAGCGGTTTATCGCAATTCTACTAAATGCAGCCTCAAAATAATCTCTACACTGGAACTGAACTTCCGCAAACCAGGGAACGAATTGAGAGGTGGATAATGCCAGTAGGATCAAAGGACCTGAATAGTGGTGAGTATTTCTATAAAACGGCCGTCAAAACTTGGACACCATTAAAAGTAAAGTTAGATTTTGGGCAAAAAATTGTCTGGCTTATTTTTGGCTTGTTTTTCAAAGGCTGCGGCTTACTTTTTTGTTCACGATCTGGCCACACTGTCCCGACATACCATTCCACGAGTTTTTGAATGCCTTCGAAGGTTGTGTCAATCTTTAAGAAGAACCATTGTGTCCTAAAATTTCAAAATAATATTGTCCTAAAATTTATAATAAAATTTCAACATGTGTTGTAATTCCATAATACGATAGTTATTCTTCGAAAATGACTATATTGATTTCAATAATAATCAATTTAGTTAAAATCAGTCAGAATTTCTGAGTATTTTTAGGACAATTTTACAGAGGTTTATTATTTCGTCTGGGAAACACCAGTGAAATGGGGAATTTGTAGAAAAATCTATTGCAAAAAATCTGATTTTGATTTAGAGTCCTATAATCTGATTGTAACCTATATTCTCGAAATATCGCCTAGTCTTTTTTTATTGACAGCCTGAAAAATTACAAACAAAATTGAGAATAAGATTTTAGCCCTTCTTTGCAATATAAAGGGGCTTAGCTTATTTTTGCATGAAGTCCTTACCCATGTTTTTTTTATGTGTACAACCAAAATGAAGCTGTCAGCACCTTGAAATTTTATAATGATGAATATCTTGATTAAATTTCTTAACTTAAGATCTTATTTCCCTTACTTTTCTCAGCTCCTCAAGAGTTATTGGTAATGGAAAAAAAAAATATCTCTCTTACTTCATAAGTTGATTCTCTTTTCATGGGACAAATCTTAAACAGCGTTGCTAAGAAAGGAGCACAGGGTAAGCTTGCATATTTTTTTACAAATAAGAGAACTATCAAATTTTAGTTGTATATGTGATACCAATTGTTTGCCTCAGTCCTGAAACACAAACAGGTTTGCAGAAGTCAGAGCCACTCCAAGGTTGGTGGTAACCAGGAAAAAATTAATTACAGCGCCCCACTCCCAACTCAAATATAAGCAAAACTAGCCAGATCAAAGTAAGCAACGCCCAAGCCACAGCACCCGGGGTGTCTTTCCCCGCCCCCCCCCTTGAACAGCTCTAGCAGAAGTAGATGACAGTACTTTTGGACCCTCGGGAAAAATTTTCCTTTTCTAGGTCTCTTAAAGTCTATTGATTATTATTATTAAAAAAAAAAGAAAAAAAAAGCTGATGGAGGTGATGAGACGTCACACATTTAAACCATTTCTAATTATAACCCAACTTCAATTTGGAACTGGCGTCTGCTTGCCTGCTTGAATGGAGGTTTCCATCATAAAGCAAAACTATAGTTCAAAGAAATGAAAGCATGTGAAAACAACTTCAGATACTCCTCTCTGACAAGGCTGTAAAACACGACTTCAGTTAACACACTATAGGCTCTGGCTCAAGTACAAGCAAAAACCATCCTTCTTGGCCCAAGGCAAGAATTACGTGCAGGTTTCCTAGATCCAATAGTATATTCATCAATCTGTCCCGAAGTATATCTAAAAACCACAGTGGTTACATGCTAACCCCTTTCTTGCAATTAATAGAGGTTTTTGACATAAGGGGGAAAAAGAACCAGGACAAATCAAGGACCGCGAAAAAACGGTCTACGAGTTTCTTCATGAGTATGCAGAGTAAACCACTCTCGTTTCTATTGACAAATATAGGAAGCAACCAAAGTTCTTATAGGTTATTGACGTCAAAAGGAAAGTGTTAATAGGTATTTTAAAATTTGGCAGTTTCCTAAAAGCTCATAAAGACTTTCAGTGGTTTAAATAATTAAATTGAAAATATTTAAAGTAACTATCAATATATAGAGCATACACTATTTTCGAGTTAATATTAACTACAAACCTTGGCTGTTAACTTTCTTGTAAGAATTACTGGCATGCACGAAATTTGTGGCAGCCTCGAGAGAATTTCCGACCTTTTGTTGGAGATTTGCAACTTTTACAAAGGTTTTTCCGGCTTCTTCCCAATTTTTTGACATCTTGAACATGTTGGCAGCTTTCTGGTACATTTCAAGTGCTTCCTCTTCTTTAGATCCAGAACTAAAAGTATATGCTGTGAGATCTTTAAGATATATCTCTATGTTTTCTTTTGTTTATAATTCTGAATCAATAAAATAAAAATATAAAAGCACATAAGTGCCAAATAGCCAAATTGAAAAAGGCAAAATTCTTATAAAGTACTTTGGCTACTTGTGCTTGAAGCAGAACACAAGTGTTAGCTCTCCTTGGCGTCCAACTGCTTCATCATAATCTTAAGCCGAACTGGCCAGCTATGACAAAGAAACAAAGAGAGAAAACTCAATGAAGAAAACAGACAAAACGAGACTTCAGCCAGTAGCCAAAAGACAAAAAACCAAAACGACGCGGATATTTCGCCTATATAAGGTATTTGGTTTCATTTGATTTCAGGGGAGATTTTTACAACAAGGTGTTCGGTTTGCGCCACCAAGTCCTTCGTGGGAGCGCCACCGAGTCCTTTGTTGGCAAACCTTGGCATGGATTATATTGAAACGTCCATACGTCCAAACGTCCAACGTCCAAACGTATATGCAGTTTTAGGTTTTTTCCTTATTTCAGCAGCAGATTCATGGATGACGTAGTTTGTATTCGGAAACATGGTTTTGAATCCTTAGGTATTTTCCGTAAACATTTAAATAGTTTTGACAAAAATATAAAACTTACAGTTGAGTTTAAAGAAGATAAGAAGTTACCCTTCCTAGATATTTTATTAACCAAAAGATATTTCCATTTGCTCTTCTCAATTTACAGAAAACTTACAAAAAGCGATAGATATTTAAATTTTCATTCATGTCACCCTGTTTTGGTGAGAAGAGGAGTTGTAATTTATCTAGTGGATAGGGCCTTTTGAATTTGTTCTCACGAATTTCTGGATTCGGAATTATTGTATTTAAGGGACTTTTTATTTTGCAATAGTTACCCAATTCAATTTATAAATTAATTAATAGAAAATAGACGTATTAAATATAATATTAAAATAACTGCAGTTTCACAGTCTTCAGAATTGAATTTATCTAAAAGTTTTATCTCTTTACCATATGTGCTGGGTTTGGGGGGAAAAACCTAAACAGAGTTTACAGAAATATAACATTGATACATGTTTCCAGTCAATAAGACCTTTAAGCAGTTTCCTTAATTCTGGAAAGGATATGATTCAGGGCAATTGGGCTAGTGGGATTCATAGTATTCCTCGTTCTTGTGGGAAGTTTTACATTGACAAAACTCACCAACAATTTATTGAAAGATTTATTAAACATCGTAATTCAATAAAAAAAAAAAGCTCTAAAATTAAGCAAGTCTCCTGAAACTTTTGTTTTGGCACTGGCTGAACATATTTTCTTCAGCCCTGATCCTCATATAAAATTTGATGATGCCAGGGCCATTTCCAATGACAGAGGTTATACTCGAAGGGCAAAGGAAGCTATTGAAATTAAATAATATATGTTTGTAAATGTTTCAACAAATAGGGATAAAAGAAATTTTAATATTGATGCAACTTATAACATTCTTCTGAAAAATAAACCAGTTGTTAACGAGGGTATTAAGATTTTACAAAATCACCTAGGGATGAGATTAAATACAAGACCAAGGAGAGTTGCGTCAGTGATAGCAAACAACAGGATTATTTCACAATATAATAATTAACTTAATTTCCATTTTACATAATTTTTATCCAGTTGCTTTAGTGCTGTCATCAAAGTAACTCTATTAGTAACAGTAACCCAAGTGGTCTGTGACAATTGTGACAATTGTACTTTAATATTGATGGTGGTTTTTTATTTGTTTTTAGTTTATTTTAGTTTTTTAATCTTTGTTTCTTTTACGCTGAAGATGCCTCGTTTATATACAGGCGAAATATCCACGTCTTTTTTTTGTCTTTTTGCTACTGCCCAAAGTCTCGTTTTGTCTGTTTTCTTCATTGAGTTTTCTCTCTTTGTTTCTTTATCATGATGGCGTGTCATGAGTCTCTGTCTTCTAAGATTGATTCAACAATTCAAGCCAGGACTTGGTGGAGTCTGTCCCAACAATTCAACCCTGGCGGACACAGGATTTGTTCTATTGCTAGCAAGTGCAATTTAAGGTAAGGTAATCTACAGTCTTGTCCCATCCCCTCCCACACCTGCTGACGCTTCCAAGCAGTTCCAGGTCAGCTTTGACAACACTCATTCATGGTTAGCTCAGCTCTGCCCTCCCTGTCTCTTCCTCCACCCAAGCAGGGGAAATGCAATTAGTGGTTTTGCAGAAAAAGTGCTTTCAGGGAGTCTCAGGGCATGGCTGAGCAACCAGAGCCGTCTTTGTTGGATCACGTAGCTACATCATGGTTGAATTGGTTCTTCTCCTGCAGGTCCAGTTTTCTTGCCTGACCTTAAGTCACATCCCTACAATTTACTCAGACAGGTGCGAGTGAATGCCTTTAGAGCTTGGATGTCACTCATTTTCACAGCAAAGACCTTACAAGAGTATTCAAGAGTGCTGTTCAAACAAGCAACTTGTACATCCTTATTTTGGTTTTATATAGAAATTTCCTTTGCATCCAGAGGCATAAGTTGAGCTGATTGGCAGATATTATTCTTGAATGGATTTCTGACAAGCATTCACCATAAGAGACAACAAGCAAACTGATATATTTGAATTTGCCCACCACTTCTATGGGTGACCCATCAAACGTGATGGGAGTTCCTGGGAATAATGCATCACCACTGCTTTAGTCTTGGATGAGCTAATCTTCAGGCCCATCTGAAGTAAGATGCCAGCTAGTTCATTTAACCAAATTAATAATAAACATATATACTAGCTCAGTTGATGAGGGGGAGGGGCTTCCCTCATAAAATTCCTTTTAATTCCCAGATCAAATAAAAAAATCTAATAATAGATATCTTCCACTTTTTAACTCCCATCCCAAAAGAAAAGTCCTTGTATCCTCCCAATGCATATCTCGACACTGGAGGAGGGTGCTATGTTTCTTGGAAGGACGCCCATCTTAAGAAAAGTAGACACGAGATTGGAATCCACTTAGATCCACACCTTTTCATTCATAGGTAGAGGAGAAGTGGGCTTATAAATTTCTTTCACAGAAAAACCTTCCTTCAAATTAATATACAATATTTGTGTTTGATTAGAATAGGAAGGCAAATGCTATCATTTTTGCAAAATGTTACTGCATGTCCAGAAAATTTTGCAATCTTAAATATAAACATTGCGCTGCATTGCGAGTTTAAAATACGTAAGCTAGAAAATACACAACCCTGGATACAAAAATTGGAAGTCAGAATATCGTCTGAATAGCAGACTAACAGTCTTGCTCTAAAACAAAGCAAGCACAAATGGATATTCTCCCACATAAATACTCAGAAGAAGTAGAATGCTAGAAGTCACATAAGAACATAAACTTTGAACAAAATATAAAATTTGCTATAACAAAAAAATATATGAGCTTTTACTTTATATACAGCATTTTTACCTGGGTCCTTGGTCACAGGTTTTTATACAGAACACCTGTCCTTTGTCAAAACTGTCATCAATAAGCAGAGGTAAATGTAACTTTTTCAGCATCTGCAGGTTTATGTCAGTCCCCCTTCTTAATAACATGTTTGGGTCTGTCTTTCATGAAGAAATAGTCAAAAAAAATCTTTTTCCACAAAATAAGTTTTTCGAAGAAAAGTAAAGAACTCCATCAAACCAAAAATGAGCAAAAATAGAATTAAATAATCTACCAAGCGTAAAACTACAACAAATCAGCATCAATAAATAAATGAAACAGCTTTCACAGGAAATCCAGTTCAGAGTGGATGCATCCAGGGTAGACTGGGAGAAAGAAAAGTTTTACCTGCAGAGAACACGCTGACCTAGGAGAGCTATTAAATAAAAAAAAACAAGTTTTTTTGACTGAAAGTAAGGAACGATGTTCAACCTTAAAACGGACAGAAATTATACCGTATATGAAAGGGGTTGTCCCCTCCTCAACGCCTCGCTCTTTACGCTCAAGTTTTTTATTGTTTAAAAAAAAATAGAGCTGTGAGAAAGTCAAACTTTAGCGTAAAGAGCGGGGCGTTGAGGAGGAGACAGCCCCTTTCATATACGGAATAATTTCTATTCGTTTTAAGTTTAAGTTTTAAGTTTACGCCAATAAAAAAATATATCTCGGAAAAAAAGTTAACGTCGTTCCTTACTTTCAGTTAAAAAAAACTTGTTTTTTTATTTAATTTTTGAACGTTTTTGAATTAATGCAGGTTTTAATTTTGGCTCACCGTACATGAATAATTAAAACAAAATTCGCGTATTAATTTTACTTTTATTTGGTTAAATGGCTTTCTCAAAACTTGTTTAATTTTATTTAAGAACGTTTTTATTAGTAATAAGTATACGTAACTTACGAATTAATTTACGTAACAAACTTCTATATTCATAGATTTTTAATACGTATATTAGGGGGTTTGCCCCCTAGTCAATACCTAACTCTTTAAGCTAAAGTTCAAGTTTTGTTCCAATTCTTTAAAAATGACCGCTTAATCACAAAGGCCGTTAATTAGAATACATAGCTCTTATGAAAGTACTGAAAAATCTTTGGCTTAAAGAGCGAGGTATTGACTAGGGGGTGAACCCAATGATATACGTAATATTTTCTGTTCGTTTTAAGTTTTGATGTTGCTCCTTACTTTCAGTTGAAAAACTTGTTATTTTATATTTAATTTCTGATCTTTTTCTTTAATAATGCTGGGAAATCCGGCTCCCACTTCATAGCAATGTCCCTTCCCCCATGAAAACTTCCTTCATGGAAAGATCCTCCCATATAACCACCGACCCACCCCCCTCACCTACCAGAAAAAATCCCCCCTGAAAACGTCTGTATACTTCCCAATAACCAATACTATATGTTAACATTGGGTAAAGTTCATAACTTTCAGCCCTCCTCCCAGGGACTTCGGGGGATTAAGTCATCCTAAAAGACATAGTTTATCATATTTTTGACCATGCTGAACAAAATGGCTATCTCAAAATTTTGATCGGGTGACTTTGGGAAAAAACTGAGCGTGGGAGGGGGCCTAGTTGCCCTCTATTTTTTTGTCAGTTAAAAAGGGCACTAGAACTTTTAATTTCCGTTTTAATGAGCCCTCCCACGATATTCTAGGACCACTGGGTCGATACCATCACCCCTGGGGAAAAAAACAACAAAAAAACAAATAAACATGCATCCATGATCTTTCTTCTGGCAAAAAATGCAAAATTCTACATTTTTGTAGATAGGTGCTTGAAACCTCTACAGTAGGGTTCTCTGATACGCTGAATATGATGGTGTGAATTTCATTAAGGTTCTATATCTTTTAGGGGGTCTTTCTCCCTTTTTTCTAAAGTCAGACAAATTTTCTCAGGCACGTAGCTTTTGATGGGTAAGACTAAACTTGGTGAAACTTATATATTTGAAATCAGCATTAAAATCTGATTCTTTTGATGTATCTATTGGTATCAGCATTCTGTTTTTTAGTTTCATTCACCATTGAGCTGGGTCGCTCCTTACTTACAGTTCGTTACCACGAACTGTTTGATACCTGGTTATCTACCATAGAAAAATTGTAAAAAAAAAACAAAAAAAAAAAACAAAGTGCCTGGATGCAAACTACCCTCACCAGTCCACAGACTGTAAAACGCCCCAACTACCAGACCTTTACATAGTGTAAATAATTGCCCAGAAGTATTTATTTACACTTCTGTAATAACTGCCCACTAATTAGACCCTAACTTCCCCATCTATTACAAAAGAGCCGACACTCAAAATAAATCAATGCCATAAAGAATTACTCAACCAAAAAAAATGGCAATTAAGTCAAAAATGCAGGACGTAAAATATGGCAATAAAATATGCAGGATATTTATATTAATTAAATTATTATGCTTCCTTCTATTATTATTTATTTTACTTACTTTAAACAAAAAATGGAGTATCTTTATTTATTTTACTTACTTTAAACAAAAAATGGAGTAAGCAATAGGCTTGGTTGTTACAAAACGACAACAAAAGAACAACAATAAACAAGAATTAGACCCCTGGGTATTGGTAAGCTCCATGGTTGAACAGATTAAAAACATTAAATAAAAAAAAAAAAAGTTTTTTTTAACTGAAGGTAAGAGCAACATTAAAACTTAAAACGAACAGAAAAAATTCCATATATGAAAGGGGCTGTCCCCTCCTCAACGTCTCGCTCTTTACGCTAAAGTTATTTTTTGTTTAAAAAAATAGAGTTGTGAGAAAGAGTCAAACTTTAGCGTAAAGTTCGAAACGTTGAGGAGGGGACAGTCCCTTTCATATATAGAATAATTTCTGTTTATTTTAAGTTTTAATGTCGCTCCTTACTTTCAGTTAAAAAACCTGTTTTTTAATTTAATTTTTGAACGTTTTTGAATTAATTCAGGTTTTGATTTTGGCTCACCATACATGAATAATTAAAACAAAATTTGCATATTAATTTTACTTTTATTTGGTTAAACGGCTTTCTCGAAAATTGTTTAATTTTATTTACGAACGTTTTTATTAGTAATAAATATACGTAACTTACGAATTAACATACGTAAGGAACTTCTATATTCATATATTTTAATACGTATATTAGGGGGTTCGCTCCCTAGTCAATACCTCGCTCTTTACGCTAAAGTTCTAATTTTGTTCCAATTCTTTAAAAATGACCCCCTAATCACAAAAGTCGTTAATTAGAATAAATAGCTCTTATGGAAGTACTAAAAAATCTTTGGCTCAAAGAGCGAGGTATTGACTAGGGTGCGAACCCAATCATATACGTAATAATTTCTGTTCGTTTTAAGTTTTGATGTTGCTCCTTACTTTCAGTTGAAAAACTTTTTTATTTAATTTCTGATCGTTTTTAAGTAATGCTGGGAAATCCGGCGCCCCTTTCATAGCAATGTCCCTTTCCCCCTGGAAATATCCTCCCACATATCCACCAACCCCCCCCCCCCTACCAGAAAAAATCCCCCTGAAAACGCCTGTATACTTCCCAATAACCAATACTAGTAAGTTCACAACTTTCAGCCCTCCCCTGGGGACTTTGGGGGATTAAGTTATCCTAAAAGACATAGTTATTATATTTTCGACCATGCTGAACAAAATGGCTATCTCAAAATTTTGATCAGGTGACTTTGGGAAAAAAATGAGCGTGGGAAGGGGCCTAGTTGCCCTCTATTTTTTAGGTCACTTAAAAAGGGCACTAGAACTTTTAATTTCCGTTTGAATTAGCCGTCCCACGATATTCTAGGACCACTGGGTCAATGCGATCACCCATGGGAAAAAAAAACAAAAAAAAACAAATTAACATGCATCTGTGATCTTTCTTCTGACAAAAAATACAAAATTCCACATTTTTACAGATAGGAGCTTGAAACCTCTACAGTAGGGTTCTATGATACGCTGAATCTGATGGTGTTATTTTCACCAAGGTTCTATAACTTTGAGGGGGTGTTTACCCCTTTTTTCGAAAATCAGGCAAATTTTCTCAGGCGCGTAACTTGTGATGGGTTGGACTAAACGTCATGAAACTTATATATTCGAAATCATAATTAAAATCTGATTCTTTTGACGTATCTATTGATATCAAAATTCCGTTTTTTAGAGTTTCGGTTACTATTGAGCTAGGTTGCTCCTTACTTACAGTCCGTTACCATGAGCTGTTTGATAAGCAAATACACGAGAATACACAGAGACAAATTCGAGAAACTCATTTTAGGGGCACTGAGTAAAACAAATCATAAAAACGGCACATTTGAAAATCATTCCATATCATATTTTTATCCACAAATATGTTGTAGTTATACAGGCAAAACTGGATTTCATAGGTCAAGAATACAGAAACCTGTTTAAGCAACACATTTCTGACATATCCCATGATTCAAAACAATGGACAAATATACTATTAAGGCTATAAATGGGACCTCCAGGCAGGGGCTGCATTGTCAGAAAATTGACCATAATGTTTAGAAAGATCACACACTAAGGAATCTAACAGTACTAATTTTATTTTATAGGCATTCTTTATAAGCTGTGACTGAGTGCATAATTTACCAAAATATTATTTGAAATGATTTTCAAAAGTGGATAATAATGGAAGAAAATATGATAATATGATTAATAAAAATATCCTAAATCATAAAGTAAATAAAACATAATACAAAAAACATTAAGTAAGAATTAAGTAAGAACTGTTTTCTTTTAGTTTTTAAATATTCCTTGGGCTATTATAGGGCCATCAGGCAGGGGGTGCATTTGCAAGATTTGATTATTATATTTGGAAAGAGTATAAAAAAGCAATCAAGTGGGATAAAATCCCTAGCACTCATACAGTGCCTAATATTGGACGAATACTTTGAATAAAATATATGTATTATAAATATGGACAGTAGGTTCATTATCTTGAATGTACTGTAGATAATTTTTGATAGCCTAGTTGGGTTGGATGATGGTTGGGAATAGGTTAGTTAGAATTGAAGCTACAATCTAGAAAACCTTTTTTTATAACATTTAAAATTATCCTGAAAGTTATCCTGACATCCTAGCCTATTTAAACACAATTATTCTGCTTCACAATATTTATCTTAGATTTAATGTGCCCATTTAATGCATCAAAATATCACAGATTCAAACTAAACAGAGTCAAACAAATAAAAAGAATAATAAAGTAAAGCAAATAAATATGTATAATTATTGACAAGTGGGTGCAGAATAAAAGATCTTGCTGAATGAGGGAATAAAACTACTTGCATACCGCATATGCCATGCTGGTACCTATTTAATTGTTGGTACCAGTTGAGCTACATGGCGCTGGAGCCTTTGGCGCAAAGGGATATACTCAGGGGGGAGGATTTGATGAAGCCGCGGATTTCCCAAAATACTGAACCCCAAATCTAAAACACAATTCATCACAGCATGTTGAAAGAGTTGCAAGTGAAAATTGTTTTGAAAGGGAGCAATAAGGAACTTTGGAAGACTTCGACACTACCAGAAGAGCTTGGTATTGGATCCTTTCCCAGCGTTCCTTCTGGTCTGAAGTAATGCAAACAGGACAAGCATATTCTACCAGCAGTCTGACAAATGTAAGAGAAATATGGGATAGGTGAGGGGTTGGGACACCATGACGAGAAAGGAGTTATAAAGAAAAAATACCCAGGTTTGCCTGTTTGATCATCTCCTGTTTCTGTTTTTCCCACTTCAGGTTATCTGTCAGACTTATTACCAAGAGTATACTTTCTTCATTTGTACTCAGGGATATCCCAGCTGCATTTCTACTTTTTGTCTCTCCAGTCACCATCGACTGATTTCTTGAATGCTTTAATGGATTTTACCTGGACTGTTGCTTCACTTAGAGAGTTCCATAAGGGGACACCTCAGGCAGCAAAGAAGCTGTATTGTTCATGGTGTTTGTTGGTAAACTGTTACCTTAAATTGCACTTGCCAGCAATAAGATAATAAGAGGTTTTAGCTTCTTTGAGTGTCCCCTGATGATTTTTCATTCAGCTAGAGAGATAAGGGCATTTCCTGCATCTGTGTCCAAAAGATTTTTCATCAATATTACATCTTTATGCTTTCTCCCATAGGTAAAAGTTGGCAGATTCAACTTCTTTAGATGTTCCTCATACTGTAGGTGCTTAATGTTTGTTGTTTAAACACCCCATACTGTGGGCCCACAGTAAACAACCTTAAACACCCACAGTCTGTGGGTGTTTAAGGTTGTTTGGAGCTTAGTAGCTCTCCTGTGGACCCTCTCCAATGCATGTCTGTCCATTTTATTGTATGAGTAAACAACTATTGACCCAAATTCATGTTTTGGACGTACTAATGGCGTGTACATCTTCTTTATAATTTCAGGTTTTCTAGTGGTGATAGTTCTTTTTTATAAGTCCAAGTGCCATTATGGCTCATGCAACTTGGTGCTGAACATGTCTGTAGAACTTTAATTTACCATCAATGATAACTTCAAGATCATGCTCTTCTTTGATGCTTTCAGTAATTGTTCTTGTGCCTCTCCTGGGCAGCATGGATTATTTGTTGAATGGGTTCCTTGGACCAAGATGAAGGACTTAACATTTAACTGCATTAAATTTCAGAACCCAATACTTGCACAAGTTCCAGAGATTGTCAAGGTCTATTTGTATTGATACTGCATACTATTCAACCTCTGCAGGTCTAATCAGTTTAGTCTCATCTGCAAAGAGAGTAATGTTATTGCAAGCTACAGCTGCTGAATCATTAATGTACAGGCTGAACATGATGGGCTGCAGCTTTGAGCCTTGTAGCATGCTGCTGAGGACATGCACTGGATCTGAGTACATGGGTATTCTGTTTTCATTGTACAAGACTATATATTGTGTTCTTCCACTAAGAAAACTCATAATCCATTCTGTTATATCAGGATTAAATTTGTAAGCTGTAAGTTTTGTATGATATAGCAGTGCACAACTTTACCAAAAGCTTTTGCCTAGTCAAGTAAAGCTACTTTTTTTAAAGATTGGGTATGTCCATGATTCGGTTAGATTCATATATATTCACATAATTCAGCTAGGAAGAAAGTGAATTCATTCCTTGATGCCATTTCTAAGTGAATTCATCCCTCTTTTTTCTGATTTCAATAATCACTTCTGGGGCAAATTCCATTTTGAGCCCTTAATGGGCCCAAAAAGGTATTTCATTACCTTGTGTATATTTATAAGACTATGTTGCAAAATAAAAAAAAATAGTTAATATCTAATTAAATTAAAAAAAAAAAACACTTTAAACAAGGTCTTAAAAAACTGTCTACAATGTTTCAGTGCCCTGCTGGCAACAAGGAGAAAAAAAAAAGAACAAAAAAAGAAAAAGAAGATGCATAAGTGCTACCCATGCAAAAACGTGATTTTTCTTTGTTGTTCAAGGTGGGGGCTGTATGCAGGAGTGTAATTTTCTACAGAGCCGGGGGGCAAGTTGCCCCTCCCCCACTAAAATTTAGCATCTTCATAAATCTTGTCAAAACTAAGATAAGCCTACAAAATTCAACCATCCACAGAAACAAATCCATTTTCTTTAGTGTACTTTTGCCTTCATGGTACTATATGGCTCATTATTCACTGTCATTTTCTCTTGACTTGGGAAAATTGGCTCCAACTTGGTCCCTCCTGGCATTTTGACAAAATTATGCCACTGGCTGTATTTTTCCCATTAAGCGTTTTCAACAATGGTGAATCCAATTGTGTACTTTCTATTTTCCTGTGATGCCAATTTTTTAGGGGTTTCATGTTCTTTTTTTAAAAAATAGTGCAAACTTGAAAAATGCAGACCTATCAGTTGAACCTCTGTCCCTTCTAAAATTATAGAGTGTATGGTAAATGATGCCATCATAAAACACCTGACAGCCAACAACGTTTTGCCCAACTGCCAACATGGTTTTAGAAAAGCAGGTCAATAGATACAAACCTGCTTGATACCTACAAAGACATACTAAGCTCTTTAGATGAAGGGAATCCAGTTGATCTTTTTCTAATTGACAGGGCTAAGGCATTTGAGAAGGCCCTCCATTGTAGACTGAAGCTAAAACAAAAATGGCAGCAATTAATTAAAGAAGTTGTTGACTTGGTTATGGCCTTTCAGACAGATAGAACATAGGTTGTTGTTCTCTACACTTCTGATGGCTCATTAGTTTACTCCAGCTGACAACCAATAAAGAGTGGGGTACTTCAGGGCACTCAGCTTGGCCCTACATTACTGAACATTTACATTAGTGATGCCCCTGATTGCATGAAAAATAAAATAACCTTCTATGCTGATGACTCTAAGCTTGTGGGGGTGGCTGATACTGCTGAAGCAGTAACCTAGCAAGACCTGGATAAGCAGCAGCAAAAGACCTGGATAACCTAGCATACTGGTCAGAAAAAGTGGCTGCTACAGTACAATGCAGAAAAAAGCATGGTGCTCCATCTAGGACGCAATAACTGCCAGCAACATTACACATTTAATAACCCCAGTCTTGGCAGCAACTCCAGTCTAACACCAGCAGGTGAAGAGCATGATCCTGGTTTTATGGTTGACTCCAATCTAAAGTTCCATTAGCATACCATCTTAACTGCTGCAAATGCAGGGAGACATCTTGGTATTATCAAAACAATGTTTGTCAGTTGCAACCAACATGTTATAAAAGAGCTGTACACCTCTATGGTATGGCCAGTGCTGGAGTTTGGGATGACATTTTTATTCCCTCAATTCCAGCAGTGCATGACCAAAATACCATACAACTTGAGGACCCTCCCTTACCATGAGAGACTCAAGGCATTGAAAATTCCAACCCTTGTTTACCAAAGGAAAGGGGGTGATGTCATCACAGCTTTTAAGCATCTGCAAGCCACCCCTAGCTCAACCCTTCTTACCATCAACCTCAACAAGAGAAATTGGGGAAACTCCCAGAAAATGTTGCTTTGTCAACACTTCAATAGTTGTAGACTTATCAAGCAGGCAAATTTCTAAGACTTAGAAATCAGAAGAGGGTTAACATGGAAGCCTGGAAATACCTTCCCAGAGTATGTTTTTGGCCCTGGATTCATTACTGAAAGTTTTATTTTCCTAACCTAATCCCCTTCTAAGATAGTGGAAAAGTATCTAAACTAGAATTTTACCAAATTTGCCCAAGATAGGACAGCATTTTCTTACTTTATAGACTTGATCTTAAAGTATGGGACCAAGATTGGGCTCCATTGCAGACAATCAGTCCATTTAAACTATTGGTGTTACATATACCTTACCTTAAAATTACCTTAAATTGCATGTTCAGTGAGATAAGGTGGTAATGAGTCTCCTGTGGAACATCTTACTGGTGGTGTGACATGACTTAGGTTTGACATCCCAGGTTACCCTATACTCTGCGTTGGCCCAGTCCTGGTCAACTCCTTTCTTGAATGCATCTATGGTTTGGGACTGGATGGTGGCTTTGGAGAGGCTGTTCCAGTAATGGGCAGCATGTAGAGAGAAGAATTGCCAGCACTCACGTTGATGGCAATGGGTGATTTGCAGCTTCTTTGTGTGACTTCTTGTTGTACTTGCAAGGGATGAGGAGAAAACTTGACTTAGAGGTTGTTTTTTAGCATTTTGCAAGTAGTGATTGCATCTTCTCTCTTTCTTTGATATACTAGGGTGGGGAGTTTGAGGGATACAAGATGTTCCTCATACTGCTTGTCTTGTAAAGCTGGTATAAGCTTTGTTGCTTGCCTTTGGACACTTGCAAGTGCTTGAATATCCATTTCATAATGGGGAAATGCTAGGGTCATTCCAAATTCCAGGTATAGATGTACAATAGCTTTACCTTAAATTACCTTAAGTCACAGCTTGGAGCAAAAATAAGGATTTTCATCATTATAATGCTCTGCTATGACTTCTATGGGTTGTTTGCTAAATTGGATTGAGGACTCAGTAGCTTCCCAGTTGTACAGGAACTCTTGTTGTAGCCATTCTTTGTCTAGATTTTTCTTGAATGCACCTGTTGAATCAGCAGCCATTGTATCTTCAGAGAGTAGATTCCACAAGCTTGTTACTCATTGGCTGAAAAATAGCTTCTTTCTTGGACTAAGGAGTGTTTCTTAAAGATGTTTTTGGAATGATCTCTAGTCACAGAACATTCTGGGGGGGAGTAAGGAGACAAGGGAGAACATTTTTGGAAATAATTTTATGGGTCAATAATTTCTTAGACCACACTGCTTTTCCATTTACAAAAAAATAAACAAGAAAAACCCGTTTTTCTTGTTTAATTTTTTGTAAATTTTATGGGTCATTATCATGTCACCACATTTCCTCTGGTATGCAAGAGTAGGAAGCTCCAAGGGACGTAAACGCTCTTTGTTTGAGGCCTTTGACCATTTTGGTTGCTCTTTGTTGAACTCTTTCTATAATTTGTTTGTCTTTCTTGAAATAGGGTGATGCCAGGGACATTCCAATCTCTAGGCACAGGCAAACTAGCGCCCTGTAGAGCTTCATAAACACACTTGGGCATCTGCTAGAGATAGCTCTTTGGATCATTCCAAGAAATTGGAGGGCAGACAACAATACAGATTTTGCATGGGTGTTGAACTTTAGTTGATGATCAACAATGACTCCAAGATCTCTTGCTTCAGAGACTGAAAAAGGGGGTTGAGATGGTATTGGTGATATGTGTTATGATTGCCAAAGTGGATTATATGGCATTTGTCAGCATTGAATGAGAGGAGCCATGTATCAGGCCAAGTCCCAAGAATATCAAGGTCCTTTTGAATAGATTGCAAGTCAGAGGTTGTAGCTGCTTTACCAACAAGTTTTGAATAATCAGCATAAAGAGTGAGGAGGTTTGAGAGAACATTGGGTGTATTATTTATATATAAGTTGAAGAGACTTGGCCCAAGAATGGTCTCCTGGGGAACACCTCTTAAAATAGCTGTAGACAAGGAGAAATGAGGGACACTTTGAGAGTTGTGAACTCTTACAACTTGCATTCTTTCTGAAAGGAAACTCTGTATCCACAGGACAACAACATCATCAACAGCTGCTGCTTTTAGTTTGGTGATGAGGAATTCATGGCAAACCCTGTCCAATGCTTTTGAGAGGTCCATGAGCCCCATGTTGACAAGTAAATCATTATCCAATAATGATGTAGCATACTTGTATGTGTGTATTAGATTAGTATCAACAGATCCTAAAGATCTGAAGCCATGTTGATTGGAAGTGAAGATGTTGTTGATTTCCAAGTGCTGAATTAGGGCTCTATTGACAAACCTCTCAAGCACTTTTACAACTGCAGAAGTGATGCTAATAGGATGGTAATTTTCTGCATGATCTTGGGGGCATTTTTTGTGGATTGGTGTTATATAGGAATTTTTTAATCTGAGGTAGTTCTCCATTTTGTAGGGACAGCTGGAAGAGTTCACACAAGGGAGAACTAAGAACAATTTGGCATTCCTTGAGAAGCCTTGGGTTTATTCTATCTGATCCTTTGGATTTATTAACATCAAGTTTTTCCAGGCTATTTAAGGCCATATCTTTGGTAATTGATAATTTTGGCATTGGATGACCTATTAAGTTTGATAGTGCTGCAGGGATAGTTGAACAAGATTGGATGGTGAAGGCAGAGGCAAACTGGGTATTCAATACATTAGCCTTATCTATTGGTGATGAGTGGGTTATGACATTATGTTTGAGGTCAGGAATAGTTTGACAGCTAGGATTTTTGGTGGAATTATGTCTCCAGAAAGATTTGATTTGCCTTGATATCTGTGGCAAGCTTCTCCTCATGTTGAGACTTCAATTTCTTAACTACATTGGAGGCAAGATTCCAAGCCTTTGCATACCTTATACAATTTTCCTGAGTTTACTCCTTATTGTACCTTTTCCAGGCTCTGGCTTTCCTGTTGCTTGTTCTTTTGCATCCTTTGCAAGGAATGGAAGTGTTTTTGGCTGTTTTTGGTAGATGACATGGGAGTGTTTTTGGATTGCTCAAGATCCAACAAGGAAGGATTCTGGCTGCCATGATGCCTTGTCAACCATTTGGTGAAGGAAGTTGTCAGATAAGCAAGACACAAATGGTGAATCTCCATTACTAGACACATGACCAAGACCATCAACCCACTCAGTTAATGGGAAGTTGAAATCACCAATAATTATCAAATCAGATGATACCATAGACGCTATTTCATCAATGATAGTTTTTAGATGTATTTCACAGTCATCAAGATTGGGTGCACTAGGGCTTCTATATACACACTTGATACAGATTTTTTTATTTTCTTGAAGAGTAATATCAAGCCATAAACCTTTCACCCAGGGTACATTGAAAATTAAATGGTTCCTAAGACTAACCTGGAAACCTTCCCTGACATAAATACCAACTCCTCTTCTGCAGTTTGGCTGCCTCAGATTAGTGAAGCACTGAGAACCAGATATCTGTAATTAACTTTTGGCAACAGGTATTGTAGTAAATTTTGGAAGAATTCCACTAACCCAGCAATATCTGCTTCTTCATCTTTTAAGAGCACTTGGATATTCAAAAGCTTGTTTGTAAGAGAATCAACATTGCTAGAGATGACACACAGGGTATTTTTATTTTGAGGCTTTTGTGACCAGTCATCCAGTAGCAGAGGTCCCATAGCTGCAACTGTGTTTGACAAAGGTGGAAGAAGCTTTGCACAGCTTCTTGACCACACATAGTTTCCTGGTGGTAAACATTTGTTTTCAGAGCCCTATGGCTTAGAATTCTTTAGCAACTTGAGCTTGTGTGTGGCTGTGGAAATTAAGTTCCTCATTGACAATAATCCCCAAGTCCTTCTCCTCACTTACAGCTTCAAGTAGAATACACATTGTATTACCATATACAACCAATACCATAAGGTTGTCTAGGATGTTGTCCAAGATGCAAGACTTTGCATATGGTTAAAATATTCTAGCTAATTACATGATTATTAAGAAAACCGAAACAAACCTGGTAAATATTCAGCAGTTCACATTATTGACCTACAAATAAAATGAACATAAAACTAGATGCTGTTTCTATGCTCTTTCTGAATATAATAATGCTTTTCTCACAAATTCAATTTTAAGCCCTTTTAGTACCCTTGAAAATAAAAATTTCATTCTATATTTTTTGGATATCAAAATGTGTTATAACATTTTGTTTTAAACTTACGATTTCAATACAAATCAATTTTGTAAAAGTTGTATAATTCACAAACATTGATTTGTCAAGATTAAGTCAAATGAAAAAAAAAATCAGAATAAATCTGTAATGTGTTTTTTTTTAATTCTGTTAGGATGCTTCAAAGCTGCTGTTTCACCTATATGTCAAAAAATATCAAAGCCAACAGAAGAAACATGGCAGATGGAAAAAGCAGAAATTGTTTTGAATATTTTATCTAACTCAATTGTGACAAATCAATGCTTGCAGGTTGTATAACTTTAATGGGTCTACAGGCTAAAGTATGTCCTGGGAAGGTATTTTGAAGTATCCACATCCAGGGGTGTCCTGAGGCTCTTTTTATTTGGGGGGGGGGGGGGTTCTTTGTAAATTTTACCAAATTGCTGCCTGATTTATGCTGAATTTTCTGTAAAAATCAAGAATTTTGCTGAATTTAGGCCAATTTTGCAGAATTTCTGCTGAAATTTTTGCCTTTGGTAAAATTTTTATCAAATACCAAAAAAGTTGGGGGGGCACCCCTCCCTGACCCCCCTCAGGATGCCATTGCCTACATCTACTCCTCCCTTTAGAGGGTCCTGAAATTTGCCTGCATGACAGGTCTATACCTATTGAAATTTTGACAAAACAACATTTTACCTTAATTTTTAGTTATCAGTTTCTTATTCTCTGGCTTTAGGCTAGTTCTGAAAATGCAATTCCTGTTATTGAGTAGAATTTTAAGCCATATCAATGTTTTTTTCAAAATTTTGGAAATGTATGGGATTAAGACAAGTTGTGAAGTTGAAAACAATTTTGCTGTACTTCATTTAAGCAGAAGATCTATTTTGCAAGGTTTCACTTTTATACCACAGATTTTTAAAGGTCATCAAAGGTCAGGACCCTCTAGAGGGAGAAGGAGTGGAGGTAGGTACTTCAAAATACCTTCCCAGGACATAGGCTAGACCCTGGCGCCGCGCCGGCGGATCGACCGAACGCCGCCGACGAGAGGCCCGGTCGAACGCCGCCGAAGTGCCGTAATGTCGCCAGTGTGCTGCAGGCACGCCGCCGCCGGCAGAGAGGGCGGCGTTTGGTCGACTTTAAATTAATTTTGCGGCAATTCTTTATTGCGTCAACCGCAAAGTCGGAGCTTTTCCTTCTTGTGTGGTTTAGTATTTCGATTTTCCTGATTAGAAATCAAACAGGGCTTGCACTATCCCCAAATTTTCGGGTATTTCCCTGAAAATCTGGGGGTCACCCCGAAAAAAAATTTGGTTCCCCGAATCCACGAAAATCACGCAATCACCGGTGCCACCCCTAGCGATTTATCACCAGTGACTTTCCCTGCCAAATATTACTTTGCATACCATAATTCACCACTACTCTCTTGTTCATTAATTTCATCTTTTGTTACTTTGCATAAAAACCAGACAGATGCAATATGCAATTGCAAATATTGCAATATACACAGTTCTTCATATGTTGACAAAAAACCTTCTATTGAGACAAAATTTAGCTATAGAATAAGCTATGTACAAGGTTGGGGAATTAAAGATTGAACCGGAAGCTGACCCAAAAATATTATTCATAAATAAATTGTAAATTATTGCATATAGAGGGGGGATAGGGGGCTATCATTTTTAAATGATAATACCTCATATTTTTTTTTTGAAAGCAGGGATGCCAAAAAGATAATTATTTTTTTCATTTAAAGTGGAGACAGAAGAAAATGATATCAAATTCCCTGGGAAACCATTGAAATATTTAAATAGACCCAGGGCCCCCCATTAGGACTTGTTCATTGTCTTGGGTATTTTGCAATTTCTCAGAGGCTACTGGCCTAATTTGACTTTGTGTGTGCTCCCTTTCAATTAGATTCTTTGGATTCTTATTGAATGCCACAGCAAATCTATGACTCAGTTTCCCAATAATTTGAGGTATATCTGAATAATTCTGACATTTTTGTTGTTGTCTTTGTACCCCTTTACTCATACCCTCAATTTTTTTTCAAGGAACACTAAGCTATTTAACGTTATTCTGCATGTTTGTTTGAACCATATAATGACCTAGTTAATTATTAAGTAAATTATTTTTCTAATGAAAGCTGAGACAGTATCCTATCAAGGTGGTATCCAGAGGGAGGGGGGGGGGGGTAGGGAGGTATTACATTTAAATAATAATATCTCGAAATTTTTTTTATTGAAAGCAGGGATCCCAAAATGTAATTTTTTTTTTAATTTAAAGCAGAGACGGCATCCTATCAATATGGTATCCAGAGGGGGGGGGGTGTAGTGAGCTATCATATTTAAATGATAATACCTCGATTTTGTTTTTTGAGAGCAGGGGTGCCAATAAGTTAATTATTTTTTTATTTAAAGCAGAGATGGTATCCTATCAAGGTGGTTGTAGAGTTCTCTATTTGAAGTGCATTCCATACATTGTTTCTTACTTATTCGATTATTTATTTATATTTATTTTGTAGGTGCTTGGGTCACAATAGATGCTTAACTGTTTGATGCTTACCTGTTTTATGCTTACCTGCTTACGCTACCTGCTTACGCTTAACCTACCTGCATACACTTGAACAGAAAACTCTACATGGTGTCAGAAGTGTAAGGAATACATCATGGAACATGGATCATGCCCATCTATAGACTGGGATGCAACAAACTTGAAAGCTGCCTGGTCCCATTTCAGCAACATGCCGAACTCATGTTTACTGGACCTCTTAGTGGAAAAGAGGATGCAGTGAAATGCTCATACTTACTGATATGGGCAGGTGAAAAAGGCAGAGACATTTTCAATACATGGACATTAACTGCTGCTGAAAGAGACAATGTCACCACATATTTAAGGAAGTTTAGCGAACATGTTGAGCCACTTGCAAATCCGATATTTGCCAGATATATCAGTTCATAAACGTAATCAGAGAGACAGTGAATCAATAGAACAGTACCTTACCACGAGTTGCGCATCACTGCAAAGGAATGTGAATTTGGAACAACCAGTGATGAGATGATAAGAGATCGTATAGTTTTTGGAGTCAAGCAGGACAAAATCCGCGAACGACTACTTAGTGAAGGTGCAGGACTAACTCTAGCTCGTGCAGTAGCTATTTGCAGAGCTGCAGAAGCGACCCAAGCACAATTAATGATAATGTCCAATCAGGAACACTCAAAAGTATATATCAAGCAAGAACAAAAAGTGTGATATAGTAGCAAGACAAGGCAGAAAATGCTACAAATGTGGCGGAAATTTCACACCTGGACATAGTTGTCCTCCAAAGGATTTCGGAGAGTTTCCAAAGTGCTACAATTGTGGTGGGGTATTCAGCAAAAGTCATCAATGCCCTGCCAAAGGAAAAAAAAAAGCTGCATAAAATGTAAGAAGCTTAATCATTTTGCTAAAATGTGCAGAAGCAGTCAACGAAACGTTCATAGTATTGAAACAGGCGAAAGTAGTACAGAAACACCGTCACAGTACTTCATTGAAAGTATTCAGAGCAAAGAAGAAACTTATAACGAGCCAGTGGCCAAACTGTATCTGACGAAAGAAAGAATGAATGTGGAATTTAAAATAGACACAGGTGCTGAAGCAAACGTCATACCAACCCGGACCATTGACAAGATGGTTCCAAGGCCAAAAATAATACCAACCTCAGACATTCTTACAAGCTATACCGGGGAACCGTTGAAAGTCACTGGTATATGTCATTTAGAGGTTCAGTACAAGACAGGGAACCCCAAATACACAACTTCTATGTGGTTGACACGGATAAAAAGCCGATACTTAGCAGACAGACCAGTGTCATAATGAATCTAATCAAATTCATCTACAATGTAGAGCACATCCCAGTGGCCAATTCTACAGATCAGATTTTGGCAGAATATGAAGACGTGTTTGAAGGCATTGGAAAAATGCCTGGGAAATGCAAGATACATCTAAAACCAGGGGCAATACCCTCAGTACAACCACCAAGAAGAGTCCCTATGGCAGTTCAAAATAAACTAAAAAACGAGTTAGAACGACTTGTCAGCTCTGGAATAATTGAAAAAGTGACAGAGCCAACAGAGTGGGTTAACTCTATAGTCATTGTGCAGAAGCCCAACGGTGAAATCCGTATTTGTCTTGACCCTGTAGAATTAAATAAATGGATACAAAGACCACATTATCCAATACCAACGTTTGATGACATTGCCAACAAGTGCCACGGTGCCCAGAACCTATTCAAATTAGATGCCAGACATGGATACTGGTCGATGGTACTGGATGATGCATCATCAGATCTCACAACATTTAATACCATGTTTGGGAGATTTAAGTGGAGAAGATACCCATTCGGAATAATTTCAGCTCAAGATGAGTACCAGCGCCGAATGGAAGAGGCATTCGAAGGATTAGGCCTGGGTCTAATAGTGGATGATATAGCAGGTGTAGGAACAAGTACGGAAAACCATGATGCCCAACTAAAAAGCAGTCCTCCAGAGAGCACGAGAAAAAGGAGTCAAATTTAACAGAGACAAGTGCATATTCAATGCAAAAGTCATTCCATATTTTGGCCATTTGCTAACAACCGAGGGTGTCAAACCGGATCCCAACAAAACCAGAGCCATTGCTGAAATGCCGGAACCAAAGAACAAAGAGGAGCTGCAGACATTGCTTGGGATGTTTAATTATCTGTCCACAGATACATACCAAAATTATCCATTCTAAACCAGCCTTTGCGAGAACTTGGAAAAGCTAAGGAATTCGTATGGAAGAAGGTGCACAGCGATGCTTGCCAGGTCATTCGAAAATCCTTGTGTGAACATCTCTCGTATATTTCGACACAAATTGCCAGGAAGTCGAAATAATTGTCGATGCATCTCAGCATGGGTTAGGAGCGCAGTTACTGGTGAAAGATGAAACAGTAGCCTTTGGTTCACGATCCCTTAGTGATACAGAACAAAGATACTCTCAGATTGAGAAAGAACTATTGGGCATAGTATTTGCATGCAAACACTTTCATCAGTATATATTCGGAAGAAAGGTCTCTATCATTACAGATCACAAAGCCACTGGAAAATATTTTGAGAAAACCTATCAGTAAGGCACCACCTAGACTACAACGCATGATGCTAGCCATTCAGCCATACGACCTTACATTTACATACAGACCAGGACCAGAAATCCCCGTTGCTGATACCCTGTCACGTCTGCATATTGAAGACACAGACCCAGAAGAAGAACTTCAGGCTGAACTACATGTGCATAATGTAATCAAAAACATTCCAATCAAAGATGAAATGGTGCAAATCATAGCCAATTGTACCAAAGACGACTCGGAAATGCAGATTATAGCCGATACGATCAGAAAAGGATGGCCAGAGCACAGAAAACAGTGCCCAAATGAAATACAAGAATATTGGAACTACAGGAATGAACTGGCAACGCACCAAGGTATCCTGTTAAAGGGCGAACCGAATCATAATACCGAGACGTATGCGCCAAGAAATCATGAACCGTCTACATACAGCCCATCTAGGCGTTGTTAAAACAAAACAATGTGCACGCACGTGCGTTTTCTTGGCCAAACATCACTGCTGATATCACCAACAAGTACATTTCCGGTTGTGAAATATGCCAACGGTTCAGTTCTTGCCAGCAACAAGAACCTCTCCTGAACTCAGAAATTCCTGAGTACCCATGGGAACATGTAGGTACTGACTTACTGTTTTGGGAAGGAAGGAATTATTTGGTAACTACCGACTATTACAGTCGATACATCGAGGTGGACAAACTAGACAGTACCAGCTCGGGAAGCGTTATAACCAAGCTAAAGAGCCAATTTGCAAGACACGGGATCCCACGAATACTTACCTCCGACAACGGCCCCCAATTTGCAGCAGATGAATTCAGAAACTTCGCGGAACGATGGAGAATCACGCACCGCACGTCCAGCCCTAGATATCCTCAAAGCAACGGCCTCAGCGAAAAAGCGGTCCAGACAGTCAAAAGGCTAATGTCAAAAGCCCTGGCTGACAAATCAGACCCATATCTCGCCCTCCTTGAATACCGCAACACTCCCGTAGACAATTTAGCTTCTCCAGCACAGCTCCTGATGAGCCGCCAGCTAAGATCGGTAATGCCGTCAATAGAACACAACTTCGTGCCAAACGCTGTACCCAATCAGGAGTACAAGGAGGCCAGAAAAAAGCAACAAGAAGCTAAGAAGGAGGCCTATGACAGACATACACATCCGATCAAACCGTTTGCACCAGGCCAGCCAGTATGGCTCAATAAAACTGGACAAGCAAAGAAAGATGGATCAAGGCCCACGTAACCGGCAGATACGACGAGTCAAGTGACCGTTCACTCACTGTTGAGACAGAAGACGGAAAAGTATACCGACGCAACAGGAAGTTTATACGCCCCAGATACAGTACTAATGGTTGCACTTACCTGCAGAACAACGGAACAACATTAACGAGCATGGAGGTACCCATAGTACCCGAATCATCATATTTATCCCCCACGAAATCGAATCCATCGAGCGACGCCAGTCGAAAGCTTAGCCCTCGCGAAGAATCTTTCGAGACGCCAAGAGCAAATCAACAACCAAGTGTTCAGGAATCGCAGAACTCACCTTCTGGTTCCAAAGCTGGAACAACGTCGTTTGCAGCGCAGCCAAATGTGAAGACGACAAGATCCGGGAGGATTTTGAAGACGCCGTCTAGATTAAATCTATAGCTGCGATGATCTCCTTTGATGACTTGAAGAGCCAGCAAGTCCAAAAGAAGGAAGATGTAGAGTTCTCTATTTGAAGTGCATTCCATACATTGTTTCTTACTTATTCGATTATTTATTTATATTTATTTTGTAGGTGCTTGGGTCACAATAGATGCTTAACTGTTTGATGCTTACCTGTTTATGCTTACCTGCTTACGCTACCTGCTTACGCTTAACCTACCTGCATACACTTGAACAGAAAACTCTACAGTGGTATCCAGAGGGGGGGGAGGGGATAGGGAGTTATTTTATTTAAGTGGTAGTACCTTGATTTTTTTTATTTAAAAGCAGGGATGCCAAAAAGTTGACACAAATTAACAAGATTTTCGTGAGTTATACTTGATACAGCACTTGCATGGTTTTATTGTCCAAAGGGAAAGAGACATATGCGTCCAACCTGTTTTTTTTCTTATTGATGAAATGGGTTTACTTTGAAAACATTCATTCATAAGTAAACAGGCAGATTCACACTAAAAACGAATTGCTGTGAGATAAGCAATATCAACATCCCAACCTAACATTGCGCTCAAGTGACAATGGTGCCCTTTGTCCAGTGCCCAAGTTACATTAAAAGGCCAGGTCATAATAAAAGCTTTCAATTTGGGAAATTCAAGGAGGAGTCTTTGAAGTCTTATGATGTCAGGGTACTAGATGTTGCAATGTTCTTACATATCTAGAGTGGTTTAAAAATTTGGTCATCCCACAAATGATTACCAAAAATATGCACAAATATAACATTTGGAATACTACAACACTTTTTTCAAAGCTTTAAAGAAAAACCCAAAAGGCTAAATACCCCTAACTATGCTTGAAAGCTATTTAATAAGAAACTCTTTGTATATTTCCATGGAAATGACCATAGCAGAAGCTTTGAGCCTAGGTGGGGATCAAAGAGGTGGGGATCTTAAATTTGGTAATTTTTGTGAGCATTTGGAAATCAAAGCTTAAACTCAATAACTGCTACTAAGTGTCCTAACATTTTGCTTGGATTAAAAGCAATGAACTAGGATGAACATTTCAACATCTTCCTGTGCTACTTCAGTCTGCATATTATTTCATTTAATTACACTTAAAATGGATGAGCTTTTCATTTTTTACCTAAGAAAATAGCTGGCACTTCATTTTTCTTCATAGCCTATAAGCTATTAAGTGTTTTTTGTGTCATTGTAATTGAAGTGTTCTCATGTGAAGTGTTCATCATGTATTTTTCACTTTGATATATTTACTCCTTTTAGATGCAGTTTTATAATTTGACTGATATTAGGTATTTATCAGTTTATAATTTGGAATGAATCCCCAAAAGAAAAAATGAATAATATCCAAAAGAGCAGCCAAAAGCGATAAAAAGCAGCAGTTCAGCCTTAGCCTACATGACATATATTCTATAAAGAAGCCAATTAAAAACTTTAAAATGCATTTTTTTTTAATTGTAATTAAAAAACCAGTTTTTAATACAAGAAGGCTTCTTAGGAATCCAAAAGAGCAAAAACAAAAATCAATATCAAAGTCCCTCATTTCAACTGTTTGAAAGGTGACAAAACAGATATAGGCAAAGGGCATTATGAAAAAAATTAAGCTTTTAAGTTCAAAGTTATATTCAAAGTTTTTACCCAGATAACTGACAAATTTGATATACAGTATTTGAAGTTTTATATGCAGTAATGCTCAATGAGGAAAACTACTAATTTTGATAATTATTTATGTTAAGAATACATAGCTAATAGATACTTCAACTACTCGTATTATGCAAGGGTTCTGAAACGCCACAGCCATTTCGTTTTTACCAGATTTCTACATCTCTTGATGAATAACGATACATCTCTTTGATGTATCTATTGGTATCAGCATTCTGTTTTTTAGTTTCATTCACCATTGAGCCGGGTCGCTCCTTACTTACAGTTCGTTACCACGAAACTGTTTGATACCTGGTTATCTACCATAGAAAAATTGTAAAAAAAAAACAAAAAAAAAACAAAGCGCCTGGATGCAAACTACCCTCACCAGTCCACAGACTGTAAAACGCCCCCAACTACCAGACCTTTACATAGTGTAAATAATTGCCCAGAAGTATTTATTTACACTTCTGTAATAACTGCCCACTAATTAGACCCTAACTTCCCCATCTATTACAAAAGAGCCGACACTCAAAATAAATCAATGCCATAAAGAATTACTCAACCAAAGAAAATGGCAATTAAGTCAAAAATGCAGGACGTAAAATATGGCAATAAATATGCAGGATATTTATATATTAATTAAATTATTATGCTTCCTTCTATTATTATTTATTTTACTTACTTTAAACAAAAAATGGAGTATCTTTATTTATTTTACTTACTTTAAGCAAAAAATGGAGTAAGCAATAGGCTTGGTTGTTACAAAACGACAACAAAAGAACAACAATAAACAAGAATTAGACCCCTGGGTATTGGTAAGCTCCATGGTTGAACAGATTAAATACATAGCTAATAGAATACAATACAAGAATACATACAAGAATACATAGAATACTAATTTTGATAATTATTTATGTTAAGAATACATAGCTAATAGATGCTTCAACTACTTGAATTATGCAATGGTTCTGAAATGCCACAGCCATTTTGTTTCTACTAGATTTCTACTTCTCTTGATGAATAACGAAGAAGAACAGTTTCTAGCCAGCAACTTGTGAATTTTTGAACTCATGAATAGGCTGGGATCTGTTGTAAATTTAGGCCTAAGCTGTGATTTGAGAAAGACTGATGAAAACATTAATGTTTGCAAGCAAAATTGATTGCACTGGCAGCACGCCATCAACATCTTACCGGCAGCATGGCACTCTGTTTTTGGCCCAGCCACTGCCAGTTTTCCCTCATCAGCATGGCACTGGGGTCTAACATAGGCCTACTTTAGCCTATAGACCAATCCCTGAAAGTTTCATTTTCCTAGCCTGGCCCCTTTCCAATAAAGCCAAAAGAAGCTAAAGTAGAATTTTACCAAACAATGAGTTGATTAGAAATAGTTAGCCTAGCTCAACTCAGCTCAAAGAAACAACTTCATGGAGGTAAAGCAGGAATGTAGGCTAAACTAGGTATTGTAAGAATACCCACCCAAACATTGAAGCAAGGAAGCCTCTTCCAGATGTCAACTTCTTATCTGCTTCAATTATAAGGTCTTTAGCTCTACGATCTGGATCTGCCATGTCTCTTGTATTTTGGTCCAAAGTTCAAAATATCTTCCTTTCATCTAATTATAAGAATGAGTCAGTCAGGAGAGTAGCTGCGTTTTAGGATTCTAAAGGTGGGCTCTCACAGGCGACAACTAACTTATGTTTTGACATGCGAAAATTGGGTATAATAATCGGGGCAAATCGAGTATAAACAGAAACTTTGTATTCACTAAACCCTGAATATTATTAGTAAAACCACGCTGAGAAGCCAAAAGAGTTTTGAGATTCTCTTGGCAGAATATACGTGTACATGGTTATTATGTAAGCACCGTAAAGAATAATGTAACCATAAGCTGAATTCCAGGGGAGGGATCAAACCTCGTCTAATTGGCACTTTTAATACTATATAATAGGAATCTCAGAAACAAAAATATAAAAATAAGGCAGCGTCATTTGGCCAGGGGGTGCCCCCCCCCCCTGCCTCCATTATGGGCACGCATGAATGTGGCATATAAGCTGTCTTTCAAAAGCCTGTGCTCCTATACTTTTGGCCATTTAGCATCGAAACCAGTCAGCATATATCAATAAAGGGTCATTTTGGCTTTACCCAGTGAGAGTGTCTACTGATTGGGCAAGTGAGGTGTAGCTACACAATGAATACCATATTATAGTGGTATTTAACTTTTGTCCAATATTTATTATAATAACTCTTATGGTAAAACCAAAGTTGTCCAAAATTACAGCACCAATAATTTATCCTGTCCGTGATTTGCCGAGTTGAACATTCGAGGAGTAATAAATGTTACGGTTTATTGAATCAGTTCTGGTGCGTCACAAGGAAATGTAATTCTCACTTGGAGGCGTTTTCCTGAGCAGTCATCTATCATCACTCAGCCTCAAATACCCGAACATTAAGTACTATATGCAAACATTATGCATTATGCAGGAGTTCAGTTTACCACACACAAATTTCCAAAGCAGTTTTTGGTAATCATAGCAATTTTCAGAAACTATTCAAGGAAATACGAGCAGTAATATTTCTGGATTGCATTCAGTTTAGTTATTCTTCTAGATTTTAGTTTTTCTTTTAAGTAATAAGCTCCCTGAAAGCTTGTTTTATCCTTTTAGAAATAAATACTATCATATCCTTGTGAAGATGGTACAGTACAGACAGAGACCAGAATGAATAATATTTTACCATCTACTTGTTGACAATAGAGCAGAGGTTGAAAGAGCACAGTTCCCTGTTTACCTTTGCTGTGCAAGCCAGATGCTGATATCATTTTGTAGCAGCCAAATGTAAAACCACGCTACAGGGCTTGGAATAGGATTCTAGAGGTAACATTATATAAAAACGTATCCATACTAAGCATGGGCACTGTTTCTGTTTTTCTGAAGAAACAGAAAAAAATAAACAGGGCTTGAATAAAACAGAACAGGTCAACGAAAACAGAATACCTGTTTTTGCTTCTGATCTGTTTTTTGGTGAAAACAGAAAACAGCTGTTTTTGATCAAAAACAGCTGTTTTAAACCACTGTTTTTGATCAAAAACTACCCTTGCCATGGGTAGTGCTTGTGTGTGTGGCGGTGACACTTTTGAGTAAACCTAGTACTCTTGGAGCATTTTTCCACGAAAAAGAGCAGTTTTTCTAATATTGTAGGGACGAAAAATTGTCTGCACACATAAATATCGCTATCATTTTTTTCTTTAAGGTTATTTTTCTTCCATTTTCCCATTCCAAAAATAGACTTTTATGTTTAAATTACATATTAGTTATTCGAGACATTTGGAAAAAAAAAATTCAGCATGAAATTACGCAGTCAGCTCAAAAGTACATTAGTATTTAAGCAGAGCATATAGTTATTTGGGAGGGGAAGATTTTCCCCTCCAGACAATGCTTCCCCCCTCCACTCTATCCTAATGTGTGGAAGTCATCTTAAACAAAAGTAGGAAAGAAGAAAAATGCACGGTAAAATGACACTTCTTACTGCCAATTAAAAAATTGTTTGTTACCTTGCAGTTTAAGGCAGCCTTTTAAGATTAATTATTTCCAAGCCAATTTGTGTGAAATTTTTTTCAACTAATACCCTCAAAATAAACCCTATGCCTTCCCAAGGCCAGAACAAAATTGCACTTTACTGAAAAAATATAAATGTTTTTACTTTTATAACTTTAATAAATCAAATAATTAACATTTCGATTACTAAATATCAGTATATATATATTTTAAACTGACAATGCACATTCATTTGTATTTTTTCAGTAAAGTGCAAATTTTTGTTCTGGCCTTGGGAAGGCATAGGGTTTTTGCACCCAACTTATGTGAATTTCTGCTCGTTTTGAGTTTGACTCGGTTATTTATTGTAATTTCTGTTCGTTTTGGGTGTCATTTATTTATCGATGCTGATTTGTGGTACTTTTCACGCTTGGTAGATTATTTGATTTATTTTTGCTCATTTTTTGTTTAATGGAGTTCTTTACTTTTCTTTGAAAAACTTATTTTGTGGAAAAAGTTTTTTAATTAATTTCTGTTCGTTTTATATTGACATAGTCTTTTCAGGGAAAAAGAAAAATAATACTTTAAATCTTTTCATTTTTTAAGACTTTATAGTTTGGCCTTCTATTTGTATGCTGGAGAAAAATTTTCAGCAATTTTTAACAACCTACACCCTTTTAAAAATCTGGACACAAATAGTACTGTTTGCTTTAGTTTCATACCTCCTCTTGTTGACCTGAAATGGAAAACTTGATACCATTCGCAAAATTCTGTTTACTTTCTTTGATAGCTTGGATATACTTACGCTATTTTGATTTGGTTAAATTTTAAGAGCAGAAGTAGCCCCCGAAAGTTTGAACATAATACCCTCAGTCGTTCTTGGGATACTGCTGTGATGCCTAATGGGAATTGGCATTATCACAGTCCATTTTGGTTTTATCTTAAGGCAACATTTAGTTTATAAAACATAATGGGCAAATGGGAGAGTGGGCGTGGGAGGGTGGGAGTGGAAGGGGGATTAGTTGCCCTCCAATCCCTTTCGACTATTAAAGAGGGCATCAAGCCCTTTCTATTTTCAATCGAATGAGCCTTTTCGAAATTCCCACGACAACTCCTTCGATACGAAGTGCCCTGGTCTAAACAAAAACAAGAACAAAAAATAATACACTATACCCACATCGATCTTTTTACTATAAAAATGTCAAGCCTTCCAATCACTTTCAACTATTAAAAACGGCACATAGGCCTTTCGATTTCCAATCGAATGAGCCCTTTTTGGAAACGACAACGCTTTCTATAAACACCTTATATGCCAACAGGGCATAAATTACAACCCTTACCCTAAGGTCTGTTAGGGTGGTTGTCATCCTCTAAGGACCGAATTTCCAGAACTTTGAACTACCTTAAACAAAATAGCCATCTCAAATTTTGATTGGATGTGTTTGGGGAAATGTTGGCCGTGAGAGAGGTGGTAGTCGCTCTCCAATCACTTTCAACTATTAAAAATGACACTAGCCCTTTCAATTTCCATTTAAATGAGCCTTTTTGAAGTTTCTAAGACAACGCTTTCAATAAAAACCATATATGCCCCCAGGGGATAACTTACAACCCTTGCCCTGAGTGCTGGGGGGGTATCATTCTCAAAGACCTAATTTCCAGAAGTATTTTCTACTACGTGAACAAATGGCTATCTGAAAATGTTGATTGGATTGTGTTTGGAGGAATGGTGGGCGTGAGAGGGGGGGGGGGGTTAGTTATACGCCAATCACTTTCGACTATTACAAAGGGCACTAGCCCTCTCAATTTCCAATTGAACGAGCCCCATTTGAAGTTTTACGACAAGTCTATCTATAAAAACCTTATATGCCCTCAGGGCAGAGCTTACAATCTTTGCTCTTAGGGCTCATCCTTAAATACATAATTTCGAGAGCTTTCAATTATGTTGAACAAAATGGCTATCTCTAAACTTTGATTGAATGTTTTGGGAAAATGGTGTGGGCTTAAGAGGGGGGTTAATTACTCTCCACTCACAACTTCAATTTCCAATGAAATGAGCCCTTTTTGAAATTTCTATAACAACTTTCCATATAAACTTTATATGCCCCCAGAGCATAACTTACAACCCTTGCACTGAGGGCTCCGAGGGAATTATCATCCTAAAAGACCTAATTTCAAGAACTTTCAAACTATGTTGAACAAAATGGATATCTAAAAATATTGATTGTATGGTGTTTGGGAAAATGGTGGGCGTGAGAGGGGCGTTAGTTGCTCTCCAATTAATTTCAACTATTAAAAAAGGCACTAGCCCTTTCAATTTCCAATTGAAAGAGCCCTTTTGAAGTATCTACGCTTTCAATAAAAACCTTATATGCCCCAAGGGCATGACTTACAACCCTTGCCCTAAGGGCTGTGGGGGACTGTCCGCCTCAAAAACATGAAATTTCTATCTGGAAATCTACTACGCTGAACAAAATGACTTGACTTGACTTACTTGACTTGACTTAATGCTCCTGCTGGTGGTCCAACGTAGAGAGACACGTGACTCTTCGCCTCCATTCGGAACGGTCTTGTGCAAGCGCGACTGCTTCTTGTATATCAGTGCCGATTATTGAGAGGTACTGGGTGAGGCTGTCCCTCCATCTGAGCCGGGGCCTTCCGCGGGGGCGCTTCCAGCCATGCGCAGGGGGATCAAAATTGAAGAGAGTGCTGGCGGGTGTTTCTGCTGGCATGCGGACCAAATGGCCTAACCACCGTAGGGTTCGTGCAGTGACCTGACGAGAGTTTGGGGGTCTGATCTGTTAGTGCCAGCAATCGAGTGTTAGAGACGAAGTCGTCCCATCTGATCCATTCAATACGTCTCAAGAACTTTGTTTGAGCCACGTCTATGGCATCACGAGCAGAAGCAGCAGCCGGCCAGGTCTCAGCACCGTAGAGAAGGACTTGGGTTACGGTGGTGTTGTAGATCCGTATTTTTGTTTTTTCGGCTGATGTTGGGCTTTGACCACACTGAACGGCATAGTCGTGCCATAATTGATGCGGCTTTTCTGATGCGCGACTGAACTTCAGTTTCGACTGAGCCGTTTTCCGTGATGACAGATCCAAGGTAGGTGAAAGACTTGACAACCTCGACGGTGCGTCCTGATGCGTTGAATGCTGGTGAGTTGGCGGTGTTACCTGCGGAGTCAACGATCATTATTTTTGTTTTTCTGCCAGCTAATATGTAGTCCCACTTTCAGGGCTTCTTCCGACAGTGTGTTGAGGGCTTCTTCGAGTTCAGCTGCAGAAGTGCATATCAGAGCAATATCATCAGCGAAGTCGCAATCGGCTAAAAGTCTGTCGCCATACCTTAGTCCAAAGGGGAGCCGGTTCGTGGTTCGATCTATGACATAATCAATCACCGCGTTGAACAGTTCAGGAGCAGCAGCACAACCTTGCCGTACACCGGTATTTATTTCGAACAGTGAGCTTCGACGACCATTAACCTGGACAGAGCTTTTTGTACCAGTGTAGAGCGCCTTGAACAGGTGACAGTATTTGTCCGGGAGACCTGTTCGTTTCTAGTATCAGCCAGAGAGACTCGTGGTCGACCGAGTCGAAGGCTGCTTTAAAGTCAACAAAGGTGAGGTATGCTGTACGCTGGAACTCACGAGCTTTCTCGATGACCTGGCGTACGGTGAAGATCTGCTCGGTCATGGATCTGTTCGGCACGAAACCTGCTTGCTGAATCCGGCGGCACTTACGGATGAACTGGGTACTTCTATCTATCAAAGTCATGGCAAATAATTTGCCGGGAACCGACAGGAGGGTGATTCCTCTGTAGTTGGAGCAATCACTTCGACTACCTTTACGCTTCCATAGAGGGAGGATTATCCCTTCCTTCCATTCTTGTGGAATCCGTTCTGTTGTCCAAACGAGGGAAAACAGCATGTGCAGCCATAGTAGCATCGTCGGTCCTGCGAATTTTAGCAGCTCTACGGTGATTCCGCAGGTTCCTGGTGCTTTGCTGTTTTTCATCCTCCTCAGAGTATTCTGTATCTCTTATACAGAGGGAGGCTCAGGCTCTGGGAGATTTTCGCTTGTTGTTTGCTCAGCGGATGCGACTAGGTCGGGATCGACGTCGACTCTGTCGGCGTTCAGCAGCTTTGTGAAATGCTCCTTCCATCGATAAAGCTGCGCGGTTTCATCTTCGAGCATTACGCCGGAGGTGAATTTAAACTGCTCCTATCTCTGGAGGTTTCTCCTCGCTGAGGTCTCTGACATGCTTGAAAAGCGACATGGTGTCACCTTTTCGTGCTGCATCTTCTAGCTCATCAGCTTTTTTGTCAACAAATTGTTGCTTGTCTTGGTGGAATAAGTTTGTTCCTGACCCCGTTTAACCGTCTGTAGGAGGGCATATCTCCGGCCAGCCGCGCTTTTCTGCGTTGCTTGAATTAATTGAAAAACTGTTAAGCCCCATATCCAGTGGCACGTGGTCAGCAAACAAAGTTTGCATCCTTTCCGGACGAACTCCTCCGCCACCAAATTTAGTCTGACGGGGAATCGAAACCCGGGTCTTCCGCATGAAAGACAGGAATATTGACCACTGTACCATCAGAGACAAAAAAGTTTCTCTGACGGAGAATCAGAGAAATGGCTATCTAAAAATTTTGAGCGGATGTGTTTCGGGAAATGGTGGGCGTGGAAGGGGTGTTAGTCTCCTTCCAATCACTTTCGACTATTAAAAAGGGTACAAGCCACTTCAATTTCCAATTGAATGAGCCCTTTTCGAAGTTTCTACAACAACTTCTTCGATAAGAAGTAGCCTGCTCTAAATAAACAAATTATTAAATAACACAATGTGCCAACATCGTTCTTATATGCCCCCAGGGCATAACTTAAAAACCTTGCCCTGAGGGTTGTGGGGGAGTGTCCTCCTCTTTACTTAGTCCCCGTTTCTTGTCTCGTTCTCGAGTGTCCCCGTTTTTTACTTAGGCAGCGCAATCGCGCTGCCTATGATTTATACAACAACTTTCTATATAAACCTTATATGCCCCAGGGCATAACTTACAACCCTTGCACTGAAGGCTCTGAGGGGGTTATCATCCTAAAAGACCTACTTTCCAGAAAGTTCAACTACGTTGAACACAATGGATTTCTCAAAATTTTTATTGGATGTGTTTTGGAAAATGGTGGCCGTGAGAGGGGCGTTAGCCGCTATCCAATCACTTTCAGCTATTAAAAAAGGCACTAGCCCTTTCAATTCCCAATTGAATGAGGCCTTTTCAAGTTTCTACGACAACGCTTTCAATAAAAACTTTTTATGCCCCCAGAGCATAACTTACAACCCTTGCACTGAGGGCTCTAAGGGGGTTATCATCCTAAAAGACCTAATTTCCAGAACTTTCAACTACGTTGAACAAAATGGATATCTCAAAATTTTTATTGGATGTGTTTAGGGAAAATGGTGGGCGGGAGAGGGGTGTCAGTCGCTATCCAATCACTTTCAACTATTAAAAAGGCACTAGCCCTTTCAATTTCTAATTGAATGAGCCCTTTTGAAGTTTCTACGACAACTCTTTCAATAAAAACTTTATATACCCCCAGGGCATAACTTACAACCCTTGCCCTGAGGGCTGTGGGGGGAGGGGTTGTCATCCTCAAAGACCTAATTTCCAAAACTTTCAACTACGTCGAATAAAATAGCTATCTAAAAATTTTGATTTGACGTGTTTGGGGAAAAGGTGGGCGTGAGAGGGGGGTGAGTTGCCCTCAAATCACTTTCGACTATTAAGAAGGGTACTAGCCCTTTGAATTTTAAATCAAATGACCCCTTTCTTAAGTTTCTACGACAAAGATTTCAATAAAAACCTTATATGCCCCCAGGGCATAACTTATATAACCCTTGCCCTGAGGGTTGTGGGGGAGTGTCCTCCTCAAAAACATATTTTCTATCTAGAAATCAACTACGCTGAACAAAATGGCTATCTCAAAATTTTGATTGGATGTGTTTGGGGGAAAGATGGGCATGGAGGAGGGGCTAGTTGCTCTCCAATCACTTTCGACTATTAAAAAGGGCACTAGCCTTTTGAATTTCCAATCGTATGAGCCTGTTTTGAAGTTTCTATAACAACGCCTTCTATAAAAAAAAATCTTATATGCCCCAGGGCATCACTTTAAAACTTTGCCCTGAGGGTTTGTGGGGGAGTGTCCTCCTCAAAAACATATTTTCTATCTGGAAATCAACTACGCTGAACAAAATGGCTATCTCAAAATTTGGATTTGATGTCTTTGGGGGAATGATGGGTGTGGGGGGGGGGGAGCTAGTTGCCCTCCAATCACTTTCGACTATTAAAAAGGGCACTAGAACTCTCAATTTCCAATCAAATGAGCCCCTTTTGAAGTTTCTACGACGACGACCCTTTCCATATGAAGTGCCGTGCTCTAAAGGAAACAAAATAATAAATGATACATTGTGCCAACATCGTTCTTATATGCCCTCAGGGCCTAACTTAAAAAACCCCCGCCCCGAGGGTTGTGATACGAAGTTCCCGGGTATGGAGGAAAAAAACAAAAAAAAAAACATTGTGCCCACATCGTTCTTTACTTAGGCAGCGCTATCGCGCTGCCTATGATTAGAAATAAGGAATGGTCGTATGTCTACTCTTCTTATTCTATATTTCAATAATTCATTATCCTCTGTGTTACTTGCTGTGCTATTGGGAGCTTTCTTTAGGGCAGCAGCCTGACTTGATATATATTTATTTTTTGAGTTGGTTTGGGTTTGTTATTTACTGCACCAGCTGCATATACTTTATTTTTGTGCACATCAATTATATCGTTCCTTTTAAGATGGTATATAAATGTCGTGGTAGAGACTCCCTTAGCCTTTAGAGACACTTTGCAGAAATTGCGCCTGATGCTTTCTGTGATTCCTTTTTCAAATGGGATACCCAGAGAGATAGCTTAGAAGTTTTAGTTGGAACATTCGAGTCGTCATCAGAAGATGACATCATGCTTTTCTTAGCACGAAGGTTGGTTTTAGGATTTTTTTCAAAATTAGAAGCACCTTCCAGTAGCCTACTATTTCAAAAATTGCACCTCCACCCAAATATCTGACCTCTTTCACCTCACTGGCATAACTAGGGGGAAAGGGACCAATTGCCTCCTGAGCTGTTTTGTTGGCACAATAAGCCAAAGAATCTGTCTGCTTATAAAAGCAAAATGACATATCCCAACTACGGTTTCATAACAACTTAGACCATTTGAAGCACAATATTAATTTTTACGGGAATTAGCTTGTCTGTAATTGGTATTTATGAGACAGATACATGAAGTAATTCATCGCTTAGTGTTAATTTTTTGAATTTCTTTTGCTGTATGGTAAAAAATACGGTGTTCACTGGAAGATTGGTATCCTACTGAATGTGAAAAGTATATCAGCATTTTATAAGAATTTGTCCCTTCCAGAAAATCAGCTAGTTTCAACTCTAGACTTTTCCTTGAAAGGATTTCTATGGATTTTAGAGATGATTTTAGTAACATGAGAAAAAGTATATTTGGCTATGTTGTTATGTTGATGCAAAAAAGATTTGCTAGCGAAAACTTATATTTCTACTGGACAAGACTTCAATAAATTTACATTACTCTCTGACTAAGCATTTAAGAGAATTTTACAAATTAATAATCAGTATTTATCATGTATAGGTCAGCACGGTAATCGTAGCAAATCAATGTTATTTAGCTGCATAAATTCCATAAAAACAGTTAGATTAAAGTTCTTGCGGCTAAAGGTGCAAATTATTTCCCATGTAATGTAGGAGACAGAGGCCCTACCCCTACCACTAGAACCAGGATATACAGTAATAGGTGATTTGTTTGTATCCTGCTTCTCCTGGACAGTAACTGTGCAACTTTCCTTCTTAATTGATGGAATAATAGCGTATATTGTAAGCAATACGTTGTTTTAGTGGAATTAAAGTGCACCTTTACCGTTTTAACATTTAGGGGCGCATCTAAAGTAAAATCTCCGGTGAGGCCTAATGTGACAAAGCCACCAGTGAGCAAATCTTGGGGGGACCCAATGTGACAAAGGTACCAATAATTGACAAAATTAACAAATTTATTCTAAACAAAGGAGTGAAAAAAAGTAAGGAATGAGGGTGCAGGAAAAAATCTTGGAGGGGGGAGCCGGGTCCTTCCTGGATTCACCACTGCTAACACTTACGCAAATACCTACTATCATCTGACTCCTAGTCCCTAATTCTGCCTAGCTGAAACAATCAAGCAGCACTATTTGATACGCTTGAAAGACTGAGTTCCATCATTTTACTTACGTTCCAATTCTAGAAATCGCATGAGGCATAACCACGCTTCTACAAAATTTCAAATTATGTTTGAAAAATTATTTTGTAAGTTCAAAATTCTCAAATATCTCATTCTCGTATCACTTAAATAAAATCTGAAACAGAAGAAAAACAGGTAGGAAAAAAACAGAAACAGGATGAAATAGCTATTATAAAAACAGAAACAGAACAGAACAGGCAAATAAAAAACAGGTCATCTGTTTCTGTTCTGTTTCTGTTTTTTTGCATGAACAGAACTGAAACAGGTACTTTAAAAACAGAACAGAAACAGAAAGCAGAAACAGTGCCCATGCTTAATCCATACTCGTCTCCAGACAAAATTCAACCTTCAAAAGCCATGATTAATAAAGTCTGGTTAGCATTTTGACTTCACAAGTTCTTGCATTGAACGTTTGTCAGATTATCATTTTGTTGCCAATGTCTTAAATTTTCAAATTACACAACCAAATGGGACGTTACACGTCCAGACTGTAACTCACAGTAGACAGAATATACAGCATCGACAGAGGCTTTACTCTCCACTAAAAAATGCGAAACAGACTTAAACCACACAAGATTCATACTCCGCCTTCGCGCACGCGCGATTGTGATGCACACTAGTACATATCACGGTGTGCTTATCGAAAAACCTGATGCCGAGTAGCAACTGAACTAGTTTGTGACGACATGGCTCAGAGTCTTTAGACGTGGTATCAAATGTGTTTTATATTTGGAAAAGAAGAAGACGCTACAGTCTACCGTACTGTAAATATTAATGACTGAATATAGAGCGTGTCACGAAACCCTCCTTAGTATCATCATTAATTATAACCAATCAATGAGGAATGTGCTCAAATTAAAAAATCTACAATAGTAGTAACAATATATTTTAACCCTCTATGCATCACATCCATTCAGTAACATATAAGCCCCAGCACAAACTAACTAGGAATGATCACAAGAATTCAAATGTAGCTTTTTTATTGCTCCCCTCCAGAAATATACGTGCTTACTGACAATTTTAGAATCCCCAGTTTGAGCTTATTCTAAATATTATGAATTCTTCAAAAACAAAAGAAGTTAGAGAGCTGCAGATAGAAATCCCAAGCCCTTAAAAACTAGTGACTTGTAGTATATCAAACGTGCTACAATCCAAATGATAAGGCAAATCTATTCCTTGAAAAATTAGTGTTCACTATCTATTGATGTTTAGCGAGAATTCGTCACTTGAAAAAACAAAGGTGGGAGATCGGATTGAACTCGCTATGACAATTGCAGTCCGGTTAATAAGAAGCAAGTCGTCATTATAAGTAGACTGTAGAGTTAAAAGATTGTGTAACTATGTAGTTCATAGAAACTAATTGTAAAGTTAATTGACCTAATTGATTGGTCTAAAATAAAAGGGAGATAGTCATGGTTTCTCTTTTCACCGTAATCGTGAACGTCAGAGGAGTAAAGAAAGGGTGACACACACAGTAGTCTAGATCAGAAACTACACTACGTTATGGATATAGGAAAATACACTACACTATGTTATGGGTGATGTGTAAATGTCGTGACCTAGACCACCGGCAAGAGGCCACGAACAGCTAACAGGTTCAATGCTACTCGTTAGAGCTTGTAGTTTTTTCACAAGACTTGATAAGGCTCGAAAATAACTGTGCCGATTTAGATCATGAAGTAGGTAAGCATTTTTTGAAACAGCATCACAGAGATTTACATCTAGAAAATTCTTAAATGAATTGCTGCGTACCGGTGATAAACGTGCAAGAGTCCGTCTGACAAAACACGTGGTGCTACCAGAGGGCCTATCCTAATTCCGTATAGCTTTAGTACTAAACAAACTTGAGTTACACATCCTTCGCAGAGGTCCACACTGCAGGCTGTAAAACCATCTTTACACACCGGGAATTACCTAATCAGGTGGCTTTGATAACTCAGGAGAAGTTATTGAACAGAGACAGGTCAAACAAGCTGTCAATCCTTTTTGCGATTAATTAAAATAAAACTTTCCAAAAAATAAGTTTTTCAAAGAAAAGTAAATGCCATTTTAACCTTAAGCTCAGCAGATAGAGGTACCTGTTAACATTCAAACTCAAAACGGCCGGAAATTACTATTAAAGAATAAATGAAGCCCAAAACGAACAGAAATTAAATAAACAATCATAGGAAAAAACATACAACAAGTAATAAAATAAATGAATAAATAGATTTTAAAGCGAGTAGTGCTAAGATTGAACATGAAAATCAAGCTTAAATCGAAAAAAAAATATTTTGCTATTGAAGTATAAATGAAACTTAAAACGAATAGAAATTAAATAAACAATCAATGCAAACAAACAGACAATATATATTTACTTAAATAAATATAATAAATCTTAAAACAAGTGAAACTTAAATTGAATATACAAATCAAGCTTGAAACGAACAAAAATCACTTTGAACAAGAGTTTGGGCATCGCCTCCTTCTCTCACTGTAAAATTTTAAAACCTACTGCGTCATTGGCGCTTTACTGAAAACCAATTTTATTATAAATATTTTCTTTTGTGCTTAATATTGAAAATAAACATTAAAATTATAGTAAAATTTTGAACTGATGAGCTTTCAGCAATTAATATCATTATACATCAAATATTCAGTTTAATTTATTAGTTGTTTATAAAGTTGTTCAAGACGAATATAGTTTCACTGCAAACAAGAGTTAGGATACTGTCCCCTTCCTTAACTGTAAATTAAATTAAAAAAAACAAGTTTTTTTAAACTGAAAGTAAGGAGCGACATTAAAACTTAAAACGAACAGAAATTATTCCGTATATGAAAGGGGCTGTCCCCTCCTCAACGCCTCGCTCTTTACGCTAAAGTTTTTTATTGTTTTAAAAAAATAAAGTTGTGAGACAGAGTCAAACTTTAGCGTAAAGAGCGAGGCGTTGAGGAGGGGACAGCCCCTTTCATATATACGGAATAATTTCTGTTCGTTTTAAGTTTTAATGTCACTCCTTACTTTCAGTTTAAAAAACTTGTTTTTTTAATTTAATTTCTGATCGTTTTTTAGTTAATGCAGCTTTTATTTGCATAAAAATTTTACTTTTCTTTTGCTAAATGGATGTCTTTACAAATTAACTTACGTAACTAACTTCTATATTCGTATATTTTTCTTCTGGCAAAAAATACAAAGTTGCAGATTTTTGCAGATATGAGCTTGAAACCTATGTAATAGGGTTTTCTGATACGCTGAATCTGACGGTGTGATTTTCATTAAAATTCTTTCACTTGTAGGGGATGTTTCCCCCCTCTTTAAAAAATCGAGTAAATTTTCTCAGGCTCGTAGCCTTTGATGAGTAATACTAAACTTAATAAAATTTATATATTTAGAATCAGCATTATAAACACATTCTTTTGATACATTTATTGACATCAAAATTCCGTTTTTAAAAGTTTTGATTACTATTGAGCCGTATCGCTTGTTTTTTTATTGTTTTTTTTTATTACGTATATGTTATTACGTATATGAGGGGGTTCTCCCCTTAGTCAATACCACGCTCTTTACGTTAAAAGTTAAAAAAAAGGTTTGATTCACAAACCCCTGAATCACAAAGGCCGTTTAATTAGAATCGATAGCTCTTTTGAAAGCACTAAAAAAAAAACTGTAGCGTAAAGAGCGAGGTATTGACTTGGGGGAGAACTCCCTCACATATGTTATAATTTCTGTTCGTTTTAAGTTCTAATATTCCTTCTTACATTTCAGTTGAAATGTAATTATTCCGTATATGAAAGGGGCTGTCCCCTCCTCAACGCCTCGCTCTTTACGCTAAAGTTTTTTATTGTTTAAAAAATAAAGTTGTGAGACAGAGTCAAACTTTAGCGTAAAGAGCGAGGCGTTGAGGAGGGGACAGCCCCAAACCCCTGAATCAAAAAGGCCGTTTAATTAGAATAGATAGCTCTTTTGAAAGCACTAAAAAAAAACTGTAGCGTAAAGAGCGAGGTATTGACTTGGGGGAGAACCCCCTCACATACGTTATAATTTCTGTTCGTTTTAAGTTCTAATATTCCTTCTTACATTTCAGTTGAAATGTAATTATTCCGTATATGAAAGGGGCTGTCCCCTCCTCAACGCCTCGCTCTTTACGCTAAAGTTTTTATTGTTTTAAAAAATAAAGTTGTGAGACAGAGTCAAAATTTAGCGTAAAGAGCGAGGCGTTGAGGAGGGGACAGCCCCTTTCATATACGGAATAATTTCTGTTCGTTTTAAGTTTTAATGTCGCTCCTTACTTTCAGTTTAAAAAACTTGTTTTTTTATTTAATTTCTGATCGTTTTTTAGTTAATGCAGCTTTTATTTGCATAAAAATTTTACTTTTCTTTTGCTAACTGGATGTCTTTACAAATTAACTTACGTAACTAACTTCTATATTCGTATATTTTTCTTCTGGCAAAAAATACAAAGTTGCAGATTTTTGCAGATATGAGCTTGAAACCCATGTAATAGGGTTTTCTGATACGCTGAATCTGATGGTGTGATTTTCATTAAAATTCTTTCACTTGTAGGGGATGTTTCCCCCCTCTTTAAAAAATCGAGTAAATTTTCTCAGGCTCGTAGCCTTTGATGAGTAATACTAAACTTAATAAAATTTATTTATTTAGAATCAGCATTATAAACACATCCTTTTGATATATTTATCGACATCAAAATTCCGTTTTTAAAAGTTTCGATTACTATTGAGCCATATCGCTTGTTTTTTTTTTAGTGTTTTGATTTTATTACGTATATGTTATTACGTATATGAGGGGATTCTCCCTTAGTCAATACCACACTCTTTACGTTAAAAGTTAAAAAAAATTTGATTCACAAACCCCTGAATCACAAAGGCCGTTTAATTAGAATAGATAGCTCTTTTGAAAGCACTAAAAAAAAACTGTAGCGTAAAGAGCGAGGTATTGACTTGTGGGAGAACCCCCTCACATAGGTTATAATTTCTGTTCGTTTTAAGTTCTAATATTCCTTCTTACATTTCAGTTGAAAAAACTTGTTTTTTTTTTATTTAATTTCTGATCGTTTTTAAAATAATGCTTGAAAATCTGGCGCCCCCTTCATAGAAATGTCCCTTACCCCAAAGAAACATCCTCCACGGAAATGTTCTCCAGAGTAACCCCCTCCTCTAGCCCCCCCCCCCTCCAGAAAAAATCCTTCCTGAAAATGGTTGTATGCTTCCCAATAACCAATAAATAATGCTGGTAAGTCCGGCGCCCCCTTCATGGCAATTTCCCTTCCCCCATGAAAAACTTCCTTCATGAACAGATCCTCCAACATAACCACCGACCCACCCTTCCCTCCTCCCACTACCAGAAAAAAAAACTCCTGAAAACTTCTGTATACTTCCCAATAACCAATACTATATGTTAACATTGAGTAAAGTTCATAAATTTTAGCCCTCCCTCTGGGAACTTCGGGGGATTAAGTCATCCTAAAAGACATATTTATCATATTTTCGACCATGCTGAACAAAATGGCTATCTCAAAATTTTGATCGGGTGACTTTGGGAAAAAATAAGCGTGGGAGGGGGCCCAGTTGCCCTCCATTTTTTTTGGTCACTGAAAAAGGGCACTAGAACTTTTAATTTCCGTTCCAATGAGCCCTCCCACGATATTCTAGGACCACTGGGTCGATACGATCACCCCTGGGGGAAAAAAAAAAAAAACAAACAAACAAACAAACAAACAAATAAACACGCATCCGTGATCTTTCTTCTGGCAAAAAATGTAAAATTCACATTTTTGTAGATTGGACCTTCAAACCTCTACAGTAGGGTTCTCTGATACGCTGAATATGATGGTGTGATTTTCATTAAGGTTCTATAACTTTTAGGGGGTCTTTCCCCTTTTTTTGAAAACCAGTCAAATTTTCTCAGGCGCGTAACTTTTGATGTGTAGCACTAAACTTGATGAAAGTTATATATTTGAAATCAGCATTGAAATCTGATTCTTTTGATATATGTATTGGTATCAAAAACCCGTTTTCTAGAGTTTATGTTACCATTGAGCCGGGTCGCTCCTTACTTACAGTTCGTTACCACGAACTGTTTGATAAAAACCAAAAGCCTACTGCGTCATTGGCGCTTCACTGAAAACGAATTATATTACAAATATTTTCTTTTACAGTTTTTACAGACTTGAAAATAAAAATAAAATTAGAGTGAAATAAATTCATGAACTGATGGATCTTTCAACAACTAATATCATTATATATCAAATATTCAATTTGATGTTGTTTATACTTTCCAAGACTGTTCAAGACGCATATAGTCTTCAGTAAAGCGCCAATGACGCAGTAGATTTTAGACATTTACAGTAAGAGAAGGAGGCGATATATACCCCCATGGCATAATTTAAAATGTGTACCCTCGGGCCGTGGGGGGGGGGGGGGGGTCGATACCGGAGTTTTGTTATCTGAACTTTGAAATATTTTAACAAAATTTCTATCTCAAAATTTTTATCTAATGCATTTAGGGCGTGGAGTGGGGGGGGGGGCTAATTGCCCTTCAATCTCTTTTGACACTTAAAAAGTGAACGCGAATTTTAAATTTCCAATCAAATGAACCCTCTCCGAAGTTTATACAAGCATCCCTTCCATAAAAACGATATATGCCCCAAGAGCATTACTTACAACCCCTGCCTCCGGGCCATGGGGGTAGCGTCGACACAGCAGTTTTTCTTATCTGAACTTTGAATTATTTTTAATAAAATGGCTATTTTAAAAAATTTATCGGATAGGCTTGGGGAAAAAGGGTGTGTGAGTGTGGGGGGGGGGCTACTTGCCCTTGGATATCTTTTGAATCTTAAAAAGTGAACTAGAACTTCCAATTTTCCAATCAAATGAGCCCTCTCTGAAGTTTATACGAGCATCCCTTTCATAAGAACCATACACGCCCCCAGGACAACAATTACAACGCCTATCCCCTGGGCCCTGGGGGGTTGTGTTGACACCAGAATTTTTGTTATCAAATTTTAGAACAATTTTAAAAAACTGGCTATCTCAAAATATGTGGCGGATGGGTTTGGAAAAAAGGGCATGGGGGGGGGGGCTAGTTGCCCTTAAATATCTTGACTCTTAAAAAGTGAACTAGAACTTTCAGTTTTCAATCAAATAAGCCCTCTATGAAGGTTATACGAGCATCCCTTTCATAAGAACCATACATGCCCTTAGGGCATAACTTAGAACACCTTTTTCCCGGGCCCTGGGGGTTTGTATTGACACCGGAGTTTTTCTTATACGACCTTTGAACTACTTTTTTTTTAACAAATGTCTATCTAAAAATTTTCATCAGATGGGTTTGGAAAAAGAAGGGGACCTAGGGTCCTCGGATCTCTTTTGACTATTAAAAATTGAACTCAAACTTTCAATTTCCAATCAAATGAGCCCTCTCTGAAGTTTATACTAGTATCCATATCATAAGAACCATATATGCCCCAGGGCATAACTTACAACGCCTGCCCCCGGGCCCTGGGGGGTTGTGTCGATACCCGAGTTTTGGTTATCTGACTTTTGAACAATTTTTAACTTAATGGCTATCTCAAAATTTTTATCGGATGCATTCGGGAAAAAAAGGAGCGTGGGGGGGGGGGGCTATTACCCTCCGATCTCTTTTGACTCTCAAAAAATGAACTAGAACTTTCAAATTTCCAATCAAATGAGCCCTCTCTGAAGTGTTTTATGAGCATCCTTTCACAAGGACCATATATTCTCCCAGGGCATAACTTACAACGCCTGCCTTCGGGCTCTGGGGGCTGTGTCGACCCCAGAGTTTTCGTTATATGGTCTTTGAACTATTTGATAAAATGGCTATCTCAAAGTTCTTATCAGATGGGTTTGAGAAAAAAAGGGCATGGAGGGGGGGGGGGCTAGGCGCGCTGCAGTCTTTTTTGACTCTTAAAAAGTGAACTAGAACTTTAAATCTCCAATCAAATGAGCCATCTTTGAAGTTTATGCGAGGATCCCTTCCGTAAGAAACATAAATGCCCCCAGGGCATAACTTAAAACGCCTTCACCCGGGCCCAGGGGGGTTGTGTCGACACCGGAGTTTTTGTTATATGATCTTTGAGCTATTTTTAACAAAGTAGCCATCTCAATATTTTTATCGGATGCACTTGGGAAAAAAGGGCGTGGAGGAGGAGGGGGGGGGGGCTGGTTACCCTCTAATATCTTTCGACGCTTAAAAAGTGAACTAGAACTGTCAATTTAATCAAATGAGCCCTCTCTGAAGTTTATACGAGCATTCCTTCCATAAGAACCATATATGCCCCCAGGGTAAAACTTATAACCCTAAAGACCTTGGGGGGGGGAGGTGTCATGCTCAAAGATATAATTTCCAGAACTTTCAACTACGTTGAACAAAATGGCTATATCAAAATTTTTTATTGGATGTGTTTGGGGAAATGGTGGGCGTGGAAGGGGTTTTAGTTGCCTTCCAATCACTTTTGACTATTAAAAAGGGCACTAGCCATTTAAATTTCCAATGGAATGAGCCCTTTTTTAAGTTTCTACGACAAAGCTTTCTACAAAAACCTTATATGCTCCTAGGGCATAACTTACAACCCTTGCCCTGAGGGCTGTGGGGGGTTGTCATCCTCAAATACCTAATTTCCAGAATTTTAAACTACGTTGAACAAAATAGGTATCGCAAAATTTTGATAGGATGTGTTTGGGGAAAGTGTGAAGTGTGAGGGGTGTTAGTTGCCCTCCAATCACTTTCGACCATTAAAAAGGGCACTAGCCCTTTGCATTTCCAATCGAATGAGCCCTTTTTGAAGTTTCTACGACAAAGCTTTCTATAAAAAGCTTATATGCCCCCAGGGCATAACTTACAGCCCTTGCCTAAGGGTGGTGGGGGAGTGTCCTCCTCAGAAACATAATCTCTATTTGGAAATCAACTACGTAGAACAAAATGGCTATCTCAAAATTTTGATTGGATATGTTTGGGGAAATAGTGGGCGGGGAAGGGATGTTCATTGCCTTCCAATCCCTTTGCCCCTTAAAAAGGGCACCAGAACTCTCGATTTCCAATCGAATGAGCCCCATTTGAAGTTCTTACGACGACTCCTTTCATATGAAGTGCCTCTGGGACAAAAAATTAATAAAAAACATTGGAGCCGTATGGCGTTTACTCTAAGCAGCGCTATAGCGTTGCCTCTGACTCCATGAACTTCTTTTAGTAACCTGTAAATCCAATCTACAAAATACTAACCGAATTGTATTGGATAAACGCTTGCCGTGACATTGTCAATGTTCAATTTCATTCTGTCCCTACCTTAGACCATAGATCTGCCTTTGCCTCCTGAGGCACCCAGGCCATTAAGGAGGAGCCGCCAATCTCCCCTCATGTTTGCTGCTGCAGTGATGTCCTCCCATTCTGGTAGAACGGAGGTGTGCAGGTTTCGTAGATCTCTTTGGTAGGTCCTGCGCAATGTGTTTCTGGGTCTTCCCCTGCTGCGAGTTCCTGGTAGTTGCCAGTGTAAATTGACTTTTTGGAGTCCATGGTCATCCATACATAGGACGTGACCCAAATATCTCCACCTTCTGACTATGAGGATGTCGATTATTAGAGGTTGTTGCGTTATTTCACGGATGGACTGGTTTGTCACCTTCTGTGACAATGGCTGTTCAATATTCTACGAAGACACGAGTTTTCAAAAGCCAGGACTCTTCTCTCTTGTTCTTGATTCAGGTGCCATGTATATACTGCACAGACTAGTATTGACATAACATTGCTGTTGAAAAGGCGTAGCTCTAGGCGCAGAGAAAATCTCTGAGATCTCCATACTTGATGTAGTCTGTTGAAGGCGCCATTTGCCTGCCCTATTCTGGTGAGTATCTCTTTCACTATCGAGCCGGTGTTCACACTGATACTTCCCAGATATTTGAACTGGACAAATTGTTCAACATTTTAGTCGCCACATTTAATGAATGGTTGGAGAATAACTAGTCGCCATGCATTTGGTTTTCTCAGCATTCACACGTAGGCCAAGAGGGTTTGCCTTTACCTTGACGTCGTCAAATAATTCTTGAAGCTGCTTTTTGCATGACTCAAGATCTGTTAAGTCGTCTGCGAAGCCAATATCATTGAACTGGACTTCAGGGCTTAATCTGATGCCTTCTGTCCCTGTGTTCCGGAGGATGTAATCAACCATTATTACAAAAAGTAATGGTGATAGAACACATCCCTGTTTTACTCCTGACAAGATCCGGAAGAAACGAGTTTGGCCCTCTGGTGTCTTGACACAACATTCATCATCCTAATACCTGGCGGTAATAATCGTCACTATTTTTTCAGGGATTCCATAGAGTATGAGAATCTTCCATATTATGAAGGTACTAAAAAATCTTTGGCTTAAAGAGTGAGGTATTGCCTAGGGGGCGAACCCAATCATATAATTAATAATCTCTGTTCGTTTTAAGTTTTGATGTTGCTCCTTACTTTTAGTTGAAAAACTTGTTTATTTTGTTACTTAATTTCTGATCTTTTTTTTTAAATAATGCTGGAAAATCCAGCACCCCCTTCATAGCAATGTCCCTTCCTCCATGAAAACTTCCTCCATGGAAAGATCCTCCCACATAACCCCCTATCCCCCCCCCCACTACCAGAAAAAATTCCCCCTTAAAAACATCTATATACTTCCCAATAACAAACACTATATGTAAACATTGAGTAAAATTCATAACTTTCAGCCCTCCCCTTGAGGACTTTGGGGGATTAAGTCATCCTAAAATACATATTTATTATATTTTCGCCCTTATTGAACAAAATGGCTATCTCAAAATTTTGATCGGGTGGCTTTGAGAAAAAATGGGCGTGGGAGGGGGCCTAGTTGCCTTCCATTTTTTGGTCACTTAAAAAGGGCACTAGAACTTTTAATTTTCGTTCGAATGAGCCCTCTCATGATATTCTAGGACCAATGGGTCGATACGATCACCCCTGGGGAAAAAAAACAAATAAACACGCATTCGCGATCTTTTGTTCAAATTTTGTGCAAATTTTGTTCTGGCCTGGGAAGGCATAGGGGTTTTGCGCCCAACTTATGCTAATTTCTCCTCGTTTTGAGTTTGACTCGGTTAATTATTGCCATTTCTGTTCGTTTTGGGTTTCATGTATTTATCGATGCTGATTTTGGGTAGTTTCATTCTTGATAGATTAATTGATTATTTTTGCTCATTTTTTGTTTAATGGAGTTCTTTACTTTTCTTTGAAAAACTTATTTTGTGGAAAAAGTTTTTTAAATTAATTTCTGTTAGTTTTATATTGACATAGTCTTTTCAGGGAAAAAGAAAATAAATACTTTAAATCTTTTCGTTTTTTAAGACTTTATAGTTTGCCTGCTATTTGTATGCTGGGAAAAAATTTTCAGCAGTTTTTAACAACATAGACCATTTTAAAAATCTGGACACAAATATTACTGTTTAATTTAGTTTCATACCTCCTCTAAATGACCCAAAATGGAAAACTTGATACCCTTCGCAAAAAAATCTGTTTACTTTCTTTGATAGTTTGGATACACTTACGCTATTTTGACTTGGTTAAATTTTAAGAGCAGAAATGGAAGGGTTGGCGTGGGAGGGAGGGCGTGGGAGGGTGGGCGTGGGAGGGTGGGCGTGGGAGGGTGGGAGTGGAAGGGGATTAGTTGCCCTCAAATCACTTTCGACTATGAAAAAGGGCATCAGCCCTTTCTATTTTCAATCGAAAGGGCCCTTTTCGAAGTTCCCACGACAACTCCTTCGACACGAAGTGCCCTGGTCTAAACAACAACAACAACAAAGAATAATACATTATACCCACTTCCATCTTTACTATAAAAATATCAAGCCTTCCAATCACTTTCGACTATTAAAAAGGGCACTAGGCCTTTTGATTTCCAATCGAATGAGTCCTTTTGGAAACGACTTTCTATAAACACGCTTTCTATAAACACCTTATATGCCCTCAGGGCATAAATTACAACTCTTAAAAAGGGCACTAGGCCTTTTGATTTCCAATCGAATGAGTCCTTTCGGAAACGACTTTCTATAAACACGCTTTCTCTAAACACCTTATATGCCCTCAGGGCATAAATTACAACTCTTACCCTAAGGTCTGTTAGGGTGGTTGTCATCCTCTAAGACGGAATTTCCAGAGTTTTCAACTACGTTAAACAACATGGCTATCTCAAATTTTGATTGGATGTGTCTGGGGAAATGCTGGGCGTGAGAGGGGTGTTAGTCACCTTTCAATCATTTTTGACTATTAAAAAGAGCACAAGCCACTCCAATTTCCAATTGAATGAGCGCTTGTCGAAGTTTCTACGACAACTTTTTCGATACGAAGTGCCCTGCTCTAAAGAAAAAGAAATTAATAAATAATACATTGTGCCAACATCTTTCTTATATGCCCCCAGGGCATAACTTAAAGCCCTTGCCCTGAGGGTTGTGGGGGAGTGTCCTCCTCTTTACTTGGTCCCCGTTTCTTGTTTCGCTCTCGAGTGTCCCCGTTCTTTACTTAGGCATCTCGATCGTGCTGCCTATGATTTATACAACAAACTTTCTATATAAAACTTATATGCCCCCAGGGCATAACTTATAACCCTTGCACTGAGGGCTCTGAGGGGTTTATCATCCTAAATGACCTAATTTCCAGAACGTTCCACTACGTTGAACAAAATGGATATCTAAAAATTTTGATTGGATGTGTTTGGAAAATGGTGGGCGTGAGAGGGGCGTTAGTCGCTGTCCAATCACTTTCAACTATTAAAAAAGGCACTACCCTTTCAATTTTCAATTGAATGAGCCCCTTTGAAGTTTCTACGACAACTCTTTCAAAAAACTTTATATGCCCAGGGCATAACTTACAACCCTTGCCCTGAGGGCTGTGGGGGAGATGTTGTCATCCTTAAAGACCTAATTTCCATAACTTTCAACTACGTTGAATAAAATGGCTATCTAAAAATTTTGATTGGATGTGTTTGGGGAAAAAGGTGGGCGTGAGAGGGGGGTTAGTTGCCCTCAAATCACTTTCGACTATTAAAAAGGGCGTTATCCCTTCGAATTTCAAATCAAATTAGCCCTTTTTCAAGTTTCTGCGACAAATATTTCAATAAAAACCTTATATGCCCCCAGGGCATAACTTATAATCCTTGCCCTGAGGGTTGTGGGGGAGTTTCCTCCTAAAAATATATTTTCTATCTGGAAATCAACTACGCTGAACAAAAGGGCTATCTCAAAATTTTTATTGGATGTGTTTGGGGGAATGATGGGCGTGGGGGGAGGGGCTAGTTGCCCTCCAATCATTTTCGACTATTATAAAGGGTACTGACCCTTTGATTTTCCAATCGAATGAGCTTTTTTTAAAGTTTCTATGACAACGCCTTCTTTAAAAACCTTATATGCGCCCAGGGCATAACTTAAAACCTTTGCCCTGAGGGCTGGGGGGAGTGTTCTCCTTAAAAACATATTTTCTACCTGGAAATTAACTACGCTGAATAAAATTACCATCCCAAAATTTTGATTGGATATGTTTGCGGTAATGACGGGCGTGGGAGGGGCTAGTTGCCCTCCAATCACTTTTGACTATTAGAAAGGGGACTAGCCCTTTGAATTTCCAATCGAATGATCCCTTCTTGAAGTTTCTACGACAACACCTTCTATAAAAACCTTATTTGCCCCCAGGGCATAACTTAAAGCCCTTGCCCTTAGGGTTGTGCGGCAGTGTCCTCCTCAAAAACATCTATCTGGAAATCAACTACGCTGAACAAAATGGCTATCTCAAAATTTTGATTGAATGTGTTTGGGGGAATGATGGGCGTGGGATGGGGGTAGTTGCAATCCAATAACTTTCGACGATTAAAAAGAGTACTAGCCCTTTGAATTTCCAATCGAATGAGCCTGTTTTGAAGTTTCTACGACAACACCTTCTTTAAAAGCCTTATATGCGCCCAGGGCTTAACTTAAAAACCCTTTCCCTGAGGGCTGTGGGGGAGTGTCCTCCTTAAAAACATATTTTCTATCTGGATATCAACTAAGCTGAACTAAATGGCCATCTCAAAATTTTGATTGAATGTGTTTGGGGGAATGATCGGGTGGAGGGGGGGGCTATTCGCCCTCCAATCACTTTCGACTATTAAAAAAAGCACTAGAACTCTCAATTTCCAATCGAATGAGCCCATTTTGAAGTTTCTACGACAACCCCTTCCATACGAAGTGCCCTGCTCTAAAGGAAAAAAAAACACATAGTATATTGTGCCAACATCGTTTTTATATACCCTCAGGGCATAACTTCAAACCCTTGCCCCGAGGGTTGTGGGGGAGTGTCCTCCTCAAAAATATATTTTCTATCTGGAAATCAACTACGCTGAACAAAATGGCTATTTCAAAATTTTGATTGGATGTGTTTCGGGAATGATGGGCGTAGGGGGAGGGGGGGGCTAGTTGCCTTCCAATCACTTTCGACTGTTAAAAAGGGCACTATCCACTCCAATTTCCAATCGTATAAGCCCTTTTCGAAGTTTCTACGACAACTCCTTCAATACGAAGTGCCCGGCTGAAGAAAAAAAAAACACACACATTGTGCCCACATCGTTTTTTACTTAGGCAGCGCTAGCGCGCTGCCTATGATAGCCCTAGAAAGCGGTAATGGCACATTTTTCGTCCAACCTACTGTTTGAAATACGGTCAGTCAGCCGGGTACCCAGAACAGCAATCCGTAAGCAATTTCTCTGGAAAACTTCAAGCAAATCTTGTCCGCTTTGCGGAGCGCCCATGCTTCAGAGCCATATTTGACCACTGTCATCACTGTAGCTTATAATATTCTAATCGGTACTATCCCATTTTGCAGGCCTCTCTAAAAAGTCAAGTTTGGTTGATGCTAATGAAATAAGATAAAATAGGATGACTATATAATAGTTTAGAAACAAATTTGGGCTATATATTTGCACATTAGGGTGGGGGTGGGAGGAAAAGCATTGCATATATTAAATACGTAACTTAACCTAACCTAGGTATCTTTTTCCCCATCTAAACTCCAAAAAACAACACGTTAAATATCTTAAAACAACGCTATACAATATATTTCTCTACAGTAGTGTCTTGAATCATCTTACGGATTTTTCAACGCATCTCTCCCGTTTGACTGTAGCATCTCTTGTTTGACTTTTTTAGAAAGCCTGCCAAATGGGATTGTACCTTTTAATCTTGGTTTGCAGACTTATTTTCCTATTCTTCAAAACTTTTTTAAACTGTGAAAAAAACACCCTGAGCCTTGGCTGTTTCACTTTTAACATCTTCACTGCTCCCAGCATCTTTACTAATAATACTACCAAGGTAAGTGAAGCTACCCACCTGATCAATATTTTTTGTTACCCAACGTCACAGTGGCAGATACAGGGGGGCGAAGGGGGTGCGCGCCCCCTAACGTAGTCTAAAGAAGTTTAATTTACTTAATTAATGCAAGATTGCGTTAATTAAACTTGCTCTTAACGCATGTTTGTCGGATCTACCTATTTCCTCCCCCCCCCCCCTAAAAAAATCCTGGATCCACCCCTGCAACGTCACCTTTTCATCTTCACGTATTCCTAGCCTTAGTGTCTTCTTAACATTAATCTAAAACTTCTTGTCGGAGCACTGGACATGGTTAAGTGCAGTGATGGATCGACTAGGCGTCTGATTAACAGCATCCAACAAGTCATTGAAAAGAATTCAATTCACTCACAAAATATTGTTAGATTTTGTGCAGATGCTACTAAAGTCATGTTTAGAGCAATGTTCAATACTTATGAAAGCCATAGTGCCCCGCATCTTGAACATGAAATGCTCATGCAATCTTATTTACTGGTGTTCATCCGATGCTTTCTTTTTACTTCCCAAGACACTAGAAGACTTGGAGTGAAAATATTTATACCCACTTTACCAGAAGTATTTTCAGGCGAGATAAGTATTCCGAACTTCGGGTGCTCTTTTGATGTAAAGAACACCGAATTCTTGCACCAGGACAGACGTGTTGGTTATTCAGGCCTGCTGAAAAAGACTTATCGAGTAATGATAAGCCTACTAGAAATCACGCTTGAAGACCCAACTGCAACAAATGACCTTGTTGACCTTACAAAGCAAGTTGATGGCGAGAAACAAAGCCACACCTTGAGTCCATGGACTACTCTCTTCGCCTCTTCAACAAATTCAATACTTTTTTTTCAATCTGAGCTCCCGCTTCTTTATTCCCCCTAAAGGCAAGTGTCAGAAAACTTGTGAGTGATATTGTACCTTATTTTCTTCGAACTGGACTATATTCGCAGTATTAATTTGTTTGCTGAACTAGATCATTACCTTTCAAGTGAGTACCTGCCTTTGAACCAGACACATGTGGGTCTGTGTGGACACATGAGACACAAGAGGGACACAACCGATCTTGTGCAAGAGCTCAAAGATGCTCAAGAGCCAAGTTATATCATTGATCCGTTTTACTGGTCTTGTCGGAAACACTGTATAAACTAATCGAGAAGATCTAAGACCAGTTCAAGTTTGAAGATGAAATTTTGGATTTAGTTGGACTAAGGAATACGAGAAATTGAAAACCAAAATCTCCAAGAACGCTATATCTGAGGTTTCCTGTTCTAACAGAAAAGTATTCTCTCCAAAAAACGGACGTGGATTGGAGGTCACAGGCAATGACTGATGTAAGTGAGCTTCATTTGGGAGATGCCCAAGTTAAAGAACTGTCAGTGGAGTAGCATTGGAAGAAGATACTTGGCCTGAAGACTTGCAGTGGCAATATCAAGAGCCCAGAACTGCGAAAGTTCTCATTACAGAACTTCCATTACAGTTCTGGAACATAGATCCAGAACTGAGGATCTTCTCATTACCTTTCAGCATTATTCCATCGGAGCGTTTGTTGAACCTCCTGAAATTGATCAAAACAGACATCCGAATTCGTCTCAAAAATGTCACCCTAGTCCAGGTTTACCACTGAACGCAATAAAAAATCACCATTTCCTCTCAGAATAAATCACCCAAAAAATCACCAAAAGGCAAATTGGCGGTGAAGCATTTTAGTTTGCCAAATCGTTTCATACCTTTTAAGTAATTTTCAAACTTATGGATTTTTGTATTATACCGATGCATATTTGTACCAAATTTTATGTGAATTTATACTTGCATATATGTTTACATATTTAGACAAATTTATGCGTACTACTAGTCTTCAGATTTTTATGTGTTTATTTCCAGATATTATAGATTCTTAGACATTAAAGACAAAACAGAAAATTAGCTGTTTTTTTTTTAAATGTACTTACCTACAGTTGATTTAAGACAATCGCGTACCAAAGCAAAAAAAAATGGATTTAATTCACAAACTTTTTGCCTTTGGCATTAATTATAGTCCAAATTTGTAGCAGGTATTTTCACTTGCTACACAGTATTAGGTAACAAATGCAAGCCTCTTGTTTTCTTACCAATAACTATCAACTAGCTGTAATGCTGCTTAAAATTGAAATGGAACAAAAATCCCAAAGCAAAAAAGATTTAGTAAACATTCAGGAGAAACCTTTGGAGAGTTATGATTCCTACATTTTATCATTTCTTTTTGGCCAGAAAATCTGTTTCGGCTTTAAAACAGAGGAATATCAAAATGACAAAATATTATGCAATTATGAATTTCTACACAATATCTCTTTAAATTTTTACTATCTTTTTGTATTAAAAAGACCAAATTAATGAATGAGGAATTAAAGGAAGAATTCATTGATCAAAACCCGTATGTTATTTTTTTTTTTTTCACGGAAGAATATATGGAAGATTCGATGTGGACACAAAATGGGGCGTAACTTATGTTTATATCTTTCCCACTTCTTCACGAATTTAACAACTTGAAAGTAAAACAGTTTTTCAGCTTCTTCTTAAATTTAAAGAAAAAACTTATACTAACATTTGACCTTAAAGGAAAAACAGCAAAATACGATTTTTCAACTGACAACAAAATGACTTCGTTTATTTATAAAAGCAAATGTTTGGGTTCAATGAGTTTGATTAGAAATCATTTTGAACTTCCATTTTCTTCCATTTATTTCTTCTTTAGGACAGGTGCATTAGGTATGTCCCAGGATGCAGCCGGGACAAATCTATGCACATGCATGAGAGACTAAATGACAATGGGCTTCAACCTGTTTCGCAGGAGACTCATAATGGACATCAGCAGAGAAAAATTTCTCTCTGCTGAATCAGTCGATTGAGACACTGACATCAATACTTCCATGAACCTGGGGAAGGTCAAAATGTTTTTTTTTTCTGATTTCATCATGAATATGCGAAAGGATTTTCCACTTGTCTTGAACAAATCTTATTCAAAATTTAAAGTTGCAGAAAATCTACTGTGCATCAAAGCAATAGAGGGAATTGTACCATAAATGACAATTGTCGAAAATTGAAAAGACGTGGGTATCAGATCAGATCAGAATTTGAGGTTTTCTGGCATAACCAGCAACACTTTAAGCCTCCTGAAGTACTGGTTCTACCTGCCTACCAGTGGGTAAAGGCAGGCACATATAGCAGCCCCCACCCCTGGGGTGTAAGAGGGGACTCATCAGGTGAGACCTATACCAATTTTAACTTGTAATTTGACTACAGTAACCAATCCTTAGGTTTATGCCACTGCTACTGTTGATGCTTGATGTTTTTTTGCTGATTGCTTTCTATTCTTCAAATTTCACAATCCCCTGCTTTGGTATTTGAAATTTGTTGCTTCATTGTGGACTACATCCTGCCTTATACCCAAACTGTCTTACACCACTGCTTATTTCTGGTCCTGTTTTGTTGTTTACTTCAGATAAGAAATGAAAAGTCAACTCAAGCCACCTCGTGAACTAAGGTCTGACAGCTCAATCCAATTCTCTGGATCAGAATCTGTTTCAGAGCAGCTACTCATGCTCACTAACCACATAAATAGCATAAAAATCAAACATAAAATGCTAGCAGATTCACTACAACCTGACAATCTTAAATCTTCAGTGAAAGGGTTACTTGATGACCTTATATTGGCTAAGATCTCTTCCCAGGTAGATGAGGCAGTGGTTAAAATGAAAGAGGAACAGACATTCATGCAACATAATGTCACTATCTCTTCAGATAAGCTGGATGCAATCAAGCAGGAGGTGTATGCTGGCCTCAACCTAGATCTTAGTAATTTAGTGGATAAAACTCTTGAAAGCTATAACAGACGCATATTTTCTGTTGAATCTTCATTGGCTACTTTAGAGTCATCCATGATAGACCTTAAAAACTCTTTCCAGCCTGTCCAGTCTAACCTGGCAAGATTAAATGACCGTTTTGAACAGCAGGCTTTGAGCAACCAAATTATTGTCTTTGGGGTGAAAGAGGAGACCTCCATTGAAAACACTGAAAGTCAATTCCTGTCACTATGTGCTGGGAAATTTCCTGGCATACCAATTATTCAGTCTGATGTTGTATCAGCCAAAAGAATTGGCAAACCATCTGCAAAACCCAGACCCATAGTTGTTGAATTTTGCAACTTACGAGTTCGTCAACTGCTTCTCAGACAAAAGAAGGATTTGAAAGGATCAGGGATTCTATTTTCTGAGACACTTACAAAACCACACTTACAACTTCTTTCATATGCCAAGTCAAAACTTGGCTTACGTAATGTTTGGTCCAGTAAAGGTGATATCCTGTATAAAACCCAATCTGGAAGAGTGGTTAAGTTTAATAATCAGAGTGAAATTGATTTATGTGCTGCAAATGCAGATAAATTAAAGTGATGGATTTAGATTTATTTTCTTATAATATATTGCATTGTTTCTGTAGGGATTTACTTGCTGTTCTTAAAATATTCCTCTATTATTCTTTACTGTCCTCACATAATTTAGACTGGTACCATATTACACTTTGTGCCAATAGTTTGGACGATATGTCCCTTCCCACTAATATTTCTTTATGTTTGTTTGTGATTCTGTCACCTTCACGTTGTCTGATTTACATTATATTCTTGTTGTGTCATTATACTTGTAACCCCATAATATCAACTGGTCACACATTATAGTTTGTGCTAATACTTATAATAATATGTGCCTTCCCACTGATTTTTCTTTATGTTTGTTTATGATCCTTTCACCATCATGTAGCTTGGCTTCTATAATGTTTTTGTCATGTCAGCACATTTGCAGCTCATATAATTTTCACTGGTCCTATATTGCATTTGGGCAAATATTATGAATCATATATGTTATCCCACTGTTATTTATTTATTTATTTTTTTTTATGTTTGTTTGTGATCCTATCACCTTTATGCAGGCTGATTTCTTTCATATTTTTGTCATTTCAGCATAATTGCAGCTCATATAATTTTGACTGGTTCCACATTATACTTGGGGCCAATATTTTGATGAATATGTGCCATGCCACTATAATTCCCTTATCTGGGTTAGTGATCCTATCACCTTCCTGTAACCTGAATTCTATCATATTTTTTTCATGTCAGCACACATGCAACTTGCATAATTTTGACTGGTCCCATATTATATTTTTGGTCATTATTTTGAATAATATATGCCATCTCATTGATATTTCTTTATCTTATTTTTTGATGCTATCACCCTTGTGTACCCTGAATTCAATCAAATTTTTGTCATGTCAGTATATATGCAGCTCTCATAATTTTTTACTATCCATAGTATACTCTGGGCTAATATTTGGAATAATATGTGTCATTCCATTGATATTCATTTATATTTGTCTGTGATCCTATCACCTTCAGGTAGGCTGACTACTATTATATTTTTTTTTCTCTCTTTCTTTCTCATGTCAGTTACAGCTTACATAATTTTCTGGTCCCACATTATAAATTGGGCCAATACTTTGATTCTACTTTCATTTTACTGATATCTCATTATGCTTTTTGTGATCCTCTCACCTTCATGTAGCCTAACTTCTATTATTTTTTTGTCAGTCCAGCACACTTGCAGCTCATGTAATAGCAACTGGTGTCACATTATACTTTGGTCCAATACTTTGGATAATTTGTGCCATCCCACTTATATTTCTATGTGTATATTTATTATTTAGCAAGTGGGCTAGTGCGAGCCAAAACATCTGCTTTGATGAAATCTGATATTATTTTTTTCAATCAGCTTTTCACCTTATTAAGAAGTAAATGAGCTTGTAACTCTTCACTCTGAACCTCTACATTAAGTCGATTCACCAGTGTTAGAATTTAACCAAGAAACACATAGTGTAATTTAAACTCATCGCTTATTAGTGCGCTGTAAAGGACACTAGCGGATGGTATATAATCTGCAAGGCAAAATTAAATATAAAGCTTAGATATTCCATATTGCTCTAGAAGACGTTAAGCCGCACTCTCCATCGCCAGCTATTTCGTTTTGCAAGGGTATATCAGACAGCACTCCGCTATATCAGAAAATGCTTGGCACTGTCTAAATTTTATTTTCCATTTGGGCTAAACGCAATAAAACTAAGAAATGTCATGACTGAACTGCAAAACGCACGGGTCTAAGACATCACACACAGCAGCTGAGCAAAGGGTAATGAGCAAATGGCAGATATAACCGACAGTTGCAAGCCATGGAAGGTCATCCTTCAGAGACTTTGCCAAGCCATCTTTGGATCCTAGCATAATATTAGCATTTTTCGAAGCAAAGGCAACAATGTCTGTCAGTGGTATTTTTTGTTATTTTAATAAATTCATCTGCAATTAGGTTCTTCAACCCTTTAGCTGTTGCATCAGAAACAATTGACATTGAAAAAACTGCTCGAGTGGTTTCTGCTCTTCCAGAGAATAATAGGCAACAATTATTACAAGAAATTTCGTTGTTGTTCTGTTTGTCGATTCATCAATGAGGATTCAGATCTTGGTCACATTCAATACAGCAACTATCTCGTATTCACGTGCTTTTCAAATTACATTTTTTTATTTTTGTGGTTGTATTTGTCCTTGCTGAGGCCATAGGCTGAACAGCAGGTTTGTCTTTTTCTTTTTTTCTGACTATTTTATTTACTTCTTAAATTTCACTGCAACTGGTGTCCTCATCCATGTGTCTTTGCTTTGCAAGTCAATGGCAGTTTCTTCCCTGGAGGAGTCTCAAACGATCCATCTAATTCTTCTAAAGAGCTAGTATCATTTAACACTATTAATGTTGAAATCACTTTCTTGTCCAGAATTTTATTGAGTATCTGATTTAACTACATCATAAACTGGGCTTCTTGACTATCCTCTTTAGACAAAATGATGGAGATATAATGTTTGTACTAGAACTCTTTACAGCAGAAGCATTCTGCGTCACAAAGGTCTGAACACTCGATTTTACAGATTTTTCTTGAACAGAATAAGCTACCCCTGTCACTTCTTCAACAGCCTCACTTGCAGAATTCGCACCAAGAAATTCATGCAAATTTGTGCTTTTAATAGAAACAATAGACGAGACCAGGATAGCATGCCTTACTAGTTTTTTTGAATAGTTTTCTCTTAATCTGACTAATTCTTTGTTCAGCATCAGGGTATTTTAATAATTTCCAGAGCTTCAGTTAACTTCCCGTTCACTCTATGCTCAACAAGTATTTCAGGTTTAGGGTTTGGAATAAGAATTCCCATTTTCAATTTGACGTCTAGGCCTTCTAAATGCATTGAGATTGTGAAATATTTCATGTTTTATTATATTTTCCTCAAATTTTCTCGTGTATTAATATAGGTGGCATGGTTTATGGTCATCTCCCCTGGTCGGCTTTTTGATATGCGTTAAATTCGCTATCCACTGAAAATCAAGTCTGTTGAATAGCATTTTCATCAGAATTTACCCCACTTTATTCAAAAGATGGAACGCAAACATGATAAAATCACCAAGTCTTATGATAAAATCATCAAATTTTAGGCAAATAACCAAAAAAACACCAAACGAAAAAAAATCAGGAAATTTGGTGATAAATCACCAACTGTGGCAGCCCTGGAAATAGCCCATCCTAGCAACAGAGCATTCTAGCGCTTTAAAGATTGTTTGAATCACCAAATTTGAAACTTTAATTGATTTAAATTTGGACAGGTCAATACGTACTTAGTTTTTTTCTTTTCAAAATCTCTTTAGCTACTCAAAAAAACCCTAAATAAAACATCTTTTTGAATTTCAATTATTAAATATTCTATATACGAAATTTTGTTAATTTATGAAATCTATATTACAAACGATAACATACTTTAAAACCAATAATGCTTTTTATTATAATAAATAAAAACAACTTGCAAAAATTTTAAACCTTTTGCACGATACAAGTTAGCAAGTTAGTAGCCAGGTACGGCTATTACTTGCAGGGCTTCCACTATCCCCGAATTTTTGGAGATTTCCCCGAAAATCTATGTGTCTCCCCGAAAAAATTTACTTTTCCCCGAATCCCCGAAATTTCCCCGAAAATCACTCAACCACGGTTTGACCCCTAGTGACTATCCCTAGCAAACATTACTTTACATACCATAATTTTTCACTACTCTCTTGTTCGTTAATTTTTCGTCTCCTGTGTTACTTTGCATAAGAACCAGACCGATACAATTTAATTATAGACGGTTCTTTATATGTTCACAAAAGTATCACTTTCTTCTATTTAGATTTAATAGTTTCGAATGCATTATTCCAAATGCTATAAGATTCTTACATTTACATCATTCATGGTCAAGTATCTTGACAAAAATTAGCCAAGAATTATACTTGACGTTGTTTAACGGAACGCTCAGTTAGATTCTGGATTTTGAAATTGAACTTCTAAAGAAAGAGAATTGTTTTGAAAACCGAATCATAAGTTTAAATTTGGTTTTTTTGCTATTTTCGGTTTTGGACATACTTTATTAATGTTTAATACTTAATAATTGGACGCATAATATATTGACGAAATTGATCTTTTTGCCAGGAATTCTTACCATTTAAATTTTTGTTTCATTCGGTGTGTAAAACTTAAGTTCTTTTCTTTTTATCTGAGAATAGTATTTGTCATACCACCCTTTATCCTCAAACGTGTTCACCCATTACTCCCCTCACAGTTATTATTCTGGTCCCTTCACCCGTGTAATATTTTCAGTAACGCAATATTTTAAACTGCAGTTTTAGCAACTTTTTACGGTCTTGCAAACCTGTTAGTTAGGCAAAGGAAATTATACGAAAAATATATTCTGCTCAAAATTGGGATAGCCAAGTAGACTTGTTTAAATATCTAAGACCTACCTTTACAACTTCTAATGCTTTAGAAATTAATAACCTTGTATGAAGGCTAATTCCAAGATAATTTTTCTTTTTAAGAAAATGTGGTATAATTTATTTCTTCCTAAGAACTATCCCTAAATACGATCTTCTTACCATAAAAAATACACAGCTCCCTCCCCCTCCTAATGAGGCAAAATTTAGCTACAGACTACGTAAAAGGTCAGGGAATAGAGGATTCAAACGGAAGTAACCCCAAAAATATTATCCATAAGAAAATTTACAATACAGCTTAAAGTAAAATTAGGGTATTAGGCTCATATTGTTTTCTCGTCAAGAGAAAATGGGCTGATAATATATGGGCTGATATAAAAATGAGACTGCAATAAGTATTATATTTGGAACATGGATGGTCAAAGGGTGGTGGGAGGGTTGGGGGTTAATCGGTGACTATATAGTAATTATAAGGTAACCAAAAGAAAGAAAAGCATAGTAGAAACAAACAATAAAAAAAATTTATGTTCGGAGGGGTATTTTCCGAGGGTATTTTTCGCTGGGGATATTTTCCGCGGGGTATTTTCCGTTTTTTTCCGTGAGAGGATATTTTTGGGAAGGGGGGGGAGTAACCACCTAAGTCCTTAGAAGCAGCATGAAAAACCAATAATGTCTCAATTGTCGTCAAAATTCCCTTTTTGATTCTAAGTTTTAATATTACCCCGTACTTATTTGAATTTGTCTATTTAATTTACTTATCTAGAAACCGCAAACAATGTTTGTTTTTGTTTTTAATTATTATAATGAATTTCTGAGATTAATGACTTAATAAATAATTGCTACTGGTATTTACAGTTCACATGTGTTCACTATTTTTTTTTTTTTGAAAACAATTTTTAAGTTTTTGCCGCAATATCAGCAATAAGTGTTTTCAGCTATGGGTTTCAATCCCAGGCTCTGGCTCTAAAACCTGTTTTGTAAAAGGCTTGATTTACTGCGCAGATACAAGCCCTACTTGAGCCTGAAAACGAAGCTAAAACCAATTTTGGCTCCCAAATTTTCGCAACGAAATTCCATTTTGTTTTTTCCCCGAAAAATCCCCGAATCTTGAAGACTTGTCCCCGAAAACTCCCCGAATTTTTAAGACTTGTCCCCGAATTTTAATTTTCGAGAGTGGAAGCCCTGATTACTTGTTAACTGGTCTCGTGAAAACTGGTCTCTGGTCTTAATTTATAGTTAAAGTTTTGACAAATTGTTTGCACTATTAATTTAAAAAGCAATATTGGTTTTAAAGTATGTTATCGCTTGTAATAAAGATTTCATGAATTAACAAAATTTTATATATAGTATATCTAATGATTGAACTTCAAATGACGCTTTATGTAGGGTTTTTTGAAGAGCTAAAAATATTTAAAAAGAAATATATAAATTCATAGACATTTCTTAAGGCAAATTGAAGAAACTTCTGCAATCGCTTTAGCGGAACAATGTTTGAAGAGCTCTATTATTGAGGTGTGGTCGCAAGTCCGACCTTTATGAATTTAGAGCTCTGAAATGATCTATCTAATCTATACCATGACTTGAGTAAATTATTCAGAATATAGTTAGTTCAGCGAAGTATACTATTAAATAGATGGCTATAACTAGACCCAGGGATGCCACTGAACGCAAAAAAAAATCACCATTTTCTCTCAGAAAAAATCACCAAAGAGAAAATTGGCAGTGGAAACTTTAGTGTACCAAATAGGGATATTATATGTTAAGTATTTTTAGAGCTAACCGTTTTGTCTAATATCGATGCACTTTAATACTTAGTTTTAGGTGAATTTATGCTTACTATTGGTATTTACATATTTAGATGAATTTATGCATGTTACTGGTCTCTGGTAGTCACCAGAAAAAAGAAAAGCATTTTTCATACCAAACTATTTTAAAATCTCACAATCATTTGGATTTTGTTCACAGATTTGTTCTCAAGGGCATAACAAATATACGAGAAAGCCCTTTTTTACTAGTTCCCTCGAAAGAGAAATGACAAAAAAAAAGTTATCTAAAAGAGTACGGAGAATTTTCAATATAAAACGAAGAAAACCCCTCTTTATACTAATACAGAATAAACAGAAAAAAAGCAGAAGGATTTTCAAAAACACTTTCCTACCTTTAATTCAACCCTTTAATTTATAATTAATATTCAATTAATTATTTTTCATACCAAACTATTACCAAACCAGAAAAAAGAAAAGCATTTTCCATACCAAACTATTTTAAAATCTCACAATCATTTGGATTTTGTTCACAGAGCTAATTACAGTTTCTATTTAGCGTTCACTCCCAGAAATAGCAGATTTTTAGACTTCAAAGACAAAGAGGAAATTTGTTTAAAAAGCATTCCTTGACTACAGCAGATTTTATGATAATTTTATCCCAAAGCTCCGAAAAAGGGTGGAATTTAGAAAAATGTTGCCTTTGGCATCAATTACAATCCAAGTTTTTGGCATGTATTTTCCCTTGCTGCAGAGTATTAGGTGACAAGTGTCAGCCTTTGTTTTTAGCCATGTCAATTTTTGAAGATTATGTGTTCGTCCCATCCCCTCTCTCAGGCTTAGATAAAATGATGGGCTTGAGGGACTCGTAACGCCTTAACTCAACTAAAATAAACTCAACTGCAGCTGCCCGTTATTTTCATTTTCCTCTTTAGTGTGATTTCTTTTTTTTGCCTTCATTCCCTACCATAGAAACATGTGGGGAGTATAGGATGTTGTATTTTTGTATGTGCTGCGCTTGAAAACTTCTATATTTCACCTAAATAAATATATTATCTTATTTTGAAGCCATTTTAACTGCATAAAAAGTAGTTGCGACTAAAATCCTAAATTCTTGTAATTTCTTTTTGGCTAGAAAATCTGTCTTGGGTTTAAAATAGAGGCATATCCAAATAACAAAGTATCATAAAATTATGAATGTCTACACAAAATCCCTTAAAATCTTTCTTGTCCTTTCACATACACACACACACACACACACATATATATATATATATATATATATATATATATATATATATATATATATATATATATATATATATATATATATATATATATATATATATATATATATATATATATATATATATATATATATATATATATATATATATATATATATATATATATATATATATATATATATCTATATATATATATATATATATATATATATATATATATATATATATATATATATATATATATATATATATATATATATATATATATATATATATATATATATATATATATATATGTATAAAGTGAATTTCGTATAAGGATTCTGGAAAATACCCCCAGTGCAAAATTTTCCCTGAAAAGTCTACCCCCAAAAACTTCACTCTTCACTGAAAATCCTCCCCGTTGAAAATCCTCCATTAAAAAACTAACCCTTCCACCTCCACCCAAATAATGTATGCATACTTTCCAATAACAAATTCTATGCGTAAACAATGGGCAAATTTCATAACTTAAAGACCTTTCCCCGCGGGCAAGGTCCAGCGGTCATGTTATCTCCAAAGGCATAGTTATTGGACCTTTCAACTATGTTGAACAAAATGGCAATCTCAAAATTTTGATCAACCTACTTTGGCAAAAAATAGGCATGGGACAGGAGCTAGCTGCCCTCCAATCTTTTTGGTCACTTAAAAAGGGCACTAAAAATTCTAATTTCCGTCTGAATGAGTCCTCTCCCGATATTCTGGGACTATTGGCTTGATACAATCACCCCTGGAAAAAAACACATCCATGATCTTTCTTTTGGTAAAATGTGCAAAATTCCACGTTGTTAATGCCTCCAAAGGCATTATGGTTAACAACCCCTCCCCCCGCAGCCCCCAGGGCAAGGGTGTAAGTTATGCCCAGGGGTATATAAATTTTTTATTAAAAGCGTTGTCGTAGAAACTTCAAAAGGGCTCATTCAATTGGAAATCGAAAGGGCTAGTGCCTTTTTTAATAGTTGAAAGTAATTGGATAGCGACTAACGTCCCTCTCACGCCCACCATTTTCCCAAACGCATCGAATTAAAATTTTGAGATATCAATTTTGTTCAACGTAGTTGAAAGTTCTGGAAATTAGGTTTTTTTGGATGATAACCCCCTAAGAGCCCTCAGTGCAAGGGATGTAAGTTATGCCCTGGGGTATATAAAGTTTTTATTGAAAGCGCTGTCGTAGAAACTTCAAAAGAGCTCATTCAATTGGAAATTGAAAGGGCTAGTGCCTTTTTTAATAGTTGAAAGTGTTTAAACAGCTACTAACGCCCACCTCACGCCCACCATTTTCCAAAACACATCCATTCAAAATTTTGAGATATCCATTTTCTTCAACGTAGTTGAACGTTCTGGAAATTAGGTCTTTAAGGATGATAACCCCCTCAGAGCCCTCAGTGCAAGGGTTGTAAGTTACGTCCTGGGGGCATATAAGGCTTATATAGAAAGTTGTTGCATAAATCATAGGCAGCACGATCGCGCTGCCTAAGTAAAGAACGGGGACACTCGAGAACGAGACAAGAAACGGGGACTAAGTAAAGAGGAGGACACTCCCCCACAGTCCTCAGGGCAAGGGTTTTAAGTTATGCCCTGGGGGCATATAAGAACGATGTTGGCACGATGTATTATTTATTGTTTTTTTTTTCCTTTAAGGCAGGACACTTCGTATCGAAGAAGTTGTTGTAGAAACTTCGAAAAGCGCTCATTCAATTGGAAATTGGAGTGGCTTGTGCCCTTTAAATAGTCAAAAGTGGTTGGAAACTGACTAACACCCCTTCCACACCCACCATTTTCCAAAACACTTCCAATCAAAATTTTGAGATAGCTATTTTGTTCAGCGTAATTGATTTCCAGATAAAAATTATGTTTTTGAGGACAGTCCCTCTTAGGGTAAGCCCTTAGGGCAAGGGTTTTAAGTTATGCCCTGGGGGCATAACTTACAGCACTAGAAGGCTTTGTCGTAGAAACTTAAAAAAGGCTTATTTGATTGGAAATTCAAAGGGCTGGCGCCCTTTTAAATAATCGAAAGTGATTAGAGGGAAACTAACCCGCCTCTCACGCCAACCTTTTCCATTTTATTATAGCCATTTTATTCAACGTAGTTTTAAGTTCTGGAAATTAGGTCTTTGAGGATGACAACCCCCTCCCCCCCCCCCACAGCCCTCAGGGCAAGAGTTGTAAATTATGCCCAGGGGGCATATAAGGTTTTTATATAACGCGTTGTCGTAGAAACTTCAAAAAGGGATCATTCGATGGAAATTGAAATGGCTAGTGCCCTTTTTAATAGTCGAAAGTGATTGGAAAGCAACTAACACCCCTTTCACACCCACCATTTCCCCAAACACATCCAATAAAGACTTTGAGATAGCAATTTTGTTCCACACAGTTCAAAGTTCAGGAAATTATACCTTTGAGCAGGACACTCCCCCACAGTCTTCAGGGCAAGGGTTATAAGTTGTGCCCTGGGGTTATATAAGGTTTTATTGAAATCTTCGTCGTAGAAACTTGAAAAAGGGCTCATTCGATTGGAAATTCAAAGGGCTAGGGCCCTTTTTTATAGTCGAAAGTGATTTGAAGGCACTAACCCCCCTCTCACGCCCATCTTTTCTCCAAGCACATCCAATCAATATTTTAGATAACCATTTTGTTCAGCGTAGTTGATTTCCAGATAGAAGATATGTTTTTGAGGAGAATACTCCCCCACAACCCTTAGGGCAGGGTTTTAAGTTATGTCCTGGGGGCATATAAGGTTTTCATAGAAGGCGTTGTCAAAAGGGGCTCATTCGATTGGAAATTCATAGAGCTAGTGCCCTTTTTAATAGTCGAAAGTGATTGGAGGGCAACTAGCCTCCCCCCACCCACTATTCCCCCAAACACATCCAATCAAAACTTTTAGATAGCCATTTTTATTCAACGTAGTTGAACGTTTTGGAAATTAGGTCTTAAAGGATGACAACCCCTCCCACCACAGCTCTCAAGGCAAGGGTTTTAAGTTATGCCTTGGGGGTATATAAAGTTTTTATTGAAAGCGTTGTCGTAGAAACTTCAAAAGGGCTCATTCAATTGGAAATTAAAAGGGCTAGTGGCTTTTTTAATAGTTGAAAGTGGTTGGATAGCGACTAACGCCCCTCTTACGCCCACCATTTTCCCAAACACATCCAATCAAAATTTTGAGACATCCATTTTGTTCAACGTAGTTGAACGTTCTCAAAATTAGGTCTTTTAGGATGACAACCCCCTCAGAGCCCTCAATGCAAGGGTTGTAAGTAATGCCCTGGGGGCATATAAGGTTTATATAGAAAATTGTTGTATAAATCATAGGCAGCGCAATCGCGCTGCCTAAGTAAAGAACGGGGATACTCGAGAACGAGACAAGAAACGGGGACTAAGTAAAGAGGAGGACACTCCCCCACAACCCTAAAGGCAAGGGTTTTAAGTTATGCCCTGGGGGCATATAAGAACGATGTTGGCACAATGTATTATTTATTAATTTTTTCCATTAGAGCAGGGTACTTTGTATCAAAGAAGTTATCGTAGAAACTTCAAAAGGCGATCATTCAATTGGAAATTGGAATGGCTTGTGCCCTTTTTAATGTTCGAAAGTGATTGGAAGGCGACTAACACCCCTCCCACGCCCACCATTTCCCTAAATACATCCAATCAAAATTTTGAGAAAGCCATTTTGTTCAGCATAGTTGATTGCCAGATAGAAATTTATTTTCTTGAGGACAGTCCCCCACGGCCCTTAGGGAAAGGGTTGTAAGTTATGCCCTGGGAGCATATAAGGCTTTTTACAGAAGGCGTTGTCGTAGAAACTTTTAAAAAGGCTCATTCGATTGGAAATTCAATGGGCTAGTGCCCTTTTTAATAGTCGAAAGTTATTAGAGGGCAACTAACCCGCCTTTCACGCCCACCTCTTCCCCAAACACATCTAATCAAAACTTTGAGATTGCCATTTTATTCAACGTAGTTTTAACGTCTGGAAATTAGGTCTTTGAGGATGACAACCCTCCCCCCACAGCCCTTAGGGCAAGGGTTATAAATTATGCCCTGGGGGCATAAAAGGTTTTTATTAAAAGCGTAGAAACTTCAAAAGGGCTCATTCAATCGGAAATTGAAAGGGCTAGTGCCTTGTTTAATAGTTGAAAGTGATTGGAGAGCGACTAACGCCCCTCTCACGCCCACCATTTTCCCAAACACATCCAATAAAGATTTTGAGATAGCAATTTTGTTCCACGCAGTTCAAAGTTCAGGAAATTATACTTTTGAGCAGGACACTCCTTCCAAAGTCTTCAAGGCAAGGGTTATAAATTATGTCCTGGGTGCAGACAATGTTTTTATTGAAATCTTTGTCGCAGAAACTTGAAAAAGGGCTCATTCGATTGGAAATTCAAAGGGCTAGTGCCCTTTTAATAGTCGAAAGTGATTTTGAGGCAACTTACCCCCCTCTCACGCCCATCTTTTCTCCAAAGACATCCAATCAATATTTTAGATAGCCATTTTATTCAACGTAGGTGAAAGTTTTGGAAATTAGGTCTTTAAGGATGACAACCCCTCCCCCCACAGCTCTCAATGCAAGGTTTTTATTTTATGCCTTGGGGGTATATAAAGTTTTTATTGAAAGCGTTGTCGTAGAAACTTCAAAAGGGCTCATTCAATTGGAAATTGAAAGTGCTAGTGCCTTTTTTAATAGTTGAAAGTGGTTGGATAGCGACTAACGCCGTTCTCACGCCCACCATTTTTCCGAAACATATCCAATCAAAAATTTTGAGACATCCATTTTGTTCAACGTAGTTGAACGTTCTGGAAATTAGGTCTTTTAGGATGACAACCCCCTCAGAGCCCTCAATGCAAGGGTTGTAAGTAATGCCCTGGGGGCATATAAGGTTTATATAGAAAATTGTTGCATAAATCATAGGCAGCGCAATCGCGCTGCCTAAGTAAAGAACGGGGATACTCGAGAACGAGACAAGAAACGGGGACTAAGTAAAGAGGAGGACACTCCCCCACAACCCTAAAGGCAAGGGTTTTGAGTTATGCCCTGGGGGCATATAAGAATGATGTTGGCACAAATATATTATTTATTAATTTTTTCCATTAGAGCAGGGCACTTTGTATCAAAGAAGTTGTCGTAGAAACTTCAAAAGGCGCTCATTCAATTGGAAAATGGAATGGCTTGTGCCCTTTTTAATGTTTGAAAGTGACTGGAAGGCGACTAACACCCCTCCCAAGCCCACCATTTCCCTAAATACATCCAATCAAAATTTTGAGATAGCCATTTTGTTCAGCATAGTTGATTGCCAGATAGAAATTATTTTCTTGAGGACAGTCCCCCACGGCCCTTAGGGCAAGGGTTGTAAGTTATGCCCTGGGAGCATATAAGGCTTTTTACAGAAGGCGTTGTCGTAGAAACTTTTAAAAAGGCTCGTTCGATTGGAAATTCAATGGGCTAGTGCCCTTTTTAATAGTCGAAAGTTATTAGAGGTTAACTAACCCGCCTTTCACGCCCACCTCTTCCCCAAACACATCTAATCAAAACTTTGAGATTGCCATTTTATTCAACGTAGTTTTAACGTCTGGAAATTAGGTCTTTGAGGATGACAACCCTCCCCCCACAGCCCTTAGGGCAAGGGTTATAAATTATGCCCTGGGGGTGTAAAAGGTTTTTATTGAAAGCGTAGAAACTTCAAAAGGACTCATTCAATCGGAAATTGAAAGGGCTAGTGCCTTGTTTAATAGTTGAAAGTGATTGGAGAGCGACAAACGCCCCTCTCACGCCTACCATTTTCCCAAACACATCCAATAAATACTTTGAGATAGCAATTTTGTTCCACGCGGATCAAAGTTCAGGAAATTATACTTTTGAGCAGGACACTCCTCCCCAAGTCTTCAAGGCAAGGGTTATAAATTATACCCTGGGTGCAGGTAAGGTTTTTTATTGAAATCTTTGTCGTAGAAACTTGAAAAAGGGCTCATTCGATTGGAAATTCAATGGGCTAGTGCCCTTTTTAATAGTCGAAAATGATTTTGAGGCAACTAACCCCCCTCTCTCACGCCCATCTTTTCTCCAAAGACATCCAATCAATATTTTAGATAGCCATTTTATTCAACGTAGTTGAAAGTTTTTGGAAATTAGGTCTTTAAGGATGACAACCCCTCCCCCCCCACAGCCCTCAGGGCAAGGGTTGTAAGTTATGCCTTGGGGGGTGTATAAGGTTTTTATTGAAAGCGTAGAAACTTCAAAGGGCTCATTCAATTGGAAATTGAAAGGGCTAGTGCCTTTTTTAATAATTGAAAGTGAATGGAGAGCGACTAAGGCCCCTCTCACGCCCATCATTTTCCCAAACACATCTAATCAAAATTTTGAGAAATCCATTTTGTTCAACGTAGTGAAAGTTCTTGAAAATAGGTCTCTTAGGATTATAACCCAGTCAGAGCCCTCAGTGCAAGGGTTGTAGGTTATGCCCTGGGGAAATATAAAGTTTATATAGAAAGATTTTATAGAAATTTCAAAAATGGCTCCAAACTAAATGTTGCCATAAGATTAAATCAAAATTCACTCTGTTAATGCTAATCCCAATAAGGCATCACAGCAGTATCCTAAGAACGACTGAGGGTATTATGTTTAAAATTTCAGGGCTGCTTCTGCTCTTAAAATTTATTTAAATCAAAATAGCGTAAGTGTATCCAAGCTATCAAAGAAAGTAAACAGACTTTTTTGCGAATGGTATAAAGTTTTCCATTTCAGGTCAACTAGAGGAGGTATGAAACTAAATTAAACACTACTATTTGTGTCTTAATTTCAATAAAACACTTTCAATAATGTTTTTTCAATAAAAACACTTAATTAATTTCTGTTCGTTTTTTATTGACATACTCTTTTCAGGGAAAAAGAAAATAATACTTTAAATCTTATTCTTTTTTATGACTTTATAATTTGGCCTGCTATTTGTATGCTGGAGAAACATTTTCAGCAATTTTTAACAACATACACCCTTTAAAAAATCCGGACACAAATAGTACTGTTTAATTTAGTTTCATACCTCCTGTAGTTGAGATGAAATGGAAAGCTTGATACCATTCGCAAAAAAATCTGCTTACATTCTTTGATAGCTTGGATACACTTACGCCATTTTGGTTTGGTTAAATTATAAGAGCAGAAGTAGCCCCGAAAGTTTGAACATAATACCCTCAGTCGTTCTTGGGATACTGCTGAGATGCCTTATTGGGAATTAGCATTATCACAGTGCATTTTGATTTAATCTTAAGGCAACATTTAGTTTTTAAACTATAAAAATAGCAGGCCTTCCAATCACTTTTGACTATTAAAAAGGGCACTAGTTCTTTCGATTTCCAATCGAATGAGCCCTTTTGGAAACGACAACGCTTTCTATAAACACCTTATATGACCCCAGGGCATAAATTACAACCTTTACCTTAAGGTCTGTTAGGGTGGTTGTCATCCTCTAAGACCGAATTTACAGAACTTTCAACTACGTTAAACAAAGTGGCTATCTCAAAATTTTGATTGGATGTGTTTGGGGAAAAGGTGGGCGTGAGAGGGGTGGTAGTCGCCCTCCAATCACTTTCAACTATTAAAAGTGGCACCAGCCCTTTAAATTTTCAATCAAATCAGCCCTTTTGAAGTTTCTACGACAAAACTTCAATAAAAATCTATATACCCCCAGGGCATAACTTACCACCCTTGCCCTGAGTTCTGCGGGGGGGGGGGGGGGGGTTAATTCTCAAAGACCTAATTTCCAGAATTTTATACTACTTTGAACAAAATGGCTATCTGGAAAATTTTGATTTGTTGTATTTGGAGGAATGGTGGGTGTGAGGGGAGGGCTCGTCACCCTCCAATCACTTTCGACTATTAAAAAGGGCACTAGCCCTCTCAACTTCAAATTGAATAAGCCCCTTCTGAACTTTTAGGACAACTCTATCAATATAAACCATATATTCCCCCAGGGCAGAACTTACAACCTTTGCCCTTGGGACCCTGGGGGTTTGTCATCCTTAAATACATAATTTCCAGAACTTTCAACTGCGTTGAACAAAATGGCTATCTCTAAGCGTTGATTGAATGTTTTTGGGGAAATGGTGGGCTTAAGAGGGGGTTTAATTACTCTCCACTCACTTTCGACTATTAAAAAGGGCAATTTCCAATCAAATGAGCCCTTTTTGAAATTTCTATAACAACTTTCTATATAAACTTTATATGCCCCCAGGGCACAACTTACAACCCTTGCACTGAGGGCTCTGAGGGGGTTATCACCTTAAAAGACATAATTTCAAGAACTTTCAACTACGTTGAACAAAATGGATATCTCAAAATTTTTACTGGATGTGTTTGGGGAAATGGTGGGCGTGGAAGGGGTAATTGTTGCCTTCCAATCACTTTCAACTACTAAAAAAGGCACTAGCCATTTCATTTTCCAATTGAATGAGCCCTTTTTGAAGTTTCTACGACAACGCGTTTTATAAAAACCTTATATGCCCCCAGGGTATAACTTACAACCCTTTTTCCGAGGGTTATGAGGGAGTGTCCTTCTCAAAAACATATTTTATGTCTGGAAGTCAACTACGCTGAACAAAATGGCTATCTCAAAATTTTGATTGGACGTGTAAGGGGGAATAATGGGCGTGGGGGGGGGGAAGGCTAGTTTCCCTCCAATCCCTTTCGACTATTAAAAAGGGCACTAGCCCTTTGAATTTCCAATCGAATGAGCCTTTCTTTGAAGTTTCTATGACAACGCCTTCTACAAAAAACCTTATATGCCCACAGGGCATAACTTACAACCCTTGCCCTGAAGGCTGTGGGGGAAAGTCCTCCTCAAAAATATAAGTTCTGTCAAAAAATCAACTACGCTGAACAAAATAGCTATCTCAAAATCTTGATTTGATATGTTTCGGGAAATGGTGGGCGTGGAAGGGGTGTTAGTTGCCTTCCAATCACTTTCGAATATTAAAAAGGGCACAGGCCACTCCAATTTCCAATTGAATGAACCCTTTTCTAAGTTTCTACGACAAATTTTTCGATACGAAGTGCCCTGCTCTAAAGGAAAAATAATAAATAAATAGTACATTGTGCCAACAACGTTCTTATATGCCCTCAGGGCATAACTTATAACCCTTGCCCCGAGGGTTGTGGGGGAGTGGCCTCCTCAAAAACATATTTTCTATCTTGAAATCAACTACGCTGAACAAAATGGCTATCTCAAAATTTGGATTAAATGTGTTTGAGAGAATGATGGGCGTAGGAGGGAGGACTAGTTGCCCTCCAATCACTTTTGAGTATTAAAAAGGGCACTAAACCTTTGAATTTCCAATCGAATGAGCCTTTTTGAAGTTTCTACAACAGCGCCTTCTATAAAAAACTTTATATGCCCCAGGGCATAACTTAAAACCCTTGCCCCGAGGGTTGTGGGGGAGTGTCCTCCTCAAAAATATATTTTCTATCTAGAAATCAACTACGCTGAACAAAATGGCTATCTCAAAATTTTTATTGGACGTGTAAGGGGAATAATGGGGGTGGGGGGGGATGCTAGTTTCCCTCCAATTCCTTTCGACTATTAAAAAGGGCACTAGCCCTTTGAATTTCCAATCGAATGAGCCTTTCTTTGAAGTTTCTATGACACGCCTTCTATAAAAAACCTTATATGCCCCCAGGGCATAACTTACAACCCTTGCCCTGAAGGCTGTTGGGGAGAGTCCTTCTCAAAAATATAAGTTCTGTCAAAAAAATCAACTACGCTGAACAAAATGGCTATCTCAAAATCTTGATTTGATATGTTTCGGGAAATGGTGGGCGTGGAAGGGGTGTTAGTTGCCTTCCAATCACTTTCGACTATTAAAAAGGGCACAAGCCACTCCAATTTCCAATTGAATGAACCTTTTCTAAGTTTCTACGACAACTTTTTCGATACGAAGTGCCCTGCTCTAAAGGAAAAAATAATAAATAGTACATTGTGCCAACAACGTTTCTTATATGCCCTCAGGGCATAGCTTATAACCCTTGCCCCGAGGGTTGTGGGGGAGTGGCCTCCTCAAAAATATATTTTCTATCTTGAAATCAACTACGCTGAAACAAAATGGCTATCTCAAAATTTTGATTAAATGTGTTTGAGAGAATGATGGGCGTAGGAGGGGGGACTAGTTGCCCTCCAATCACTTTCGAGTATTAAAAAGGGCACTAAACCTTTGAATTTCCAATCGAATGAGCCTTTTTGAAGTTTCTACAACAGCGCCTTCTATAAAAACTTTATATGCCCCAGGGCATAACTTAAAACCCTTGCCCCGAGAGTTTTCGGGAAGTGTCCTCCTCAAAAATATATTTTCTATCTAGAAATCAACTACGCTGAACAAAATGGCTATCTCAAAATTTTGATTGGAGGTGTTTGGGGGAATGAAGGGCGCGGGGGAGAGGGGGGGGGGGTTGGCTAGTTGCCCTCTCATCACTTTCAACTATTAAAAAGGGCACTAGCCGCTCCAATTTCCAATCGAATGAGCTCTTTTCGAAGTTTCTACGACAACTCCTTCAATACGAAGTGCCCGGGTATGGAGAAAAAAAAAACACATTGCGCTCTCATCGTTCTTAGGCAGCGCTAGCGCGCTGCCTATGATAGTCTTTTCAGTCTTTTACTTTAAATCTTTTCGGTTTTTAAAACTTTATAGTTGGGCCTGCTATTTATATGCTGGAGAAAAATTTTCAGCAATTTTCAATAACTTACACCCTTTTATGAATCTGGACACAAATAGTACTGTTTAGTTTAGTTTCATCATACCTCCTCTAGTTGACCTGAAATGGAAAACTTGATACCATTCGCAAAAAATCTGTTTACTTTCTTTGATAGCTTAGATACACATAGGCTATTTTGATTTTGTTAAATTTTAAGAGCAGAAGTAGCCCCGAAAGTTTGAAAATAATACCCTTAGTCGTTCTTGGGATACTGCTGAGATGCCTTTTTGGGAATTAGCATTATGACAGTACATTTTGATTTAATCTTAAGGCAACATTTAGTTTTTAAACATAATGGGCAAATAGGAGGGTGGGCGTGGGAGGGTTGGAGTGGAAGGGGTATTAGTTTCCCTCCAATCACTTTTGACTATAAAAAAGGCATCAGCCCTTTCTATTTTCAATCGAATGAGCCCTTTTCAAAGTTCCCACGACAACTCCTTTGATACGATGTGCACTGGTCTAAACAACAACAACAACAAAAAGTATCATTAATCACTTTCGACTATTAAAAAGGGTACTAGCCATTTGAATTTCAAATTGAATGAGCCCTTTTTCAAGTTTCTACGACAAAGATTTCTATAAAAAACCTTATATATCCCCAGGGTATAATTTTATAACCCTTGCCCTGAGGGTTGTGGGGGAGTCTCCTCCTCAAAAACATATTTTCTATCTGGAAATCAACTACGCTGAACAAAATGGCTATCTCAACAATTTTATTGGATGTGTTTCGGGGAACGTTGGAAGTGAGAAGGGGGGCTATTTGCCCTCCAATCACTTTTGGCTATTAAAAAGAGCACTAGCCCTTTGAATTTCCAATCGAATGAGCTTTTTTGAAGTTTCTACACAACGCCTTCTATAAAAACCGTATATGCCCCCAGGGCATAGCTTAAATCCCTTGCCCTGAGGGCTGTGGGGGAGTACCCTCTCAAAAACATATTTTCTATCTGGAAATCAACTACGCTGAACAAAATGGCTATCTCAAAATTTTGATTGGATGTGCTTGGGATAATGATGGGCGTAGGGGGGGGGGGGGGCTAGTTGCCCTCCAATCACTTTTGACTATTAAAAAGGGCACTAGCCCTTTGAATTTCCAATCGAATGAGCCTTTTTTTAAGTTTCTACGACAACGCCTTCTATAAAAACCTTATATGCCCCCAGGGCAAAGCTTATTATCCTTGCCCTGAGGGTTGTGGGGGAGTTTCCTCCTCAAAAATATATTTCTATCAGGAAATCAACTACGCTGAACAAAATGGCTATCTCAAAATTTTGATTGGATTTGTTTGGGGGAATGATGGGCGTGGGGGGGGCGTAGTTGACCTCCAATCACTTTCAACTATTAAAAAGGGTACTAGCCCTTTGAATTTCAATCGAATGAGCCTATTTTGAAGTTTCTACGACAACACCCTCTATAAAAACCTTATATGCTCCCAGGGCATAACTTAAAACCCTTGCCCTGAGGGTTTTGGGGGAGTGTCCTCCTCAAAAATATATTTTCTATGTGGAAATCAACTACGCTGAACAAAATGGCTATCTCAAAATTTTGATTGGGTGTATTTGGGGGAATGATGGGCGGGGGGGGGGGGGGGGCTAGTTGTCCTCCAATCACTTTGACTATTAAAAAGGGCACTAGTCACTCCAATTTCCAATCGAATGAGCCCTTTTCGAAGTTTCTACGACAACTTCTTCGATACGAAGTGCCTGGGTATGGAGAAAAAAAAAAAACACACACTGTGCCCACATCGTTCTTTACTTAGGCAGCGCTAGCGCGCTGCCTAGTATCGAATAATCTGCCTAGGATAACACTAAATTTAATGAATCTTGTATACTTGGAATTTGCATAATAAGCCAATTATTATGATCTATCTATTGACATCGAAATTTCACTTTTAGGAGTTTCGGTTACTATTGAGTCGTGTCGCTCCTTACTTACAGTTCGTAACCACGAACTAATTTGATAATGAGAAAAAGGTAGAGATGGCTAGGGCACGTTCTGCGGATGAAGGATAGCAGATTTTCAAAAATTTTCCTTTTCGGCCAACCCTCCAGGGCTAAACGAAAAGCAGGACGTCCTAGGTTGAGGTGGGAGATTGTTATAAGGAAAGATTTAAGGGAAAGGATAACTTCCTGGGAGGGTGTAAAGAGGGAGGCTCTGAACACATTGGGATGGAGGTGTAGCACGCGTAACCGCGCTGGCCTCAGTTGGTTTGCTACTGCAATTATTTGTTAGAAGTGGTAGTAGTAGTATTTTGTCCCGCCCCCTAAATTCTTGTGAACTGACGTCACTGGATAGGCATATTTTTACTTCTGTTTGGCTTTTTTATTCTATTGCTTTTTCCTGCAGTCCATTTTAAGCCAAGATTATTAACATTTGTAGCCTATAAGTGTACCCTGTGTGTTATTTGTAATATATTATTCTAACGTTATTTGTAACACAAATAACGTTGCTACAACAAATAACTTTATTATTGCAATGCCATTGTTACACCTTTCACTTCGGTGCTAGGAGCAGACATAAAAACGAATATGAAATAATCTTTTACGATTCATACCAGTGATATAAATTAGAATCACTGAAAATGTGATAAAGATAGGTATGTAATTTCGCAAAAAAAAAGAAAAAAACTGAACACTATATTAGACGCGATTATCTTAGCAAATGTGTTAAGATTCCTATCTCTCTGCTGAGTTTTAGTTTAACCGCTCTTCTAATGAATTCAATATGCAAATTAAGCCACAAGCCTTTGATGATATGATCAAAGATAGCTTTGAACAATCGAATTATATAATGTAGATCAAACCGATTGAAAAAACTATTTTAACGCCCATATCTCTTAATCTTCTTTAAGTTCACTTCCTTTCAGCTTGATTTGAATGAGAATTTTCGCCTCCCATCTAAGGCTTGGCTCTGATTTGCTTCATAATCAAGCAGGAACGCATATAAGAGCTTTTTTTTATTTGCAAGGAAGTATATTCAAATCACAATGAAGTCACAATTTCTCACATTCAAATCACAATTTCATTACTGGCGGATCCAGGGAGATCCCCCCTTACACATTTTTCTGGCGCCCTCATTCCGTGTTTTTTTTTTCTGTTTTTCACTCTTTTTCTATAATAAACTTGTTCGTTTGGTCAATTAATAGCGCATCTTCTCACATCCCCCGCGACATTTCGCTCTTGATCTGCCTTTGCCTTTAATCTGTTTGGACTGGTCTGAAAAACAGCAATTATGGTCGGTACGAATGATAAGGTTTATTAGATCGCTTTTTTCTTTAGTATGTAAATATTTTTGTTAAAGATGATGAATTAATTCTGAGGACAGCCAATAAGTTTTCTTGGATTCTTGCGCTCTGGCTTTTTTGGGGATTCTTCTAACAAACGCTTGAACAAAATGAGTTGGAATGAATGCGGACAAATTAACCAATATTACTAATAATTGCCAGTAGGACCGTGGATGTATATCCTGTTGTTTGTTCCCAACACAGTGGTTCCCAACGTGGTTATTACGATTCAGGTGCTTTTTCATGGTTCTTTAGTTGTTACTTTTTTCCTACTGATGATGGCTGTTTTCGGTAAAAAAAGAAAGGTCTAGCCACTGTCCTATAATAAAAAAAAATGTGAAAAGTTATACATAGAAGATTTGATAATCGCCTTAACTATTTGATTTCTTGCACAAGCACAGCTCAAATTCAGGAAAGACCATTCTAATACACGCATTCAATCATCTTACATATTCTATCAAACTTTGCACTTGAACATGGTGAATTAGCGCTTTAAATTTTCAAAGATTCCAGTAAAGCTTTTGATTCTGTTGTTCTTAGGTTTTTATTGAGTAGCCTAGGCTACGCTGTTTAAGGGTTCAAACTGTATCTTTGAATTGGTCTGAGCCTTATCTTCATGAGAGTTCAATTAGAGGGAATATTGAAGGTCGCATTTGAAGAAGTTATAGTGTCCAGTGCGGATTCCCACAGTCTTTGATGTTTGGACCCCTCCTGTACCCAATTTATGTAGATACTATGAATTTTTATGTCCCTGGGATATTATTAACTAAGTCATTTGTTGATACAATAGCGTATACAGTAGCATCATCTTGTGGAGATTTTGTTAATTAATTAAAAAAAACAAAGTTTTTCCGAGGGAAGTAAAGAGCGAAGTTGAAACTTAAAACGGACAAAAATTATTACTTTACAGCCTATTTAATATATATTAATATAACTAGTATAAATAAACCAACTAATTATGTTTCCCTATGCTTTTAGGATTATACAAAAGTAGCGCTTTACTGAAAACACAAAAGTCAAGTATAAAAAGCAGGATTTTGATTTAAGAGTCAAAATTGAGTATGTATCCTGACAACACTAAACGAATCTATAAAGCTTTTCATAGTCTTACACCAGTTTCGACATTAGTAACTTTCAGTATATAATTAAAATTATCTTAAAAACATAAGCGTAAAACTAAATATTTTTTAATAACCGTGAAGTAATTGAACAGCATACAGAAATATTGGATTGATTTATCAAGCACCATTTTGCTCTCATCAGCAATAATACCAATAGTGGGTAATATACAGTCTTAAATTGTAAGAAATATGCTATAGTATCACTTGAAATGAAGATCAAATAAGACATAATATGTACTCTGGAAATCCGATTATTTCTCTCTTATACAAGAGTGAATGTCAAGCTATGATGCAAATTCTAAAGCTAGTCTATAGTCCTAATGCTATAAATATGGCCTTACTTCGAACTTGCGTACAAACTAATCAGGACATGTCCTTTTAAGAACCAAAACGAGAGCCAGTCATTGGACTGAGCCATTGTGCAGAAGTGACACCAAATTAAACCTAAAAAAGAAGAAAATCCTAAAATGGATTGTTGCTTTATCTTAAAAGGGATTGATCCTAAAAGGGAATGATAATATTTTGATTCTATAAAAGTGTTCTTAATTGGATTGCTTTTACTGTACCAAAAGTCCTATATTATTTTGTGTTTTCAGTAAAGCGCTAGTTTTGTATAATCCTAAAAGCATAGGGAAACATAATTAGTCGGTTTATTTATACTAGTTATATTAATATATATGAAATAGGCTGTGAAGTAATAATTTTTGTCCGTTTTAAGTTTCAACTTCGCTCGTTACTTCCCTCGGAAAAAACTTTGTTTTTTTAAATTAATTGAGCAAAAGATCATCAAGGCCATCAAGTGGTTGGATTTTTTTTTGTACAAATGTCGTGTACGCCAAGATTTTATTACACATCCCTTCCTGAAAGTTTCATTACATTTAACAACTACTTTCAAAGACAATGATCTGTGACTTAACCCTAACCCTAAATTAGTTATTTTCAGATTGATTAGCTTTCTTATATTAATTTTTAGAATAATTTAGATTAAATTTTTAGATTTGACTAAACAGCTAGCACCCTAAAATACTGTATACTTGTCTTTTCAGGCACTTTAAAATGTAGGGTAATCAACCCTAATTCTGCAATCACTACCAGCTTAAAGTTCACTAATCCACTTAGCCTGGCAAGACACTACCAACCTAATTTAGGCCTAGACCTACTTTACGCGGCTTGGATTTAGAGTTTAAACAATTCTTGATAACGAAAGAATTCTGTGTAGTTACTTATACAGGGATTTTGGTAAACTTGAAGTTTTTTCTATTACTTAGCTAGGTGGAATGTCAACACACCGCTCGATGCATCTTTTTATGCTCTTCTCAAATAAGCTACTCACTACCTTCACAAAATTGAATCCTGAGCCCTTTAATATTCCTGTAGTATTGTGGTGTACGGGTCTAACTTCAATATGTCGAGGCCCTCCCCATTCGAATAAATAGAAACTGCTCACCTGTTTGCTTCAGGATTGAATGGTACTTTTTAATACGTTTTTATCAGAACTTCCACTTTTCAATTCTCTCTATTTTCTCACCAATTTTCCCTAAAATTCCATGTGTCACGGTCTGATTTCTCCCTATTTTTCTCCTAGAAATAAAAGTATATTTGGCCCTAGTTTTCCCGAGAATTTACACGAAAAAACACAGGGCAGCATTAAATTGTTACTTTTTACTTTATATAATGATAACATATTATATCTTTTACGCTAACAAGATTACATAAGAGAAAGTTCAAATAAGTATCATCTCCAAGACTTCATAGCACGTAGCATTAACCTCGCCTTGAAGCCAGTAGCAGCGTTTTGTATCCTGGCAGTTGATGAAGTTATATCTTCGTTTTCCAACCAGTAATTGACTCGAATAAGTAAGACTAGGGCAGGGTTGCCACCGTTGGTGATTTATCACCAAATTTGGTGATTTTCCTTTCGTTTGGTGATATGGTGATTTTTTGGTGATATTATCTTAATTTTGGTGATTTTAGTATTAAATTTGGTGATTTTACTATGTTTACGTAACAGCTTTTTTAAAACAATGAGGCAAATTCTCACAAAAATGCTATGAAATAGACTCAATTGTCAGAGGATGGCGAATTTACTGCATATCAAAATAGCCCGTCAGGGGAGTTGACCAAAAGCCGTGCCACATTTATTAGTACAGAAGAAAATGTAATAGAGGGCAATCGCGGTATCTAAGACACGCGGTGTTTGAAATCTTTTGATAGACGAAGTTTTTTGCAGGCCCAGAAAATATATTATATTATTTATATTTAAGCCTATATTCACATCCTAACGTCTAAGTAGGTGGGGCTCTATACTTGTTTCGGTCCTTTCCCATTATATGGGCACTTCTAAAAAGTCAAGTTCGGTTAATGCTAATGAAATAAAACAAAGTAGGATGAAAATATAATAGTTGAGAAACAAATTTGGACTATATATTTGCACATTAGGGAGGGGTGAGGGTAAAAGCATTGCATATAGTTAAATACGTAACCTAACCTAGGTACCTTTTTCTCCCCCTAAACCCCAAAATACAACAGTTTAAATACCGTAAACGCATTGAAAACGACGCTAAGCATTCCATTGCTGTATAGCGGTGTCTTAAATTAACCCGTCAAAACCGTGTTTTTTCGTGACTGGTTTCCTTGTAAGCGCGAATATATTGGGAAAGAACCGTTATTTCTAGTCATCAACTGCTATCAAACAGTTCGTGGTAACGAACTATAAGTAAGGAGCGACCCGGTTCAATGGTAACCGAAACTCTAGAAAACGGGTTTTTTGATACCAATAGATACATCAAAAGAACCAAATTTCAATGCTGATTTCAAATATATAACTTTAATCAAATTTAGTGTTACCCATCAAAAGCTACGTGCCTGAGAAAATTTGGCTGATTTTCGAAAAAAAGGGAGAAAGACCCACTAAAAATTATAGAACCTTAATGAAACCACACCATCATATTCAGCGTATCAGAGAACCCTACTGTAGAGTTTTTAAGCTCCTATCTACAAAAATGTGGAATTTTGCATTTTTTGCCAGAAAAAAGATCACGGATGCGTGTTTATTTGTTTTTTTTTTTCCAGGAGTGATCATATCGACCCAGTGGTCCGGGAGGACTCATTGGAACGAAAATTAAAAGTTCTAGTGTCCTTTTTAAGTGACCAAAAAATGGAGGGCAACTAGGCCCCCTCCCACACTCATTTTTTTCCCAAAGTCACCTGATCAAATTTTGAGACAGCCATTTTGCTCAGCATGGTTGAAAATATGAGAACTATGTCAAAAGGATTTTATCCCTATTTGAACTTTTATTTATCGTCATGGAAAGGCAGTGTGGTCTCCGAAATTATCTAAGCTATATTTGTAAATTAAATCCCGTATCAATGCCTGTGATCCTCTTCTGAATCCACTCAAATGTTTTAATCCGACAATTGCCATTTATGGTACAACTCCCTCTATTGCTTTGATGCACGGTAGATTTTCTGCAACTTTAAATTTTGAATAAGGTCAAATGTCAGTATATGTTTTTTCTTTAAATTTAAGAAGAAGCTGAAAAATTTTGTTTTACTTTCAAGTTGTTAAATTCGTGAAGATTTTTTGGTGATTTATTCTGAGAGGAAATGGTGATTTTTTTATTGCGTTCAGTGGCTACCCTGGACTAGGGTGACATTTTTCAGACGGATTCGGATGTCTCTTCTGATCAATTTCAGGAGGTTCAACAAACGCTCCGATGGAATATTGCTGAAAGGTAATGAGAAGATCCGCAGTTCTGGATCTATGTTCCAGAACTGTAATGGAAGTTCTGTAACTCGCAGTTCTGAGCTCTTGATATAGCCACTGCAAGTCTTCAGGCCAAGTATCTTCTTCCAATACTACTCCACTGACAGTTTTTTAACTTGGGCATCTCCCAAATGAAGCTCACTTACATCAGTCATTGCCTGTGACCTCCATTCCACGTCCGTTTTTTGGAGAGAACACTTATCTGTTAGAACAGGAAATCTCAGAAATAGCGTTTTTAGAGATTTTGGCTTTAAATTTCTTGCATTCCTTAGTTCAACCAAAGCCAAAATTTCATCTTCAAACTTGAACTGGTCTTAGATCTGCTTGATTAGTTTATATAGTGTTTCCGACAAGGGATCAATGGTATAACTTGGCTCTTGAACATCTTTGAGTTCTTGCACAAGATCGGTTGTGTCCCGCATGTGTCTCATGTGTCCGCACAGACCCACATGTGTCTGGTTCAAAGGTAGGTACTCACTTGAAAGGTAATGATCTAGTTCAGCAAACAAATTAATACTGCGAATATAGTCCAATTCAAAGAAAATAGGGTGCAATATCACTCACAAGTTTGCTGACACTTGCCTTTAGCGGGAGTAAAGAAGCGGGAGCTCAGATTGAAAAAAAAGTATTGAATTTGTTGAAGAGAGTGGTCCATGAACTCAAGGAGTGGCTTTGTTTCTTGCTATCAACTTGCTTTGTAAGGTTAACAAGGTTATTTATTGCAGTTGGGTCTTCAAGCGTGATTTCTAGTAGGCTTATCATTGCTCGATAAGTCTCTTTAAGCAGGCCTGAAGGAATAACCAACAGGTCTGTCCTGGTGCGAGAATTCGGTGTTCTTTACATCAAAAGAGCACCCGAAGTTCGGCATACTTATCTCGCATGAAAATACTTCTGGTAAAGTGGGTATAAATATTTCACTCCAGCTCTTCTAGTGTCTTGTGAAGTAAAAAGAAAGCATAGGATGAACATCAGAAAATAATATTGCATGAGCGTTTAATTTTCAAGATGTGGGGCACTATGGCTTTCATAAGTATTGAAAATGCTCTAAACATGACCTTAGTTGCATCTGCACAAAATCTAACAATATTTTGTGAGCCAATCGAATTCTTTTCAATGACTTGTTTGATGCTGTTAATCAGACCGCTAGTCGATCCATCACTACACTTAACCATGTCCAATGCTTCGACAAGAAGTTTCAGATTAATGTTAAGAAGACCAAGTCACTAAGGCTAGGAATAAGGGAAGATGAAAAGGTGACGTTGCAGGGGCGAATCCAGGATTTTTTTAGAGGGGGGGGGGCAAAATAGGTTGATCCGACAAACTTGCGTTAAGAGAAAGTTTAATTAACGCTATCTTGCGTTAATTAAGTAAATTACACTTCTTTAGACTACGTTAGGGGGCGCGCGCCCCCTTTGCCCTCCTGGATCCGCCACTGTGACGTTGGGCAACGAAAAGATTGATCAGGTGGGCAGCTTCACTTACCTTGGTAGTATTATTAGTAAAGATGGTGGGAGCAGTGAAGATGTTAAAAGTAGAACAGCCAAGGCTCAGGGTGTTTTTTCACAGTTAAAAAAAGTTTGGAAGAATAGAAAGATAAGTTTGCAAACCAAGGTTAGAAGGTACAATCCTATTGTGCGGGCCTCTCTAAAAGAAGTCAAAGAAAAGATGCTACAGTCAAACGGGAGAGATGCGTTGAAAAATTCGTAAGATGATTCAAGACACTGCTGTAGAGAAATACATTGTATAGGGAGGTTTTAAGATATTTAAAGTGTTGTTTTTTGGAGTTTAGATTGGGAAAAAGGTACCAAGGTTAGGTTACGTGTTTAATTTATGCAATACTTTGCCCCCTCTCCCCCCACCACCCAAATGTGCAAATATATAGCCCAAAAATTTGTTTCTAAACTATTATATAGTCATCCTATTTTATTTTATTTCATTAGCATCAACCAAACTTGACTTTTTAGAGAGACCCGCAAAATGGGATAGTACAGATTAGAATATTATAAGCTACAGTGATGACAGTGGTCAAATATTGCTCTGAAGCATGGGCGCTCCGAAAAGCGGATGAAGATTTGCTTGATATTTTGCAGAGAAATTGCTTACGGATTGTTGTTCTGAGTACCCGGCTGACTGACCGTAATTCAAACAGTAGGCTGTACGAAAAATGTGGTTCAATACCGCTTTCTAGGGTATTAAATAAAAAAAAACAATTTTTTTTTAACTGAAAGTTAAAAAAAAAACTGAAAGTTAAAGTGGGGCGACATTAAAACTTAAAACGGACCGAGATTATTCCGTATATGAAAGGGGTTGTCCCCTCCTCAATACTTCGCTCTTTACGCTAAAGTTTTTTTATTGTTTTAAAAAATAAAGTTGTGTGACAGATTCAAACCTTAGCGTAAAGAGCGAGGTATTGAGGAGGGGACAGCCCCTTTCATATACGGACTAATTTCTGTCCGTTTTAAGTTTTAATGTCGCTCCTTACTTTCAGTTAAAAAAAACTTGTTTTTTTATTTAATTTCTGAACGTTTTTGAATAAATGCAGCTGTGATTTTGGCTCACCGTACATGAATAATTAAAACGAAATTTGCATATTAATTTTACTTTTTTGGCTAAATGGCTTTCTCGTAATTTTGTTCTGACGTAACTTACGAATTAACTTACGTAACGAACTTCTATATTCGTATGTTTTATTACGTATATTAGGGAGTTTGTCCCCCTAGTCGATACCTTGCTCTTTACGCTAAAGTTCGAATTTTCTTCGAATCACACTTCCCTGAATCACAAAGGCCGGTTAATTAGAATAGATAGCTATTTTGAAAGTACTAAAAAAAAACTTTAGCGAAAAGGGCGAGGTATTGACTAGGGGGCGAACCCCCTCATATACGTAATAATTTCTGTTTGTTTTAAGTTTTAATGTTGCTCCTTATTTTCAGTTGAAAAAACTAGTTTTTTTAATTTAATTTCAGATCGTTTTTTAAATAATACTGGGAAATCCGGCGCCCCCTTCATAGAAATGTCCCTTCCCCCAAGGAAACATCCTCCATGGAAGGATCCTCCCCCGTAACCCCCTCCTCCGACACTCCCCATCATAAAAAAGTCCCTCCTGAAACGTCTTATACTTCCCATTAACCAATACTATATGTAAACAATGGGTAAAGTTCATAACTTTCAGACCTTCCCTCGGGAACTGTGGGGGATTAAGTCATCCTCAAAGAAATATTTATTAGATTTTTGACTATGCTGAACAAAATTACTATCTCAAAATTTTGATTGGGTGACTTTGGGGAAAAATGAGCGTGGGAGGGGGCCAAGTTGCCCTCCAATTTTTTTGGTCACTTAAAAAGGGCACAAGAACTTTTAATTTCCGTTCAAACGAGTCCTTTTATGATATTCTAGGACTACTGGATCGTTACGATCACCCCTGAAAAAAAAAAAAATAATAAATAAATAAAAAAAATAAAAACGCATCCGTGATCTTTCTTCTGACAAAAAAATACAAAATTCCACATTTTTGCAGATAGGAGCTTGAAACTTCCGCAATAGGGTTTTCTGATACGCTGAATCCGATGGTGTGATTTTCCGAGGGTGTGAAAGTTCTATGACTTTTTGGGGTGTTTTCTCCTTTTTTCGAAAGTAAGGCAAATTTTCTCAGGCGTGTAACTTTGATGGGTAAAACTAAACTTAATGAAACTTATATATTTTAAATCAGCTTAAAAATTTCATTCTATTGATGAAATTTTTGAATATGGTATCAAAATTCCGGTTTTTAAAGTTTCGGTTACTATTGAGCCGGGTCGCTCCTTACTTACAGTTCGATACCACAAACTGTTTGAAAAGGCTAATAAAGCCCCATATCAGTTTGTAATTTCTGCGAATTTTATCTATCTATCTGCTAATGTGTCTAAAACGAATTTTAGGGCTTTTACTAGAGTTAGTAGTTCAGGGATGAATCTCCAGCATTTAAACTTTTTTCGGGGGGAGGGAGGGGGCAAGAGGGGTTCTTATCCGGATAGTCAAGGGGCATAGGATGTATAATAATTTTTTTCTCTACATTATCGGGGGGCAGCTCCCCCCCTTTCCCCCCCCCCCCCCCCCCCAAACGAAACCCCTGGTTAGTAATCTTCATGTCTTAGGAAGTAGTGAGAGGTTTAGCTCTTCAAAGAAGGCTAAGATAGGAGCTCCCACCAAGGATTCTAATGGTCATGTACCGTTCAATTACTGGCCCATATTTGTCTTATAGATATTTGCTTTGGAGTTCTTTTGTGTTAAGCTTCAAAAGAGTTTAGATTTAACAAAATAAAGTTGTTCGTGTTTTAGGAGATTACAGGAGATTTGATAACAAATATTTTTGTTTATCAATGTGTGAATCGATATTCAACGGAGTGCTTTTGAGAAATTTTTAGGTTCAACTCTTTTCGTCATTGTTAAAAAGATAGCATTTGAGGCTCGGGTTTTGCTGTACCCGTTTTGCGGGAACATAGGCTACAAGACAAAGTATAATCACCTACGGAACAAGTACTGACAAAACCTATCCTCTCCACACAAAAAAGTGACCCTTTGTCCGCGTCTCCGGAGACGATTCCATACCTATGCGAACCTGGCAACTAAATACCGTAGTTACACAATTCAATACAACTTAGGAGAATAGATTGGCTTATTGGCTCGGAGCGATTAAGTAGTACAGTATTTTGCGTCTAGAGGCGCTGAGGTACGCGGGGTCACGTTTGGAGAGTTTCGTCAGTACTTGTTCCGTAGGTGATTATACTTTTCTACTAGATAATGTTAGTCAGCTCAAGAAAAGGTTGAAACGTTACCTTCTGTGAGGTTGTTAATGCTTAAGATTAAAATGTATTCATATTTATTTATTTTTTTCTTTTTAGTTTTGTGATTTTTGATTTATATGTAAAGTATAAATACATAGCGGTAATAGGTTTTAAAGATGGAAACAACCATCACAAGAAACCCAACGGGTTTCTCTGATGGCTGTTGAATGGGGTTCCCGTGCAACTAAACCCTCGTTCAACTCATTCCTGTTTAAATTAACACCCGTTCAACTCAATCCCGTACAACTCAACCCCTCTCTTACTCAACATCCGTTGAATACAACCCCTGTTTTACCGAACCTTCATTAAACTCAACCATTACGCAACTCAACCCTCGTTTAACTCAACCCCCGTGCAACTGAACCCTCAACCAACTCAACCCTCGTTTAACTAAACCCTTGTGTAACTCAGCCCATGCTTAACTGAATCCCCGTTTAATTTAACCGCTCGTCAACCCAACCCCTGTTCAACTCAACCCCCAATCAACTACACCCCCGTGCGATTCAATAGAAGTTTAAAACATATAGTCACCTTTATAATCTCGAAACAGATTGCAACCAAAGCGTCGTTAGGGGTAGCATTAAATAATTATTCTATTTATTTTTTTCTTTTTCCCATGGGGTCATAATATGCAATGTATGATTTAAAACGGTAAATTGTTCTGCTGAGAATGTGCTGTTATGGCCAAGAATGTGATGTTATAAAAACTGTTCCTATTCCTTTAAATTACCCCCTTCTTCCTCGAACATCCTAAGTTGCTAACATATTCAAGCTAACTTATATTTATTTTAAGTTTGCTTTTTTAATTAAAATGAAAAGACAAGTTTCTTCTTAACAAAAATACAAATCTACGCTATGTCTTGAGCGGAGCAAAAAAACCTGCCAGAAATTATAATGAACAATGTGCTAAAGGTTAAAACAAACATATATTAGGCTTAATAAAAAATGAAACCAATAATAAACATATAATATACCAAAAACGAAACTTACATTCGACCCAAACTCATAACGAACAGATATTACTGGTTGTATGAGCGGGGAAGTCGTCCCCCTTGTACCCAAATTATAGTTTAAAATAAAAACAGATATTACAAGACAGACATTAAAGTTAAAAGAAACAAATATTAGATTTAATAAAAAAACGAAATCAATAATAAACTAATAATCTACCAAAAATAATACTGATATTCAACTCAAACTCAAAACGACCATAAATTACTAGATATACGAACTGGGAAGTTAACCCTCTCCACCCCAGTTATTGTGCAAGTGTCATACGCGTTTTACCGAAATCAATTATGTTTTAAGCGATCTCAGTAGGGTGCCTCGTCTGGATTCCAGATCTTTACGTTCCTTCCGGTGTTATTTGCCCACTTTACGTTCCATGGCAGCTCTCCAGGGCAGATTACCAGACTGGTTATTTGGCAGTGTATAATGTGGTCAAACATGTTTTGAGAGTATGATCATAATTATATAACTCAACCGAACCGGTTTTTGAGACAACATCCGTTTTTTAGGAGCCATTCAGAGAGCGGAGGTTACTCAATATATGATAACTTGATTGGTGATTGGGATTTGAATAAAAGGACTGATTTTCATTACAATTCATATTAGTAAGAGAATTGAATTCAAAGAGAATAGTTTGTTTGAGAGGATATTAGTAGAGAAAAATGAGTGGTGCATTTACATTATTGGAGATTAATGATGGAGCCGACAGCAGCAGCAACGATATACGAGTACCCAATGTGGCTGTGGAAATAACCGCTGGTTGTTGACTCTGCCTTGAATGGGACAATATGTATGCTAGATACGTGATATCATTAAGCAAATTTAAGCAGGAGGAGCAACTATGTTTCGCTAGAAAAGTGAATATTCTCCATATAAATAAACTTCGGTCAGCATTAGATGTCCTATCGAAATATATTGATGAGAACAAAATGCATCAGTGAATATTATTGTTGTAATTATTTTCAATAAAATTGTTTCTAAATCAAAGGTATTTTTCTTTCTATAGTAGACTAGCGTGTATTTTTTAGAGTAGAAAAATTCTGGTTAGTCTGAAGTTGGTTGTGAGAGAGTTAGGACTCTAAAAAATGGATAGATTTGAGAAAGAGCGAATCATGAGGAATCTAGTGCTTATGGCAAAACATTTGATTCTAGATGACGATTTTCTAGAGCTGTCTATTCAAAGAAAGATATTTTCTCGGGGAACGCTTGTCGATATAATGAAAACTGATTCTCCATCATTAGACTATTGTATGAAGCTTCTACGTCGTGGTCCAAATGCATTTACACAATTTATTGATATATTGATCACGACACAGCAAAATGATATTGTGGATATGCTTTTAAACATTAGTTTAGAAATTTAGGACTTTTTTTTTCATGAGAAAGATGGTGCTCAAGGATGATTCACTCCTCTCTCTCTAGCTCAGACAATTTTTTGTTGTTGCTAGCTCAGTTTCATTGTGGCAGTGAGAGTGTCAACACATGAAAAAATGTTCCATACATGTCCCCTATGTATGTACACACTGGGCAGCTGGTCATCATGTGAGAATTGCACAATGATTGATGAGTATGATAAAAAGTGTAGATTATGCAACCCGTGTAAATTGCATAGAGGATATGCTGTACAAATTAAAGGTTGTAATTCCTGTCTTGAAGAGGTGTGTGACTCTCATCCTAGAGGCCACCTATGCTCCAATTGCCATTATGATAAATGTAATCAGTGGGAGAATACATATCCCGGTATGATTGGAAAGAATCCTAACCGTGATTTTAGTTTATTGCTATGAGATTGGTATCGTCGCGGTTTTAGATTGTTCTGGGAGGAGGAGCCGGGTCAGCGATTCAACTGTTGGAACAACAAAAGAATATGGTTTCTACGTCATCGTTGTGAAGACAATGGGCGTTATGATTATAAGCCCACTGATTTTTATTTGGCTGTGACGGAATGTGATTCGACACTTGAGGACACTGTTTGTGAACTTGCTTCAAATAAGCAAATTGAAACATGTGAAATTCTATAGAATGAATGAGAATAGTATCATTGACTATACAAAGAGATATGACAAGAGTGAAGTTACACTCTACTGTAGAAAATGTGACCCTGACATTGCAGTACATCAGGATTAGTACACTGTGAATTCAGATAATCTACCTGCACTATTTGTTGTCGACAAATACCTATACCTAGTAGAAGATGAAATCTAAAGAGTAGAAAAGTCGTTTTATCATGTATATAAATTTTTATCATTTATTAATAAACAATTTCACATACATTTTTAGAACATTTTATTCGTAGGGCACTAAAATCAATATTAAATACGCTTGTAAGTATATTTTCCACTAGAAAGTCATTCAATCGAGGTAAGTCAAAGTAGATGTCGAGAAACTGTTTGTAGGTGTAGCCACGACATCTGAACATGAAAAAAAGTAGTGCATGAAAGCCACATGTCTTAGTCGTTAAATCCTGTACTCTTCGTTGATTTTGAATAATGGTTTTCCCACTGCTTTCAATAAAGTTGCTGATGTATGGAGTGTAGAATTTATACGATAGGCCAAGAGGATCAAAAAATTCAATATTCTTCGTTGTTTGAAAGATGCATAGCCAATGACCGGTCTTCAAAGTCGATGAACTGCTATTAACAATGATTAGGGTATTGTTAACACTTGGAATTTTTTCAATGAAGTCCGAAAGTATGCAATAGGAGTTTTACTGGGACATGTATGGATCCATACTAAATACGTTGATTATTTGGTTTGTGTTCATGGTGCTAGGTCTAGTAGAACACTGCCGTCGGTTGTGATTTCCCAATAGGTTTCAAATTGACTCAGTGATATTAGCGTGATACTCTCAGTCAGAGCATCGGCAAATGTACACTCTAAACGTACATTCCCTGTTCGTACTATGCTCATATCCTGAGTCCCCGACAAGTCCAAAACAATTACCCCATGATTTTTTGAAAACATTGAATCGGTTATTCCATTTTCAAATAGTTGAGAGTCATGATCTAGGGATTGCATGGTCAACTCGTACAAAGTTCTATAGGATTTTTTGTCAAATGATAGAGTGTACAATGGAATACCATTCACTTTGCACACAAGGCTCGATAGACCAAAAAAATTAAAATCCTGGGGGGATTCAGTCCAGGATCCAACGGCACTGCCACTCTTCACAAAGGCCAAAGCCAATTTTGATGGGATTTCTCCATTGATAAATGATGAATCGCTATAGCTACGAGAACCGGTGGCAATGTGACGTTGATTGGTGATCGTATGGGGGACAAGAAGTTTAATGTTGTTACCATTGGCTCTTAGCTTTTCCACTGCCAATGCAACAGAGCTCATAACCCGTTGTTTTCGGACGTGGAGAATTGCCGATGTGATAATGACATTTGCATCAGGTGCTGCAGGAAGTGTTTTTCTCTAAATGAAATTCGATGGGGCCATCTGTAACTTTATGTCAATCTTGACATTGGGGGGTAGCCATTGGGATATATTGAATATCTCATGATTTAATTTTCCAACCAGATGATACTCCTGGGTCACTGCAGTAGTCAACTCACCGTCAGTATCTACACCTGATCGATAATCATAACCCAATGATTGTCCTCTCAACTCCTTGTACGCCTTTGGTGTCATCATCATAAATTGTATGTAGCTGCATAGTTGGATAAATTATTGCTAGTGCTCACCAATGTTCCATTATTAAATACATTAATTTGTTTGAATAGGTTGTGTAGAATACAGTTTTCATAGGAGAGACCATCGGCAGCAGTTGGAGTTGTATTATCTGACTTTTTCTTCACCACAACATTTAAATCAATAAATGTTGATGACAAATCAATGAAATAGTCTTCATTGGAAAATATTTGAAAGTGTATATTTTCCGAGAGGGGTTGTTGGGGGTGAAATTGTTTATAGTAGCCATACTTGACACTGACATCAACATTTTCAGCATTGAATAGATCCAATGAGGAACTGATTGATGGGTATGATTCCTTCTGGGGGAGATAAGTCATCTTAAGAGAAGAAATCCTTCTTTGATCTAACAATCTTTTTCTTTTTCTTCTTCTGCTTATTGGTCTTCCTTGTTTTATTCCTCAAAGTCCTTGTTGATGTCCTTCGCTTCCCGCCTGGGTGGAGACTGATGAGTGAATGACGCGCACGCATCCTTTTCAATCCCTCCCCATTTTGTCGAGATTTTAGTTGCTCACCAACGGCTCTTGCTGAAGATCTAGTATTTTCCTTAACACTCTCCTTGAAATTCTTGCCTTACCCTCAGTCCTGTAGTGTTGAGGCAGAAAAATTTAATGCCGCAGGCACAAGATATTTTCTGGCAAGGGGTAGTGCAGAACGAAATAGCCTAGCAAACCGATTACCAAGACCATATCCAGACATCGTAGTACGACCCTTGTAGTAGTCCAATCCATTGCCTATTTTATGTGGACTCAAAGCATCAACATAACAATCGATATCGGGACAGACAAATAGAATTCTTCTATTGTTCATTTTAGGTGATTGTGCTGTCGCCAACAATGGGTCGAAAATGACACGTAATCACTGCTAAGCCTTTTGTTATTGCTAGAGGATCACCCAATTCACTTCTTAGTGTTAACTAACAGAGTTCCAAATACGAAGTGTTTACAGGAACATACTGAAGATGCTTTATATTATAGTGATGAACAAGTTCATGAGTTGTTTTTCGTTCAAGAACACGTAGGAGGGGGACATTTGAATTACCAACTCTCGATGTTTTCCACAAAGGATGCATAGAGAAATATGCAAGAGTCCGAGGCGAAACCAGGTGGATAATCAGCAAAAATAACTTGATTGATCCCGTAAACGGTGACAGTATTTTTCCCATTGATCATATTCTGTTTAAAGCCAAGAACGTCTCTCAGATTATCATTGAGAATAATTATTTCGGTGTCAACAGGTGAGGTAATATAAATCCTATCGTGTTCCAATGAATAATTAAAATGGAATTTACCATTCCTACGATATGAGATTTTTCTATTGATTGTACGACACAAATCTGTCATATTATCGTATTCAATATATTTCAATTTAGCATGTGGATATTCGCTAGATTTAAGTGCTTCAACCCTTCATAGTCGACAAAGAGTGTCCAATCAAATGGTATAACTTTTATATCATACACACGATCCTTTCTCAGGATTTCATAGGTATTTTTGAGAATACAGTCGACAAGAGCCACTTCATACGCACCGTCAAATTTGATGGCGGGGGAGAGTTTCGTCCAAAAATCACTTGTCGTATTCAAGTCGTTGTAGAGAGGATCGGAAACATTGGACATAAAAGTTACATAGAAATCATTGGGCATTGTCAATATCTTCAACACCGATCCAAGAATCAAAATCAGAGTACTATCCTAGCCACCGAACAAGTAACTGTTTCCTACCCCTGCGAGTACGAGTATTTAATATCTTTTCAATTTGATAGATATCACTATTATTTTTAACTTTTTGTAGTTCATAGTCATAAAAGCCGCCGAGAATCTCTTCATCTTTGGTATCGCGCAAACGATAAGTTATGGGTTTAGTGTCTAGGATTTTTGCCACTTTAAAAAGTTCTGTGGACCACAAGTAATTCCCCTTTTCAAAAACACTAGTTGTTCTATTAATTCGAACAGTATCACCCACATTGAATTTATTTTTCTTCTTGACAATCGATTCATTGGAATATTGCTTAAGAAAAGTGTCAATTGTATCATGATCAGAATGATGAACTTCCGTTGGCGTAGAGTTGGACACTGATCGATGAGGTCGTTGATTATAAATCAACATGATTTTATCTAAATCATGAATAAAAGCCGGTGTATTTTCCAATGTACAATATCTTGAAATTAAAGTCGAATAGTTCTTATCAATCGTTCGGCCAATGCAGCTTTTATAGGGCTATGCCTATGATAGAGCAGTGTACTATATTTCACTAGTACTTTTGCAACATGGGGATTAACAAATTCACTACCGCGATCCGTTTGAATTTTTCTACACGAATCCTGTTCGAGAATACTTTCAATGGCCTGAGCAACTTCAACGCCTCTCTTTGTTCGCAATGGAATTGCATATGCATAGTGACTAAAAACACTGATTGCAAGTAGAATGTACCTGTACGGTGTATTGTGACGTCTTTGAACCTCATCTAGAGTTAGGAGATCTGCTTGCATTATATGCAATGGGGAAAAGGCTTTAGTTTTTCGATAATGATTAGCACGAAGTCTATGATTTCTATGCAGAGTGTAACTTGATTCATTTTGTAGATAGTCTTGTACACTTTTAGCGTGAACACCAGTGGCTTTGGAAAGAGTGGTGGGGAAACTTAAACTCCCCACTTCACCAATATTTTCATAAACACCTTTCAGAAACCATTTTGAACGTAAACACGTTGTGTAACGTCCGCTACCCTTTTGTATACTGGCGGTTGGTGGTGGTGGTGGTGGTGGCGACGTTGACTTGATACGTCTTCGCTTTTGTCTAGCTATCAGTGGTGTGCTAGTATTTTCCAAAATTGATTTAAAATCTTCTTCTTCTTCTTCATGTTCATATTTTAATGGTGTTGACAATGATGCATGTTCATATAATTTTTTTAGAATTTGTCTATTGTTAATAAGACTTTTGGGGAAGTTTAATGTATTTAGAAAGTTGTATAGATGAGCGTCAAATGATAATAGTCCTTTACGATTTGTAACCATATCATAGATAAAATCAAGTAGATTATAGCTCTTGCCCTGAATTATAATCCCTTTCCCATTGCTCTCAACTTGAATATGATCTTGACCACTTTCCATGAGATAGGTTAGGAGTCGTTTACTTTGTTCACGATATGAGTGGGGCATTAGATTTCCAATTTTCAATACAGTTGAATCCAATTCTTCCTTCTTTAATTGTGTTCCAGCAGAATCCTGAAGAGATGATTCTTTTTTGTGATCAATAGTAGCAGTGGCCATCGACCGATAGGGCTTATGTTTGTCCACTCGGCGAAATGCATCTTGAAGTGAAAGCAGTTTTGTATCATCCTCAATATTCTCGTTGTCAAGGAATTTACTCAGATTGTTCTCAAAGTGTTCCACGGGTGAGAGAGCGAGTTCTATTGGAGTCAATTTATAGGGTTTTGCCATTCTCACTAGAGAAAACTGTTTACAAGTCCTGCAATTATTGGCAGTAAAAGTGTGAAAAAGCTACCGCCCGCCTGAAGAAGTCGTTTCTTTTTAAAATTCTTTCCTTTGTTTTTAGAGGCCAATGTACGTACAATGGAACGATGTTGCTTTTCCTGTTGCTTAACTACTTCTGGCAGTTGAACATTACCCTCGGTCAAATTTAAACAAAGTTCAGATATTAGATTAATGAAATCATTGTCAATACCATGTTTGAGTATGGCTTTCCTAAGCGAGGGTTTTGAAGTGCTTAGAACTGAAAACAGATGTCTATTTTCATGTAGCTTCTTCAGTGTCATGATAGCAACTAATAGGTCTTTTAGTGTTCACGGGGAGATATACTGTAATTTCATTGTCGAAAATATCTGTGACTACACGGAGATCTTCAGGTGTATTTTGATTAAGATCTAATAGGATATAGCCGTAGGGTTTATTAGTTGTCTGATTGTATGCTGAGAGCAGAAATTTAGGGGCGCCTGGATAGATTTGTTTATTGAGGGTTATTAGGGAGCTAGAATCACGAACAACTCTGTAGATGATATAGTAGGTGCAGTTCAATGCAAGTGTTCGCATACATTTGCTCTGATGAAAGAGATTGTGTAGAACCAGAGTAACGGAAATCTGTTCATGATGAGAGTGAACAGTGAGCAGTTGTAGCATTTCCTGGGACCATTGTTCAATAGATTCAGCCAGATCGTCAATGATCAGCCAAGAGTTTGGTTCAATAATGCTGAAAACATCAAGTCCCTGTATGAATTGTACGAGACGTATAGGAATTCCCATACTATTTGCTGGGACCTCTACACCTTTTCAAAGAGAGTGAGTATCCTCTCACACCTGTTCCATTTCTTTGAAGTATGTGCTATCAGACTGGTTTATTATTTTTTGGACAATTGCCTTAACTCGAGACTAGTCTCCTAGGAATGTACGATGCTGCTAATTAAAAAAATAGGATGCTACACTTAGAATTGTTTGATTGACATATGCTGTTAAAAGCTAACTATATTTGCAAAAAAGGATAAGGGATTCGCGAATTGGACTGTACGAACGATCTTATTTGAATAATAGGGGAAAAAACAGAGCTAGATAACATTTGCGAATTGGATCATATGAAGATGGAGAAAAAGGGTTAAACTGATTATCAGTTAAGGTAACCCCGAAGGGCTTGTTAACTCAGGTAATTTGTTAAAAATTTGAAACAACATCAATCTATGAAAATGGCTAACGATGATAGAATGACATTGTTAGTTGACCTAGCTTTACCTTTCCGATGTGGTCTGTATAATACACAAGTGATGTTTGAACAGTGTTGTCAATTTAAAATAGGGTCTAACGTTATAGTATACTAAAAAGTTGATACTAAGAGAGATGTAGATGGCAAGAAAAGAATTCTAATAATGAAATTCAGAACAAACCTTAGAAATCCTTGCAATTCAAGTATTAAGGTGCATTTGAGTACGAACCGTCAAGGATCATAAGCACCAACGACCCAAACCGCCAGAAACCTCAACCCCCAAAAGTCCCAAATCCCCAAACTCGAAGGGGGCCCCTCCCCTCCAACTTTTTGCCCCCCCCCATTTTGTTTTGAATTTTTTTTTGAATTTTTTTGTTTTTTTTACCTTTTTTTTCTTATTTTTTTTAAAATGATATATTTTTTCAACTTTTTTTTATATCCCTTAGAATGACATGAAACATACTTAAAACATAAAAAATTCACATTTAATATTTTCCAACTTAAAAATGGGAATGATATAGATATGTGTGTCGCGACTTTTACTATTAGAAAAATATTGTTGTAGTAGCACTTTTTTATTGGGCTAAATTTTTGTTTTTTTGGGCTTCGAAATTATTCAACTTTTTTCTTTTTTTTACGTATCTTAAAATGACATGAAATATGCTTATGGCTCTAACAATTGTACTCTATGCTTGCCGAGAGAAGATGCGGCCCCCCCATTTTTTTTATTTTTTTTGAAGTTTTTTTATTTTTTTTAACATGACATATTTTTTCAACTTTTTTTATATGTCTTCGAATGAGATGAAACATACATAAAACATTAAAACTTTACATTTAATATTTTCCAAACTCAAAATGAGAATGCTATAGATATGTTTGTCATGACCTTTACTATTAGAAAAATAATGTTTGTAGTAGCACTTTTTTTTATTGGACTAAAATTTTTTTGGACCGAAATTATTCAACTTTTTTTTACATCTCTAAATCATATCAGAAAAATAGAATGACACTTTTGATTTAAAATTTGAAATATGTTCTTGTGCATACCCATACTCCTATTGATGAGGATTGATGGTTCTCATTCAATATTTTTTCATGAAAAACAAACTTTTTTTTTAACTAAATTTTTTTTTTGGACTTCGATATTATTCAACTTTTTTTTTTTTTTTTAACATGGGATTTTTTTCAACTTTTTTTTACATCTCTAAATCATATCAGAAAAATGGAATGACACTTTTGATTTGGAATGACACTTTTGATTTAAATTTTAAAACATATTCTTGTGCATAACCCTACTCCTATTGATGGTGACTGACGGTTCTCATTCAATATTTTTTCATGAAAAAACAAACTATTTTTTTTAACTAAATTTTTTTTGGACTTCGAAATTATTCAACTTTTTTCATTTTTTTTATTTTTTAACATGGTATTTGTTTCAACTTTTTTTACATCTCTAAATCATATCAGAAAAATTGAATGGTACTTTTGATTTAAATTTTAAAACATATTCTTGTGCATACCCATACTCCTATTGATGAGGACTGAAAAAGTTTCTCCCAACATACAAATAGCAAGCCAAACTATGAATTCTTATAGGAAAAAAAACGAAAAGATATATAAAATAAATTCTATGAAAATGACTGTAAATAAAAAATTTTTCATGAAAAAATATTGAATTTTTTCATGAAAAACAAACTATTTTTTTAACTAAATTTTTTTGGACTCCGAAATTATTCAACTTTCTTTTTGACATTTTTTTTCAACTTTGTTTTTAAATCTCTTAGAACAACATGAAACATACTTAAAACATAAAAAATTCACATTTAATTGGAATAAGCCAACACCCGCCCAGACACACAGGCAAAAAGAGTAAGAGAGACAAAAACACATACAAAAACGTAGATTCAGACACACAAACCGAGAAAGATATGCATTGGAATAAGCAAAGACCCGCCCAGACACACAGGCAGAAAGAGTGAGAGAGACAAAAACACATACAAATACGTAGATTCAGACACACAAACCGAGAAAAACATGCATTGGAATAAGCAAACACCCGCCCAGACCCACAGGCAGAAAGAGTGAGAGAGACAAAAACACATACAAATACGTAGATTCAGACACACAAACCAAGAAAGACATGCATACACCCACCCAGACACACAGGCAAAAAGAGTTAGAGAGACAAAAACACATACAAATACGTAGATTCAGACACACAAACCGAGAAAGACATGCATACACCCACCCAGACACAGAGGCAAAAAGAGTGAGAGAGACAAAACACATATAAACACGTAGATTCAGACACACAAACCGAGAAAGACATGCATTGGAATAAGCAAACACTTGCCCAGACGCACAGGCAAAAAGAGTGAGAGAGATAAAAACACATACAAATACGTAGATTCAGACTCACAAACCGAGAAAAACATGCATTGGAATAAGCAAACACCCGCCCAGACCCACAGGCAGAAAGAGTGAGAGAGAGAAAAACACATACAAATACGTAGATTCAGACACACAAACCAAGAAAGACATGCATACACCCACCCAGACACACAGGCAAAAAGAGTTAGAGAGACAACAACACATACAAATACGTAGATTCAGACACACAAACCGAAAAAGACATGCATACACCCACCCAGACACAGAGGCAAAAAGAGTGAGAGAGACAAAACACATATAAATACGTAGATTCAGACACACAAACCGAGAAAGACATGCATTGGAATAAGCAAACACCCGCCCAGACGCACAGGCAAAAAGAGTGAGAGAGACAAAAACACATACAAATACGTAGATTCAGACACACAAACCGAGACAGACATGCATTGGAATAAGGAAACACCCGCCCAGACACTCAGGCAAAAAACAGTGAGAGAGACAAAAACACATATAAATACGTAGATTCAGACGCACAAAACCGAGATAGACATGCATTGGAATAAGCAAACACCCGCCAAGACACACAGGCAAAAAGAGTGAGAGAGATAAAAACACATACAAATACGTAGATTCAGACATGAAAAACCGAGAAAGACATGCATTGGAATAAGCAAACAACCACTCAGACACACAGGCAAAAAGAGTGAGAGAGATAAAAACACATACAAATACGTAGATTCAGTCACGCAAACCGAGAAAGACATGCATTGGAGTAAGCAAGCACCCGCCCAGACACACAGGCAAAAAGAGTGAGAGAGACAAAAACACATACAAACACGTAGATTCAGTCACACAAAACCGAGAAAGACATGCATCGGAATAAGCAAACACACGCCCAGACACACAGGAAAAAAGAGTGAGAGAGACTAAAACACATACAAATACGTAGATTCAGTCACGCAAGCCGAGAAAGACATGCATTGGAATAAGCAAGCACCCACCCAGACACACAGGTAAAAAGAGTGAGAGAGACAAAAACACATACAAATACGTCGATTCAGTCACACAAACTGAGAAACCATGCAATGGAGTAAGCAAACACCCGCCCAGACACACAGGCAAAAAGAGTGAGAGAGACAAAATCACATACAAATACGTAGATTCAGACACACAAACTGAGAAAGACATACATTGGAATAAGCAAACACCCGCCCCAGACCTACAGGCAAAAAGAGTGAGAGAGACATAAGCACATACAAATACGTAGATTCAGACACACAAACCCCAGACACACAGGCAAAAAGAGTGAGAGAGATAAAAACACATACAAATACGTAGATTCAGACACACAAACCGAGAAAGACATGCATTGGAATAAGCAAACAACCACCCAGACACACAGGCAAAAAGAGTGAGAGAAATAAAAATACATACAAATACGTAGATTCAGTCACGGAAACCGAGAAAGACATGCATTGGAATAAGCAAGCACCCACCCAGACACACAGGTAAAAAGAGTGAGAGAGACAAAGACACATACAAATACGTCGATTCAGTCACACAAACTGAGAAAAGCATGCGTTGGAGTAAGCAAACACCCGCCCAGAAACACAGGCAAAAAGAGTGAGAGAGACAAAATTACATACAAATACGTAGATTCAGACACACAAACCGAGAAAGACATGCATTGGAATAAGCAAGACACCCCGCCCAGACACATGGCCAAAAAGACTGAGAGAGACAAAAACACCTACAAATACGTAGATTCAGACACACAAACCGAGAAAGATATGCATTGGAATAAGCAAAGACCCGCCCAGACACACAGGCAGAAAGAGTGAGAGAGACAAAAACACATACAAATACGTAGATTCAGACACACAAACCGAGAAAAACATGCATTGGAATAAGCAAACACCCACCCAGACCCACAGGCAGAAAGAGTGAGAGAGACAAAAACACATACAAATACGTAGATTCAGACACACAAACCAAGAAAGACATGCATACAACCACCCAGACACACAGGCAAAAAGAGTTAGAGAGACAAAAACACATACAAATACGTAGACTCAGACACACAAACCGAGAAAGACATGCATACACCCACCCAGACACAGAGGCAAAAAGAGTGAGAGAGACAAAACACATATAAATACGTAGATTCAGACACACAAACCGAGAAAGACATGCATTGGAATAAGCAAACACTCGCCCAGACGCACAGGCAAAAAGAGTGAGAGAGATAAAAACACATACAAATACGTAGATTCAGACTCACAAACCGAGATAAACATGCATTGGAATAAGCAAACACCCGCCCAGACCCACAGGCAGAAAAGAGTGAGAGAGACAAAAACACATACAAATACGTAGATTCAGACACACAAACCAAGAAAGACATGCATACACCCACCCAGACACACAGGCAAAAAGAGTCAGAGAGACAAAAAACATACAAATACGTAGATTCAGACACACAAACCGAGAAAGACATGCATACACCCACCCAGACACAGAGGCAAAAAGAGTGAGAGAGACAAAACAAAACACATATAAATACGTAGATTCAGACACACAAACCGAGAAAGACATGCATTGGAATAAGCAAACACCCGCCCAGACACACAGGCAAAAAGAGTAAGCAAACACCCGCCCAGACACACAGGCAAAAAGAGTGAGAGAGACAAAATCACATACAAATACGTAGATTCAGACACACAAACTGAGAAAGACATGCATTGGAATAAGCAAACACCCGCCCCAGACCTACAGGCAAAAAGAGTGAGAGAGACATAAGCACATACAAATACGTAGATTCAGACACACAAACCCCAGACACACAGGCAAAAAGAGTGAGAGAGATAAAAACACATACAAATACGTAGATTCAGACACACAAACCGAGAAAGACATGCATTGGAATAAGCAAACAACCGCCCAGACACACAGGCAAAAAGAGTGAGAGAAATAAAAATACATACAAATACGTAGATTCAGTCACGCAAACCGACAAAGACATGCATTGGAATAAGCAAGCACCCACCCAGACACACAGGTAATAAGAGTGAGAGAGACAAAAACACATAAAAATACGTCGATTCAGTCGCACAAACTGAGAAAAGCATGCGTTGGAGTAAGCAAACACCCGCCCAGAAACACAGGCAAAAAGAGTGAGAGAGACAAAATTACATACAAATACGTAGATTCAGACACACAAACCGAGAAAGACATGCATTGGAATAAGCAGACACCCGCCCAGACACATGGGCAAAAAGACTGAGAGAGACAAAAATACATACAAATACGTAGATTCAGACTCACAAACTGAGAAAGACATGCATTGGAATAAGCAAACACCCGCCCAAGGCACACAGGCAAAAAGAGTGAGAGAGACAAAAAACATATACAAATACGTAGATTCAGTCACGCAAACCGAGAAAGACATGCATTGGAATAAGCAAGCACCCGCCCAGACACACAGGCAAAAAGAGTGAGAGAGACAAAAACACATACAAATGCGTGGATTCAGACACACAAACCGAGAAAGACATGCATTGGAATAAGCAAACACCCACCCAGACACATGGGCAAAAGACTGAGAGAAACAGAAATACATACAAATACGTAGATTCAGACTCACAAACCGAGAAAGACATGCATTGGAATAAGCAAACACCCGCCCAAGGCACACAGGCAAAAAGAGTGAGAGAGACAAAAACACTTACAAATGCGTAGATTCAGACTCACAAACCTAGACAGACATGCATTGGAATAAGCAAGCACCCGCCCAGACACTCAGGCAAAAGCAGTGAGAGAGAAAAAACACATACAAATACGTAGATTCAGACGCACAAAACCGAGAAAGACATGCATTGCAAAAAGCAAACACCTGCCCAGACACACAGGCTAAAAGAGTGAGAGAGATAAAAACACATACAAATGCGTAGGTTACGTGCGCGCACGTAACCTAGTCTAAATTAACCTTAAAAATGAAGTAAAGCTATGTTGACTTTGCATGTCTCTCTCACTATGTATGCACCGTCCGAGGTACACTCCATATCTTTCTCGGTCTTTGTGTCTAAATCTACGTATTTTTATGTGTTTTTATCTCTCTCACTCTTTTTGCCTGTGTGTCTGGGCGGGTGTTTGCTTATTCCAATGCATGTCTTTCTCGTTTTTTGTGCGTCTGAATCTACGTATTTGTATGTGTTTTTGTCTCTCTCACTGTTTTTTTCCTGAGTTTCTGGGCGGGTGTTTGCTTATTCCAGACCTACAGGCAAAAAAGAGTGAGAGAGACAAAAGCACATACAAATACGTAGATTCCGACACACAAACCGAAAAAGACATGGATTTGAATAAGCAAACACCCTCCAAGACACATGGGCAAAAAGACTGAGAGAGACAAAAATACATACAAATATGTAGATTCAGACTCAAAAAACCGAGACAGACATGCATCGAAATAAGCAAACACCCGCCCAAGGCACACAGGCAAAAAGAGTGAGAGAGACAAAAGCACTTACAAATACGTAGATTCAGACTCACATTCGAGACAGACATGCATTGGAATAAGCAAGCCCTGCCCAGACACTCAGGCAAAAAACAGTGAGAGAGAAAAAAACACATACAAATACGTAGATTCATACGCACAAAACCGAGAAAGACATGCATTGTAAAAAGCGAACACCCACCCAGACACACAGGCAAAAAGAGTGAGAGATATAAAAACACATACAAATGCGTAGGTTACGTGCGCGCACGTAACCTAGTCTAAATTAACCTTAAAAATGAAATAAAACCATGATGACTTTGCATGTCTCTCTCACTATGTATGCGCCGTCCGGGGTACACTCCATATCTTTCTCGGTCTTTGTGTCTAAATCTACGTATTTTTATGTGTTTTTATCTCTCTCACTCTTTTTTGCCTGTGTGTCTGGGCGGGTGTTTGCTTATTCCAATGCATGTCTTTCTCGGTTTTGTGCGTCTGAATCTATGTATTTGTATGTGTTTTTGTCTCTCTCACTGTTTTTTTCCTGAGTGTCTAGGCGGGTGTTTGCTTATTCCAATGCATGTCTGTCTCGGTCTGTGAGTCTGAATCTACGTATTTGTATGTGTTTTTGTCTCTCTCACTTTTTTTGCCTGTGTGTCTGGGCGGGTGTTTACTTATTCCAATGCATGTCTGTTTCGGTTTTGTGTGTCTGAATCTACGTATTTGTATGTGTTTTTGTCTCTCTCACTCTTTTTGCCTGTGTGTCTTGGCGGGTGTTTGCTTATTCCAATGCATGTCTTTCTTGGTTTGTGTGTCTGAATCTACGTATTTGTATGTGTTTTGTCTCTCTCACTCTTTTTGCCTCTGTGTCTGGACGGGTGTATGCATGTCTTTCTCGGTATGTGTGTCTGAATCTACGTATTTGTATGTGTTTTTGTCTCTCTCACTCTTTTTGCCTGTGTGTCTGGGCGGGTGTATGCATATCTTTCTCGGTTTGTGTGTCTGAATCTACGTATTTGTATGTGTTTTTGTCTCTCTCACTCTTTCTACCTGTGTGTCTGGGCGGGTGTTTGCTTATTCCAATGCATGTCTTACTCGGTTTGTGTGTCTGAATCTACGTATTTGTATGTGTTTTTGTCTCTCTCACTCTTTCTGCCTGTGTTTCTGGGCAGTGTTTACTTATTCCAATGCATGTCTTTCTCGGTTTGTGTGTCTGAATCTACGTATTTTGTATGTGTTTTTGTCTCTCTCACTCTTTTTGCCTGTGTGTCTGGGCGGGTGTCTGCTTATTCCAAATGCATGTCTTTCTTGGTTCGTGTGTCTGAATCTATGTATTTGTATGTGTTTTTGTCTCTCCCTGCTCTTTTTTGCCTGTGTGTCTGGGCGGGTGTTGGCTTATTCCAATTAAATGTGAATTTTTTATGTTTTAAGAATGTTTCATGTCATTCTAAGAGATGTAAAAAAAAGTTGAAAAAAAATGTAAAAAAAAAGTTGAATAATTTCGAAGTCCAAATAAATTTTAGTTCAAAAAAAATAATTTGTTTTTCATGAAAAAATATTGAATGAGAACCATCAGTCCTCATCAATAGGAGTATGGGTATGCACAAGAATATGTTTTAAAATTTAAATCAAAGTGCCATTCTATTTTCCTCATATGATTTAGAGATGTAAAAAAAAAGTTGCATAATTTCGAAGTCCCAAAAAAAATTTAGTTAAAAAAGAATAGTTTATTTTTCATGAAAAAATATTGAATGAGAACCATTAGTCCTCGTAAATAGGATTATGGGTATGCACAAGAATATGTGTTTTTAAAATTTAAATCAAAAGTGTCATTCTATTTTCTGATATGATTTAGAGATGTAAAAAAAAGTTGAAAAACATACCATGTTAAAAAAAAAATTAAAAAAAAAATAATTTCGAAGTCAAAAAAAATTTAGTTAAAAACAATAGTTTGTTTTTCATGAAAAAATATTGAATGAGAACCATCAGTCCTCATCAGTAGGAGTATGGGTATGCCAAGAATATGTTTTTAAATTTTAAATCAAAAGTGTCATTCTATTTTTCTGATATGATTTAGAGATGTAAAAAAAGTTGAAAAAATACCATGTTAAAAAAAAAAAATGAAAAAAATTTGAATAATTTTGAAGTCCAAAAAAAATTAGTTAAAAAAAATAGTTTGTATTTCATGAAAAAATATTGAATGAGAACCATCAGTCCTCATCAATAGGAGTAGGGGTATGCACAAGAATATGTTTTAAAATTTAAATCAAAAGTGTCATTCTATTTTTCTGATATGATTTAGAGATGTAAAAAAAAGTTGAAAAAAATACCGTGTTAAAAAATAAAAAAAATTAAAAAAAAAGTTGAGTAATTTCGAAGTCCAAAAAAAAATTTAGTTAAAAAAAATAGTTTGTTTTTCATGAAAAAATATTGAATGAGAACCATCAGTCCTCATCAATAGGAGTATGATTATGCACAAGAATATATTTTAAATTTTAAATCAAAAGTGTCCTTCTATTTTTCTGATATGATTTAGAGATATGATTTAGAGATGTAAAAAAAAGTTGAATAATTTCTAAGTCCAAAAATTTTTAGTCCAATAAAAAAAAGTGCTAAACTTTATTTTTCTAATAGTAAAGGTCATGACTAACATATCTATAGCATTCTCATTTTGAGCTTGGAAAATATTAAATGTAAAGTTTTAATGTTTTAAGTATGTTTCATCTCATTTGAAGACAAAAAAAATAGTTAAAAATATATGTTAAAAAAAATCCAAAAATTGGGGGAGAGCTGCATCATGTCTCTGGGCAAGCATAGAGTACAATTGTTAGAGGCAAAACATATTTCATGTGATTTTAAGATACGTAAAAAAAAGAAAAAAAGTTGAATAATTTCGAAGTCCAAAAAAACAAAATTTAGCCCAATAAAAAAAGTGCTACTACAAACAATATTTTTCCTAATAGTAAAAGTCTTGACACACATATCTATATCATTCCCATTTTGAAGTTGGAAAATATTAAATGTGAATTTTTTATGTTTTAAGTATGTCTCATGTCATTCTAAGCGATATAAAAAAAATTGAAAAAATATATCATGTTAAAAAAAATCAAAAACAAAAGTTAAAAAAAAACTTTAAAAAAAAAATTCCAAACAAAATGGGGGGGCCAAAAAGTTGGAGGGGAGGGGCCCCCTTCAAGTTTGGGGATAGGGGACCTTTGGGGGTTGAGGTTTCTGGTGGTTAGGGTCGTTGGTGCTTATGATCCTTGACGGTTCGTACTCACATACACCTTACTACTTGAATTGCAAGGATTTCTAAGGTTTGTTCTGAATTTCATTATTAGAATTCTTTTCTTGCCATCTACATCTCTCTTAGTATCAACTTTTTAGTATACTATAACGGTAGACCCTATTTTAAATTGACAACACTGTTCTAACATCACTTGTGTATTATACAGACCACATCGGAGAGGTAAAGCTAGGTCAACTCAGAATTTCATTCTATCATCGTTAGCCATTTTCATAGATAGATGTTGTTTCAAATTTATAACAAATTACCTGAGTTAACAAACCCTTCGGGGTTACCTTAACTGATAATCAGTTTAACCCTTTTTCTCCATCTTCATATGATCCAATTCGCAAATGTCATCTAGCTCTGTTTTTTCCCTATTATTCAAATAAGATCGTTCGTACAGTCCAATTCGCGAATCCCTTATCCTTTTTTGCAAATATAGTTAGCTTTTAGCAGCATATGTCAATCAAACAATTCTAAGTGTAGCATCCGATTTTTTTTAATTAGCAGCATCGTACATTCCTATGAAACTAGTCTCGAATTAAGGCAATTGTCCAAAAATCAGAAACCAGTCTTATAGCACATACTTCAAAGAAGTGGAACAGGTATGAGAGGATACTCACTCTCTTTGAAAAGGTGTAGAGGTCCAGCAAATAGTATGGGAATTCCTATACGTCTCGTAGAAGTATAAGGCCATGTGCGGGGGTACTCACTCTCTTTGAAAAGGTGTAGAGCTTCCATAGAATTCCATAGATGCACTCTACTGACCACTTTTGACTCTTAAAAAGGGCACTAGAACTTCCAATTTCCAATCAATTGAGACTCCTCCGAAGTTTATACAACCCCCATTCCATAAGAACCTTATATGCCTCCGGGGCGTAACTTACAACCTGTGCCTCTGGGCTCTGGGAGGTTGTATCACCCCTGCAGGCATTGTTATATGATCTTTGAACCATTTTGGTTAAAACGGATACCACAAAATTTCTATTGGATGGACTTGAAGAAGGAGGGCGTGGAGAGTCACGTTTTTGACTCTTAGAAGGGAACGAGAACTTTCAATTTTCAATCAAAATAGCTTCCTCCAAGTGTATACAACAACCCCTTCAATAAAAACCTTATATGCCCTCCGGCTAGAAAAAAACCCGTGCCCACAGGCTCGGGGGGTCGTTTAACTCGGAGTCCTTGTTATATGATCTTTGGACTATTCAAACAAAATCAAAAATTTTGAACGGATATATTCGGGGAAAAGGACGCGGGGGGTTAGTTACCCTCCAATTACTTTTGGTTCTTAAAAAAGACACTAGAACTTCCAATTTTCAATTGAATGAGCCCAATCCGAGGTTTATACGACTACCCTTTCAAAGGCAATGCTACAGCCTTACCTATAGTAAAGGGCCATAAGGATTCAATGTTTTTTTCCCCTGAGGCATTTCATATGGAAGGGGTGGTCGTATAAACATTCGGAGAGGGGTCATGTGATTGAAAATTTGAAGTTCTAAATCCCTATTTTAGATTTAAAAAGTGATCGAAGGGCAACTACCCCCCTCGCCCTTCTTTCCCCAAATGCTTCCGAATATAGCCCAAAGATCAAATAACAAAATTTCGGAGTCAACAATCCCCCCCCTCTGAGCCAGGGCCAGGTTTGGCAAGTTATGCCCTTGGCGCACGCAAAACGAATCATAGAACGAATAAAAACGTATTCCATTACATTTTTTTTTATTTTGTACTTAATATAAAATTGAAAATAAAAAAAAAAATTACATTGAAATTAAATTTCGAACTGATGAGCTTTCAGCAATAAATATTATTATATATAAAAAATTCGGTTTAATTTTATGAGTCCCTTCCAATACTGTTCAAGACAAATATAGCTTCACTACATATAAAATTACAGCATCTGCCCCCTTCCCTAACTGTAAAAGTCTAAAGCCTACTGCTTCATTGGCACTTCACTGAAAACGAATTATATTACAAACATTTTCTTTTCCAGTTATTACAGCACTGAAAATTAAAATAAAAATTAAAGTGAAGTGCTTGAGCTGATGAGCTTTCACCAATTAATTTCAATATATATCAAATAATCATTTTGATTTTATTAGTTCTTTCCAAGACTGTTCAAGATACATATAGTTTTTCGGTAAAGCGCCAATGACGGTGTAGGTTTTATACTCTCAAAGTTAAGGAAGGAGGCAGCACCCAAACTCTTGTTTGTTGGGATTTCTGTTCGTTTCAAGCTTGATTTACTAATTCCATTTAAGTTTCACTCGTTTTAAGATTTATTTATTCATTTAAATTAGTATCTATTGTATGTTTGTTTGCTATGAATATTTATTTTATTTCTGTTCGTTTGGGGTTTTATTTATTCTTTAATAGTTATATCTGTTCGTTTTAAGTTTGGATTATTGTAGTTTTTTATTTTATTTTTTTATCTTAAGTTTAATATGGTCTTTACTTTTCTTTGGAAAACTTCTTTTTCGGAAAGTTTTATTTTTACTTAATCAATGAAAACCTCATTAGTTGATAATGGGCAACTAGCATAACTTATAACCCTTGGCCTGAGGACTGTGAGGGGGAGGGTGTTGAGACACAAAAAGACATATTTACAGGACCATTCAACTATGCAAAACAAAATGGCAATCTCAAAATTTTGATTGGATGTGTTTTAGGAAATGATGGGCGTGGAGGGGGGGGGAGGGCTGTTTGCCCTCCAATCGTCTTTGAATCTTAAAAAGAGCACTAGAACTTTCAATTCAAATGAACTCCTTCCAAAGTTTCTACGATGACTCCTTTTATACAATGGGCCTTGGTCAGAAAAAAAATATAATATATTGCGGCACTTCGTTCTTTACTAAGGTAGTGCTATTGCGCTGCCTATGATTCCATTTGTTAATTCATTGATAAACGACGCTTTTTTTGGCCATAAACCCTGATATCAAACCCTGTCTCCCGTATCTACAGGCAATGATTCATCCATTGTTCGTCTCTCTTAAAGTTTTATTTCAAGTAAAATGTAAGTTAAATTTTCAGTATAGAAAGTGGGCCTCACTTTGCCTCCTCGCCGCATGTACGATACATTTTTATTTAAGTATGTATTAGACGAATTCCAATGACGTTGAATGAAATGAACTACTATAAGTAATAGCCTGGCACATGTTCAATGTTTACATAATTCGGCTTTGCTGAATTAGACTCCAAATTTTAAATTCCTAATATATGAAATGCTAAAAATACAAAACTAATTGATCGGAATAGGCTGTTGTGAAATACCTCCTATTAACAAAAATTCTACTATTTTTTGCTTAATAATTACAAAATATGCCCAGCCTTTATCTGCGAGAGAACAGAAGTTTGAATTTACAAAGATGTGCCTTTGGGTATGCCAAAGTGTTGCTCCGATTAATGACATTGACTTTGAAGAAGGTGCCTTGGGCATCCCGCTACTTTGCTGCTCCGTCCTCCGGGCTGCTTCTTTGCTTCCAGGGCTACGTTTATGCTGGAGAATTATTGTAATGGTTTAGTGGACATATAGGTAATGCCGGGATAAGTATGTTCTAACCCGATGAGGCTGCAACCGTTCGAGTGGGCAATAATGGATAGACCCTGCGCGTAAGTTAAATTTATACTGATGTGGTTATGAAGCAGATAAGTGTGGCTATCTTACACTTGCATATACAATATATCCCTGAATATTAAGTATTATTGGAACCCGAAAAGTTCAATGGTGGCTCTAAAAGTATATCTTTACTCTAAGACACAATTCCTAAACGCCAAACTTCAAGGTGATTTCGTTGAATTTAAGAATAAAGAATTTATGAGAGGCAAAGGCGGATCTATAGCAAAATCTTGGGGGGGGGGGTCAATTTGACAAGGGTGCCAATAATCGACCAAGTTTACAAGCTTATTCAAAGAAAAGCAATAAAAAGTGAGGGCACCAGAAAAATTTTGGAGGTCCGCGGTCCCCCAGACCCCTGGATCCACCCCTGGAAAGAAGATCCTAATAAGAATCAAAGTAGTTAATCTAGAATAGCCTAGTAAAAATTCGATTGTAGCTAATCGAATGCAGATTGTATATATTTTTGAATGTTGTGTCGGTGTCTACGAAATAGATAAACAAAGCAAGGATATGTTTGAGATGCCATGAGAAAATTTTTATAGGATGTATGGGGCTTAGTCACCCGGTGCAAAGCTCTAATCCTCATAAAGCCTAAGCACACATACGTCCGGCCCTTGGGAAAGGTACTAGAGGAATTGATTTGATTTTGGGATCCGGGCAATCCTTTTCTCCGGGTTAACGCAATCCGTAGCCCTTGAATATGTTAACTAAATAACGCGTAAGACAGTTAAGAGGACTACAGCAGAATGTTACGCCCTCGGTTAGGATGATATGTGGCTACGGGAAAGTAGTAGCCTAATCAGAGGCTACAAACTGAGTGAAGGAGGGAGAGTATTCGCTTGGGAGTTTACTTTGAACAGCTTAGCGCTACAAAGAGTTGGTATCAGGAACAAGTTTCGTGTATTTGCTTATTTTTTTTTATTTTTGGGATCCTATAATTTATAGGTGGCTTGTTAAACACATCTAAAGACGAAGATTCACATAGGTAACAATTCAAGCTCATCAAAACCCCAGCACTACCCTTGTCATTACGAATAGTTTGAGCCACAGAGAATATGATCAAAATGTTTTCAGTTTAATTTCAAAACTGATATTTTTAACCCTATATTAAAATGCAAATATTTTGAACTGAAAAATTTGTAAGGTTAAAAAACAAATAAAAACATTGGAATTAAGTTACTATGAATCCCTAGAGTAATCGTCTGACGATGTAAACTATCGTTAGTCAGGAAAAGTAACTCTTCTTAAAAATGCTCTTAAGATCTAATACTTCTTGAAATGATCCTTCTATTGGCTTGTTTAGTATAGAAAGCTGGAATTCCTGTTGAAAAGCAAGTACGCATATCCCTATTAAGTTGTTCCTGGCTATCTAAACATTCCGATCGAAAGTATCTGGGGGAATAAAGCGAGGGGGCTGGTAGCCCTCCGACTAATTTTGACCCTTAAAAGGGAACTAGAACTTCCGATTTTAAATCAAATGAACCTCCTTCGAAGTTTTTACGAACACCCCTATCATAAGAACCTTATACGTTAACAATGGAAAACTTGCATAACTTACAGCCAGCCCTGGCCTTGAGGTCAAATTAAACGTAAAAAGCGTAAACAGCGACGGTTATTAAGGCAGCACCTCTCAAATCTAATAATGGCAGATGTAAAACAGAAATCAAAAATAAAAATGATTTTCCTCTATATCAGATTTAGCAGGGGAGGAGGGCCACCACCTTCCATCAATATCCCACTCTTTACACTAAATTGCAATTTTTGTATACCAACGGTTCAATAAAAAGACCTAATTTATGTCCGTTTGATTTTCAAAATGAAATAACTTTCCTAAAGATGATCTACCACTTCCGCAAAGAAAACGGTGCTACCATCTCAACAGCCATCTTAATCACACATACTGTTCTAAATGAAGGGGAGCCAGGGGTTAGACCCTTTCCTCTATATCTACTTGAAGGGCTGTTCGAAGGAAGTAATAAATGTGGGTTAAAAATGGACTTTCTTGGGCTCCGTCTATCCCTCTCCACCTTAGAAAAATAAATTAATTGGCTTTGCCTTTAATCGTTGTATAACAGTATAACAGTATACTGTATAACAGTATAACAGTACTGTATATACAGTATAACTGTATAACATAAAGTATACATAACAGTATACAGTATACTGTATATACTGTATAACAGTTAGTTTGAATGGATAACAGAACAAAATAAAAGACCATTGTCTAAGGACTAAAAACACCGTAAAAACACCGTACGTTGGACTAAAAACACCCGCAAGTGTAACCTATGTAACTAGAAGACTAAATAATTAGCCTTATGATAGTTTCAGACCGATTGGCTATCTAAAAAAGAATTGTGACTGCATAAGCTATTCAGACTGAAATTGAAGGCCTATGGCACAAAAAACGGCCGAAAATAGAAGTTCCATGTGGTGATACACCTAAAAAGTGCACTTAATTCGCGTCCAAATTGGGCGTTTAGTGAAAAACATGGAAGTGAAACTGAGAACTGGGTAGTGTAGACTGCTTTTTTTTTTCTGCCCATTTTTTTTTTCTAATTCAGAAAGAAAAGGTGCCAATACTTTTCGTACCCTCCCACCATCGCTTTAATACGTATTGACCAATATTGCTTTACCAGTGCGACAAGCTTGATACAGCTTACCGTACTTTGGTATTAATAAATAATTAAATAGAAAAAATACATAAATGATACGAGTAAGATGCATGGCACTTTACTTAGGTAGCGAAACAGCACTTCCTCTGGTAACGGCTCTCGTTTGTACGGACCATAAATATGCTTAGTGAAGAGTGCGTTTCATCTGATTAAACACCAAAATTTGATTTTGCACAAAAAACCATCGTTTCTGAGTGGCAATTAAATAAAACAAACAAGCTGTTTTAACTGAAAGTAAGGAGCGACATTAAAACTTGAAACAAACAAAACTTATTCCGTATATGAAAGGGGCTGTCCCCTCCTCAACTCTTTACTCTAAAATTTGACTCTGTCTCACAACTTTATTTTTTTAAACAATAAAAAACTTTAGCGTAAAGAGCGAGGCATTGAGCAGGGGACAACCCCTTTCATATACGGAATAATTTCTGTTTGTTTTAAATTTTAATGTCGCAGCTTACTTTCAGTTAAAAAAAACTTGTTTTTTGTTTACTTTCTGAACGTTTTTTAATTAATGCAGGTTTTGATTTTGGCTCACCGTACATGAATAATTAAAACAAAATTTGTATATTAAGTTTACTTTTTTTTGGTTAAATGGCTTTCTCGAAAATTGTTTAATTTTATTTACGAACGTTTTTATTAGTAATAAATATACGTAACTTACGAAATAACTTACGTAACGAACTTCTATATTCGTATATTTTTATTACGTATATCAGGGGGTTCTCCCCCTAGTCAATACCTTGCTTTTTACGCTAAAGTTCAAATTTTACTCCAATTCTTGAAGAATGACACCTTAATCGCAAAGGCCATTAATTAGAATAAACAGTTCTTATGAAAGTACTAAAAAAAACTTTAGCGTAAAGAACGAGGTATTGACTAGGGGGCGAACCCAATCATATACGTAATAATTTCCGTTCGCTTTAAGTTTTGATGTTGCTCCTTACTTTCAGTGGAAAAACTTGTTTTATTATTTAATTTCCGATCGTTTTTTTAAATAATGCCGGGAAATCCGGTGCCCCCCTTGATAGCAATGTCCCTTACCTCATGAAAACTGCCCCATGGAAAGATCCTCTCATGTAATGCCCAGCCCACCCCCTCCCCCAATACCAGAAAAAATCCCTCCTGAAAACGTCTGTATACTTCAGGGCGGATCCAGGATTTTTTTTAGGGGCGGGGGCAAAATAGTCTGATCCGTTAAATTTGCGTTAGGAGCAAGTTTGATTAACGCAAATTTGCGTTAATTAAGTAAATTACACTACTTTAGATTATGTTAGGGGACGCGCGCCTCCCCTGCCCCCTGGATCAGCCACTGATATACTTCCCAATAACCAATACTATATGTAAATATTGAGCAAAGTTAATAGCTTGCAGCCCTTTCCCCGAGGAATGTGGGCGATTAGTAATCCTCAACGACATAGTTATTATTTTTTTCGATCATGCTGAACAAAAAGGCGATCTCAGAATTTTGAACAGGTGACTTTGGGAAAAAATGAGCGTGGGAGGGGGGATAGTTGCCCTCCATTTTTTTGGTCGCTTAAAAAGGGCACTAAAACTTTTAATTTCCGTTCGAACCATCCCTCCTGTGATATTCTAGGACTACTAAGTCGATACGATCACGCCTGGGGAAAAGAAAAAAAAACAAAAAACACACGCATCCGTGATTTTTCTTCTGGAAAAAATACGAAATTCCACATTTTTGCAGATAGGAGCTTGAAACCTCTACTAAAGGGTTCTCTGATACGGTGAAGCTGATAATGTGGTTTTCATTAAGGTTCTTTGACTTTTAGGGGGTCTTTCCTCTTTTTTTCGAAAATAAGGCAAATATTCTCAGGCGCGTAACTTTTGACGGGTAAAACTAAACTTGATGAAAATTACAGATTTGAAATCGGCACAAAAAATTTGATTTTGTGATGTGTCTATTGGTATAAAAATTCCGTTTTTTAGAGTTTCGGTTGCTATTGAGCCGGGTCGCTCCTTACTTACAGTTCGTTACCACGAACTGTTTGATTTGGCTGAAGTTCAACAGTACTTTGCTTTTAATAAGCCAGGATTATGTATCAGAGATGGGGACAGAGAATGTATCTTATAGGGCAAAAATGTGAGCAAAACTGCATTTTGTGTGGTGGTGTTTCGTATATATAGGGGGATCTGAACATATCTTATAGCAATAAGTAGAATAGCCAAGGCTTGGGGTCTTGTTTCACAGTTGAAGAAAGTTTGGAAGAACAGGAAGATAAGTCTGCAAACCAAGATTAGACTATTGTAAGCTACAGTGATGACATTGCTGAAATGCGGCTTTGAAGCATGGGCGCTCTGAAAAGCGGATGAAGATTTGCTAGATTTTTCAAGAAAAAATGCCTACGGATTGGAAAAGTGTGGTTCTATCCCGCTTTCTAGGGCTATAATGAGAGAAATGATGAGATGGCTAGGGCACATTCTGCGGATGAAGGATGACATATTGTCCTTTTCGGCAAACCGTCTAGGGCTAAACACGGAAAGCAGGTTGTCCGCGGTTGAGGTGGGAGGATGTCATAAAGGCATATTTAAGGGAAATGGGAAATTCCTGGGAGGGTGTAATGAGAGAGGCTTTGAATAGCTTGGGATGGAGGAGGAGCGTGCGTAGCTGTGCTGGCCTCAGGCGGCTTGGTGATTTTTTTTTTAGTGGTAGTAGTAGTATTTGGAGCACAAGGAATTGCAATAATATGTGCCTGATCTTAGCTTCTATTAAAAAATTATTTTCTTCTTAAAGAAGTTTATGGGTCTCACATCGCCTTTCCAGGATTAAATTTGCTTGGAAATTACTCCATCAAGTGTTTGACGTGCATCGGACGAAGCTTATTACTTGATCTTTCCGCCTGCATGATCCTCGAAGAAAGCGACAACAAAGTTATTCCCTTCACCTAAAATGTTAAGTGTGGGTAATTATGGAATAATGTTTGAGACTAAATAAGTCACATTCATTTAATGTAGTCGTGCTAAGTCTAGACTTTAAACTGACTTCACTTTCAACGCTTGACCTATTTCCAACTGGTTGGGATAATTAGACCTTTCCGCCTTTGAAAATGCGTTTACGACTACGAGAATGGTTGGATATGGCAAAATATAACTGAAACAAAATTTCGAGTAAATCAGCGCATATAATTTGAAAATTCGACGCTCTAGGTGAAGGTACGTTAATAAGAGTACAACTCTTTCATCTTGCCCTCATTTTAATGAATTACTTATGGAAGTACAGGGCGGCATCACAATTATACTTACCTTTTTCTCTTACAGGTTTAGTAATTGTGGTTTGTACAGATTATTTTTGGGAAATCTGGGTGTGAAAAATCGACACGCGCTTATGAATTGTGCGGTTGGTTAGCTCTGAAGTTTGTGGGCATTGGGGAATTCCGTTTCTGCGTCCGTCTGTGGCTTTACAGAAAGTTAGTGATGCTTGAAAGTTGGAGTTTTTTTTTTAGCGAAAGTGTTTTTCAGTCACAGAATAATTTGTTGCTTGTCTACTAAGTTCCGTAATTTTGGCTTGTATGCTGGCTGTTCAAGATTGAAGATTTCTTTATCAGAAACATAAACTCGTTTAGCTCTCCCCCAAAATAGGCTCAGTAGTCTCTAACGTAAGTGAACATGGATAAAAACTAAACAAAGCACTATTAAAGTGCAATTTTTTTAAAGGAATTCTAAATATATTGAAAAATATCACGCTAGTTTTGTAGATTATTTGTCCTGAGCAATCTCCAAAGCAACAATTCTAGTTCGTTTTAAGTTCCTACTTTTTACTTCCGTATGACAAATTTTTTTCTAAATAAATGTTGCTCGTTTTCTCTTTTTCTTAATAAGCACAATAATCCTAAAAATAGATCTTTATTTAATTTAGGCGATGAGTCTAAAGAATTACATATGTTTTTTTTTTGTTAGAATAGAACATAAGGTAGGAAGTTTTCCTTCCTACCTCCCTTAAACTTCCCGGAGGATATGGTCGATTTCGCCATGTAACTAAAGAGTCTGAGGTTATGGTAACAGGGTATCTTTGAGAATTTGTACGTCATAAACTCAATTATTTTCACAAAAATGAAAATAAATAAATAAGATGTTTTTCATTAGGTTTTTTTTCCGAAACGCGTGTTTTGGTTTTCACTTTCTAAGGGGTCTGGGAGGGGGAATACAACAAAGGGAAGTGTAAAACCGTGATTAATGATTTTGTGCTATAGAGACTACAATGTTATCCTTATTATGCTTCCCAGCCCTTCCACTCCAGAAATGGTATCAAAAAGTGCCGTTTTTCTTTATGCCATATGGTACTTTATGACAGATTTTCTCGCTTATTTGATTTTATTTTTTCATTTATTATATACTTTCCTCTCTTGGTTTCATACATGATGGATTTATTAGGACGAATTTATAAAAGCCGCGAAGACAGAGGCATTAGCTATTAAATAATCCATTAAACATCTCTCTGTGATCTTGGGGTGGCCTGAAAAAAAATATATAAATAAGAAGATTCATGCTAACCACTCAAAAAATGATTTTCTTGAAAAGATGAGGCGCTCAAAGCCTCTAATTAAGGATTTTAGACGCTGACAAGCCAATTATCTTTCTTAAAATTTGCATTTTTCTCCGCATTTTGACCCTTGTTGTACAAAAATTGATGTTTTTGGGATAGACTGCATATAAACGAATTTAAAATATAAACAGAAGATGTGCTTTTACGACTTTTTTAAAATCCCCCTGAAAAAAAAAATATCCTTCCCCAAAAAAAATCCTGTATATGGCCCTGGCTGTAGCAATAGCTGCAGCCAAGTAACAAAATAGTTGCCCATCCTCTACTGATAATTTATCCGCAGCCATGGTAATCACTGCAGCACTCATGCCATTATTCGATGACGGTTTGTGAATAAATTCGGGAGTCACTATAACATTCATACTGCAAAGCTTGATCTGCATATTGTATACTTTTGCTAATACAAAAAGAAAAACAATTTTGAAAAAAAAATTTGATCTTAAAGAAAAGTCAAGAGACGTATCAAACAGTTCGGGGTAACAAACTGTAAGTAAGTGGCAACAGTAACCGAAACTCCAAAAAGTGGAATTTTGATATCCATAATATGTCAAAAGAATCGTTTTATTTTGCTAATTCTAAATACATAAAATTCATGAAACTTAATGTTACCATTAAAGACTACAAGCCTGAGAAAATTTTCCTGATTTTCAAAAGGGGGGGAACACCCCCTAAAAATCAAAGAATCAAAATGAAAATCACACCATCAGATTCAGCGTGTCAGATAATCTTACTTTAGAGGTTTCAAGCTCCTATCGGCAAAAATGTGGAATTTTGTATTTTTTGTCAGAAGAAAATCACGTATGCGCGTTTATTTGTTTGTTTTTGGTCAAAATAGTTGAACAATCCTAAGACTATACCTTTGGAGATTACATGACCCCCCCCCCCAGCCCCCGGGAATAGGTCTTTAAGTTATATAATTTGCCCATTGTTTACTATAGTATTTGTTATTGGGAAGTATGTAGACATTTTTTTTTTGGGGGGGGGATTTGTGCTTGGGGTGGGAAACACTTTCAGCGAGTTGGGATTTCCGAGAAACAATTTCCACGGACGGGGAATTTCCGGAGTGATCGGAAAAACAGTAAGAACTTGAAGTCTTTTTCAATGAAAGTATGCCAAGGAGAATTTTTCAGGCTGAATGTTCTGCAAGGGATTTCATAAAGGGTGGGGGGGGGGAATTCTCAGTGAGGATGGAATTTTCCGAAAGGAATCTTACGGGGGATGTATTTTACGCAGGAGAAACCTTCCACGGAGGAGTTTCCCGTGAGGGGAGGGAATTTTACTTGGAGGTTGAGCCAGATTTACTGGCTTAATTGAAAAAACGATCAGAAATTAAATGAAAGAAAAAATTTCATATGCAAGTAAGGAGCAACATTAAAACCCTCCTTTCTGAATACCTTGCTCTTTGCGCTAAAGTTTGACTGTTTGTCCCAATTTCTTAAGAATGACTCCTGAAACACAAAGACCGTTTAGTTAGAATAGTGAGTTTTTAAAAGTGCTAAAAACTTTAGTGTAAGAGCAAAGTATTGAGGAAGAGGACAACCCCTTCATATACAGAATAATTTCTGTTCGCTTTGGGTTTGAATGTTGCTCCTTATTTTTAGATGAAAAACTTGGTTCGTTTTATTTAATTTAAATCGAAGACGAGCAGAAATAGATTCATATAATCGTTCAAACTTAATACCAACAGAAATTACTATCAATAAAGAAATGAAACCCAAAACGAACAGAAATTAAAATAAATAACCACAACAAACACAGCAGATGCTGCTATAGATAAATAAATGATTCTAAAACGTACAGAAATTAAAATTAATAATTCAGCCAAAAAAATGGCCACAAACAGCACAATGGCTGCCACCCCCAAATCTTCTAAAAACTATAGCGGTATTTACGCTTTCATTTAGTGGATTTTGCAAATTATTTGCTCATTGTCCCTCCTCCCAACAAAAAATTTGAACGCCCTTGCCCCTTTTTCCTCCTTCCTTGCCCCATTGTATCTTAGAATTTCAACTTCAAACCCCAAGTCATTCTCAAGGTTTTGCACATATTAAATTTAGATGACACAGTGTCTTTACATTTAGTTCTACCTCCTACCCTAATTTAAACCTCGATATCCACTTCACCCCTTCCTAAGACTCCCTAAAAATTTCAAATATATCCCCAACAGCTGACCAATGCCCCGTGTAAATTCCCTAAAA
>CM051263.1:59543806-59563806 GCA_027921565.1 Artemia sinica
TTTTTCAAAATCAAGAGGAGAGGTCTAAAAAATTTAGAGATGACGCATGCCCCTCCACATTAATTAAAGCCACTGGAAAAATGTAACGGATGCGCTGTCTCCCTAAGGTTCATAAATTTATAAATGTGTGCCAAAAGGGGACAAAACTACGATAAAGTTAGGATGTCCATCAGTATTGCATGAATGATTGATCTTCCCTGACTCCCAAACATTCTTAGCTCTTTCATTGTTGTCCTCCAAACCGAAAAAACGCTCCAATCTTTGCTCAGTTGTTGTTAATATAATAGCTGGAGAGCTACTTTCTATTAGGGTGGTCCTAGAATTTTTTGACAAAGTGTACATTTCCAAAAGTTGATTAACCCATAGTTTAGAAATTACATGTTGCCTTCAAGGTACCACCTTTCTCAATTTATGGAACAATTTGCCTTATTTTTCTTAAGACTTGTTACAAGATGGATATCGTAATTTAATGACTCTTATTCATTCTAGAAAAAGGACCACCGCATAGACTAAAGTCTTGCAAAGGGCTTTGATCCAATTAAATTTGAATTTAACGCTGTGAGAAGTGAGTTAGACTACAAAAATTGTAACTAGCCTTCCTGTTGGATTTTTATCACTGTTATTACGTTTGCATAAAACCAAGACATACTTTCTTTGTTCACAAAACATAAATTTATATCAATATGATGAATTGACAAGGAAGCAGTAAATTTTTTGAATAACGTAATACTAGCAGCCGTTAGGTGTCTTTAGACTATAAAAAACTGATTTTTTTTAGTTGGTTGATTGAGTAAACTTATTAAAAATAGTAATATTATTTTTACATCCTCGCGAGGGACTGCTGACTCTTAGAAATCATTTACACCATGTGGCGCGTGCAAGTGTGGCGGAACTGTGCTAAAAACACTTTGGGGAATGTGCCAAGCATGGTGGAACTATGCTAAACGCTTTGGGAAGTGTGCCAAGCGTGGTGGAACTGTGCGACAAACGTGGTGCTCCAGGTTGTACACCTGGTTCTGAAAAGTCAGCACCCCCTCGCATTCTCATTCAATATCTCAAATAAAAAATTAAACGCATTACGATTCCTTAACTACTGGTTCATCGTGGAAGTTATCTTTTTTGATGATTGGTTAGCTTTTACAATCACCGGCAATCTTAGGCAGCGCAATAACGCTGCCTAAGTAATGAATGATGTTGGCACAATGTATTATTTTGTTTTTGGTTGATTGTAGACCAGGGCACTTAGTATCGAAGGAGTTGTAGTAGAAACTTTGAAAAGGGCTCATTCGATCGGAAATTGGAAGGGCTTGTGCCCTTTTTAATAGTCGAAAGTGAGTGGAAGACAAATAACACCCCTTCCATACCCATCATTTCCCCAAACACATCCAATCGAAATTTTGAGATAGCCATTTTGTTCAACACAGTTGAGAGATCTGGAAATTATGTCTTTGAGGACGACACTCCCCCCACTCAGGGCTCAGGGCAAGGGCTGTACGTTATGCCCTGGGGCCATATAAGGTTTTTATTGAAAGCTTTGTCGTAGAAACTTGAAAAAGGAATGGTTCGATTGGAAATTCAAAGCACTAGTGTCCTTTTTAATAGTCGAAAGTGATTGGAGGGCAACTGACCCCCTCTCACGCCCACCTTTTCTTCAAACGCATCCAATCAAAATTTTGAGATAGCAATTTTGTTCAACGTAGTTGAAAGTTCTAGAAGTTATGTCTTTTTGGATGACACCCCCCCCCCCCCACAGCCCTCAGGGCAAAGGTTGTAAGTTATGCCCTGGTGGCATATAAGGTTTTTATTGAAAGCTTTGTCGTAGAAACTTGAAAAAGGGCTCATTCGATTGGAAATTAAAAGGGCTAGTGTCCGTTTTTAATATCTGAAAATGATTGGAGGGCAACTAACCCCCTCTCACGCCCACCTTTTCCCCAAACACATCCAATCTAATTTTTAAGATAGCCATTTTGTTCAACGTAGCTGAAAGTTCTGGAAATTAGGTCTTTGAGGATGAACCTTCCCCCCCCCCCCCACACACAGCCCTCAGGGCAAGGGTTGTAAGTTATGCCCTGGGGGTATATAACTTTTTTATAGACGGTGTTGTCATAAAAACTTCAAAAAGGGCTCATTCGATTGGAAGGTGAATTGGCTAGTGCCCTTTTTAATAGTTGAAAGTTACTGGAGGGCAACTAACCCCTCTCTAAGGCCCACAATTTCCCCAAAAACATCCAATCAAAATTTTGAGGTAGTCATTTTGTTCAACGTAGTTGAAAGTGTTGAAAATTAGGTCTTTGAGTATGATACCCCCCTTAGAGCCCTCAAGGCAAGGGTTGTATGTTATGCCCTGGGGTATATAAGGTTTGAATAAAAAGTGTTGTCGTAAAAACTTCAAAAAAAGCTCATTTGATTGGAAATTGAAAGCGCTAGTGCCCTTTTTAATAGTCAAAAGTGATTGGAGGGCAACTAACCCCCTCTCACACCCATCATTTCCCCAAATACATCCAAACCAAATTTTGAGAGTCATTTTGTTCAACGTAGTTGAAGGTTCTGGAAGTTAGGTCTTTGAGGATGACAATCCCACACCCCCACATCCCTCAGAGTAAGGGCTGTAAGTTATACCCTGGGGGCATATAAGTTTTTATAGAGGGGGCTCATTCAATTGGAAATTAAAAGGGCTGGTGCCCTTTTTAATAGTCGAAAATGATTGGAGGGCAACTAACCCCCCTCTCATGCCCACCTTTTTCCCAAACACATCCAGTCGAAACTTTGAGATAGCCATTTTGTTCAACGCACTGGAAATTTCTGGAAATTGTGTCTTTGAGAAGGAGAATCCCCCCCCCCCTTCACACCCCTCAGGGCAAGGTTTGTAAGTTATGCCCTGGGAGCATATAATGTTTTTATAGAAAGTGTTGCAGTATAAACTTCAAAAGGGGCTAATTCAATTGGAAATTGAAAGGGCTAGTGCCCTTTTTGATAGTCGAAAGTGATTGGAAGGCAACTAGCCCCCTCTCACACCATTTCCCCAAACACATCCAGTCCAAATTTTGAGATAGCCATTTTGTTGAACGTAGTTGAAGGTTCTGAAAAATAGGCCTTTGAGGATAACAACCCCCCCCCTTCCCACATCCGTCATACTAAGGGTTGTAAGTTATACTCTGGGGGCATATAAGGTTTTTATAGAAAGGGTTGTCGTAAAAACTTCAAAAAGGTCTCATTCGATTGGAAATTGAAAGGGATAGTGCCCTTTTTAATAGTCAAAAGTGATTGGAGGGCAACTAATCCCCTCTCACGCCCACCATTTCCTCAAACGCATCCAATCAAAAATTTTGAGATAGCCATTTTGTTCAACGTAGTTGAAAGTTCTGGAAATTATGTCTATCAGGATGAAACCCCCTCCCCCCCCCAGAACCCTCAGGGTAAGGGGTTTTTAGTTATTCCCTTGGGGCATATAAGGGTTTTTATAGATTGCGCTGTCGTAGAAAGTTCAAGTGGGCGTATTCGATATAATAAATTGAAAGGGCTAGTGCCCTTTTTAATTGTCAAAAGTGATTGAATGGCAAATAACCCGCCCACCATTTCCCCAGACACATTCAATCAAAATTTTGAGATAGCCATTTTGTTCAATGTAGTTGAAAGTTTTAGAAATTAGATATTTGAGGATGACGATCTACCCCCCCCCCCCCCAGAGCCCTCAGGGAAAGGGTTGTAAGTTATGTCCTGGGGGATATAAGGTTTTTATAGAAAGCGATGTTGTAGAAACGTCAAAAAGGGCTCATTCGATTGGAAACTGAAAGGACTAGTGTCCTTTTTAATAATAGAAAGTGATTGAAGGGCAACTAACCACTCTCTCACACTCACCATTTCCCCAAACACATTCAATCAAAACTTTGAGGTAGCCATTTTGTTCAGCGTAGTTGAAAGTTCTCGAAATTAGGTCTTCGAGGATGATAACCTCCTCAGAGCTCTCAGGGCAGGGGTCATAAGTTATGCCCTGCGGGCATATAAGGTATTTGTAGAAAAAGTTGTCGTAGAATCTTCAAAAAGGGCTCATTTGACTGGAAATTGAAAGGGCTAGTGCCCTTTTTTTATAGTCGAAATTGAATGGAGAGCCACTAACCTCCCTCTCACGCCCACCACATCCCCAAACACATTCAATCAAAATTTTGAAATAGCTATTTCGTTCAACGTAATTGAAAGTTCTGGAAATTATGTCTTTGAGGATGACAAACCCCCCAGAATCCCCAGGGCAAAGGTCGTAAGTTATGCAAACCCAAAACAAACAGAAATTAAAATAAATAACAGAATCAAATTCAAAACGAGTGGAAATTAAAATGATTAGGGTTCTAAACTCCAAGCTTTCTAAAAGCCAGAATATAATTTGCATTTTATTAAAAAAAAGTTCTTTTAAATGTTTTCACTTTTATAATTTTAAATCACTTTTATAAATCAATTGAGATTATAAGGAATTAATATCAGTATATGTATATCAAACTGACAATGCAGATTTTTTTTCAGTAAATTCATTTGATTTTTTTTTTCAGCAAAGTACAAATTATATTCTGGCTTTTAGAAAGCTTAGAGTTTAGAACCCTATTCATTTCAATTTCTGCTCGTTTTGAGTTTGATTCTGTTATTTATTTTAATTTCTGTTTGTTTGGGTTTCATTTACTTATTGATACTGATTTTTGGTAGTTGTATTCTTGGTAGATTATTTAATTCTATTTATGTTCATTTTGGTTTCATCGAGTTTCTTTACTTTAAAAAAAAAAACATCTTTTTGAATAAGTTTTTTTAACTAATCAGTAGAAAGATCAACGTTATTCACAGAGCATTTAAAAAAAAAATAAAAAAAGATATATTGAATTGTTAAATCTTTAACTGGTTTGTGTGTCATTCGTATTGACCTTTTACCTTTTTTTTTTTTATTATCTTTTCATGTACTCCATTGTGTGACATTTTATGTCTATTTATAATGGACAATAAAATTATTTACTTATTTATTTATTATACAGATATATAAATAACAGATAAATATGTCTTAGAACTTACAAAGGATGTTTAGATAAAAGTAGCCACCAAAGGCTCTTTCATCTTTCGCCAATGAAATAAACCCCATCTACAAATTTTTGATTGATTAAAAGATTGTGTTTAAGGTTACTCACAATGTGCTTTTACGGAGTAAATAAAAAATGACCTAAACGCACTAATGGATTAAAATACAATGAACGGACTAAATAAAAATGAAACTAAATAAAAAAAAAACACCTGGAAAAATTGTTCGGTGTAAAACATAAGCTTCAGGTTTAAAAAAATTTAAGTAATGCAAGAATTTTTAATGGATTTTACTCATTTGCAAATCTTTGCTTATACTGCCTCGTAACTCTTTCCAGTTGGCACTGAAGTTTTGGATTCATTGTGCAATTATTTGCTTATACTAATTCATGTCTTTCAACTAGCAGGAAGACAACAAAATTGATACAGACAAATGACATGTTTTGGCATCTAATTGCACTAGTCGAGGAGACAGCACTACTCGAACTTCGCCACCAAATAGTCGAGTACTTCTTAGAAAGGGTTGGAAAGAGTTTTGGTAGCAAGAGCTGATTGACCAATAATGCACTGTGCTCCCTTTGCTTCCGATGCAAGCTCTTTATCTTTCGCCTAAAAGCCCGACTTCGATCGATTCTACACCAGTCGAGTATATAGCACTGTATACTATGCATAGCACTTTTAAGCGTGCTTAAAGAGTACGCTTAACTTTCTATTTAGTTTTATTTCTATGTAGTTCGTGATTGGTCGGGACAAGATACCCAGCAATCATTAACAACAACAAGTCTTGCAACTGTGAAAAAATTAGATACAGGAGACAAGATGCTTTGAAAACATGTGCAAAGTTGCCTGTTAAAGACCAAAACTGATCTTAAAAACATAAGAAATTAGACAGAGGAGACGATATATTTTGAAAACATGTCCAGAGTTGCCTGTTAAATTCCAAAAACTATTTTGCAACCGAAAAAAAATAGATACAGGAGACAAGATATTTTGAAAACATGTACAGGGTTGCCTGTTTTCATATACGTTTTCTAAGGGCAACACTAAGTTTCTGTCGTAAACCTTTGAGCCAAAACGCTTTAACCCATGATTTCATGGATTGGGTGGGGAGGGACATGGGGGGCACATTAAGTGGGGGGGGGGTAAACTTACCTTTCTTTTACATAAGAAATAAAATTTACCCCAACCCCCTAATGTGCAAATGTATATCCTGAATTGGTATACATAAGGGTGGGGGTAAAATTCATTTCCGACAAAAGTGATTATTATATTTGGAAAGAGCATAAAAAAGGCATCGAGTGGTATGTTTTACTTTACTCGTAAGTCAATAATATGAATAACGAAAATTTACTGAAATGTTTTCTTTAGAAGTGGCCAACCACTAAATTCATATCGCTTTTGGCAATCAGGCATGGGCGCCCATAAGCTGAATCTCAGGGGGGGGGGCAACCTGGTCTAATCGGATCTTCCAAAGCTGTATAAATAGAATCTCAAAATATAAAATATAAGGCAGCATCATTCAGCCAGGGGGTTGGAGCCCCCCTCTGCCCTCCCTCCCCCATATGGGCGCCCATGCAATCAGGGATTGGCTAAGCAAAAAGAAAAAAATCAGGGGAGTATTAACGTGGCAGGTCGTTCTGGTCAGCTCCATTTTCAGGCTGTAAAATCTTTAAGACATCGATTATTGGTATCCCCTTTAAACGGTTGATTCAGCCTTACAAATACACGAGTTGTAATACCTATTTAATAAATTAACTGAGTGTCATGAGTAATTCAGGATCCAAAAAATACCACATTTTGTGATTTAAATGAACCATATAAAAATTTTTACAGCGGCCCATAAAAATGTACCACAAACAATGGCACATTCGTACCAAGAGTTACAACCCCGACAGTATCCGGCTTGCTGAAAAACTATTTTGAAACAGCTGGTTTTTTCACGTACCAGTAAAAAGCATCCTCATAATTCAATTGTTTAGTAATTCAACAGGATTTACTATTATTTCGACTCCCTCCCTACCCCCAAAACAGCTTCTGCGGATTTACCTACACTCAAAACTGGCTTATTAATTAAAAAAGATCGCAACATAAAAAAAAATAGATGGTAAAGAAAACGACCCACCCTAGAAGTAGTTCGCACTGAAAAATATTTGGCCAATCAAGTATTAATTTCAACTATAGGTAGGATATTTCTGTACAGGAGAGACTTAAAACAGTAGTTACATTTTTCAAACAGAATTTCCATTTTTTAACAGTTCGTGGTAACGAGCTGTAAGCAAGGAGTGCCTCGGGCTAAAAGTTACTGAACCTCCAAAAAAGGACTTTTAATAATAATATATACATCAAAAGAACTAATTTTTTGTATTGGCCCTAAATAGGTGAAATTCATTAAGCTTAAAAATATCCAACAGAAGTTCTATAGTGTCCGCTTAGGAGTGGTTGTATGGCCATAGAATATCGGAAGAAGTTTTTTGGTGCGCTTCTTAAGTTTTAGCGTCTCTATTTCGCCTCGAAGCACATTAAAGTGGCAAAAACTGCCATTTTGTGGCGCAAGACAGTGGTTTTGGACAAAAGAGGGGCAAATGCTATCGAATAAAAGCTCCAAGATAGCCAATCAACTTAGAATTTTTAAAAATCCATATGTTATGTTTCCCAGTCTCTGAGGCCACAAGTCCAAGTGGCGATGCATTTTTCCTAAACATGCACTTAGCCCATAAAAAAGCGATCAATATAGAAAGTTCAACTAAAGTTTAATTTTAATGAGTCGAGTAATTTAAGGCTTTATGATATAATGTGGAGTGATGTGTAATTGTGCATCAGCTATTATGGACGAGTACCAGAAAACCTTTGAATCAGTGGGATGGAGGGTGATACGCACTATGTTTTGAAAGTTAAACTTGAATGTAAAGGCTAGGTTTGAAAGAGGGAGCGGTACCTCCCCTCACACGTACAAGAGCCTCGGATGAAATAAGTTTGCTTTAGCAAACTCTAAATAAAGAGTGGCCTTGTCAATTTTTTTCCCAGAGCGCTAGATACTTAAAGGTATCTGATATGCCGTTATTCTCGTTCCGAAACTTCGAGGTTTTTACAGGTCTATTGAACCTTCTTTTGAAGCAGTCAATAAAGGGATTTGCGGGAATAACTTTTCAAGTCTCTTTTGTCTTACCTTTTGATGGGTAAGACTAAACTCAATGAAACTTATATATTAGAAATCAGCATAAAAATCCGATTCTTTTGATGTATCTACTGGTTTCAAAATTCCGTCTTTTAGAGTTGCGGTTACTATTGAGCCGGGTCGCTCCTTACTTACAGTTCATTACCACGAACTGTTTGATTCTGGGTCTTCTGGAGTAGTTCCAATAACGTTTTTGGACCACCAACATATAGTGGGCATCCATATCCATATTCAGCTTTGGGTCTGAGGCAGGACTTGTAGAGTGGGATAATCGGGCTGGATGGAAGAAGATCTTTGCAGTAAAGAGGGCTCTGAGCTTTCTTGCGCAGGAGGTTCTCACCTTTTCAAAGCAGCTATTCCAAGACAGATCGGTGGAGAAATAAATCCCCAGTAGACGAAGCTCCTCGACTCTCTTTATAGTTTCGTTTTTGAAAATGAGACTGGGGTGTTCATGTGGCACCTTGGCTCGGGTAATAAGAAACCTATGAACGAAGTTTTGATTGTAATATATAGAACAACAAATCTGTTATTAATGCTGATTCCAAATAGGCCACATTTATTAATTTAAAGTTGTTTATCAATAGCTATTGGCAATTGAAAATTTGTATAACATTAGATTAGGGTTCAAATGATATTTAATCAGATTAAAAAGTGACTTTCGAACCAGTGCCCCCTACGAACCAGTGCCTGGGTGGGCTACAACCCCCCCCCCCCCGATCAGTACCTACCCTTCATTAGGACCAATAGATGGTATGGATTAGAAAGATATGAACGGATGTAGGATGATTCGTGTAGTATCGTTGATAAGAGAGGATAGAAGGTCCAATCTTATTGAGGAATAATCGCTTATTTTGGAAAATTATACTTTATTTCTTAAACCAAAGACACTAAATGATTTTTTTTTCTTGAAGCATTGCTCTTGCAAAAGTTCAATTTGGATGTAAAGAATGGGGTTTGAGGGGTTGTAGCCCTCCTTATGTTTAGGGTAATTTTATGTCTGGCGTTCAAGCGAACAGAAATTAAAAATAAAAAATATTTCAAAGGAAAGAAAATGGTGACAATAAAAATTATAACCAAGAGAAATATATTCTGCACTTGAAGGAGTCCGCTCCCTCATCAATCCCCTCCCTCTCTTTGCTCTAAAAATTGACTTTTTACCCTGCGTGCTTTCAGAACGACTGCTCAAACACAAGGGTAATTTCACACTGCCATAAGAATGGAAGAGCTAATTAATTCACTTTCGATTTCAACAATAAAAGTTTTAGTTTAAATTTTTGAAAGGCTATCGGTAAATAATAAAAAAAATTGAAATTTCCATTAACTGCATTTTCAAAACTCATAACTTTTTACCAAGCGCTACAATATTTTAGCACAAAGAGCAATAGGTGGAGGAGGTGGCAGCTTCCGTCATACAAGGTTGCCAATTTTTTTGGTCCATAAATGTTTCCCCTGAGCATCTAAAAATGTCATTTTTAGCTAAAATGTGTTCATCTTGAAATCTCAAAAATTAGAGGCTTTTTTTCACCAGTTGCATTATTGACCAAAAAACCTCTATTTTGGTCTTTATAAACCTCTTTTAAAGCAGCAGTTAGCATCAAATATAATGAAAACAAAAAAAATACATATGCAACTTTCATACAAAATGATTTAGGGTGAAAGCCCGAAACTCATATAAACATATAAATCACTTACTTTTGCGGAAAATCCTTTACTTACGGCATCTCTGTGCAAAACCTGGGTTCTCAAAAAAAAATAAATAAAATAAAATAAAAATAATATCCAAAATAGTCATTTTTAGCTAAAATGTGTTCATCTTGAAATCTCAAAAATTAGAGGCTATTTTTTTTTACCAGTTTGCATTATTGACCAAAAAAACCTCTATTTTGGTCTTTATAAACCTCTTTTTAAAGCAGCAGTTAGCATCAAATATAATGAAAACAAAAAAATACATATGCAACTTTCATACAAAATGATTTAGGGTGAAAGCCCGAAACTCATATAAACATATAAATCACTTTTTTTTTGGGGAAAATCCTTTACTTACGACATCTCTGTGCAAAACCTGGTTCTCAAAAAAAAAAAATAATAAAAAAAAATAAAAATAAAAAATAGACCGAGACAAAACACTACTTTGGTGAAAAGTGACATTTTTTTTTTTACCAAGATGTACATCCAGGTGGAAAATGTTTCATTTTATGTCTTAAATTCAATAAAAAAACAAGTTTTTTAACTGAAAGTAAGGAGCGACATTAAAACTTAAAACGAACAGAAATTATTCCGTATATGAAGGGGATATCCCCTCCTCAATACCTCGCTCTTTACACTAAAGTTTTATTGTTTTAAAAAATAAAGTTGCTTGACAAATTTCAACTTTAGCGCAAAGAGCGAGGTATTGAGGAGGGGACAGCCCCTTTCATATACGGAATAATTTCTGTTCGTTTTAAGTTTTAATGTCGCTCCTTACTTTCAGTTAAAAAAAACTTGTTTTTTTTTTTATTTAATTTCTGAACGTTTTTTGAATTAATGCAGCTTTGATTTTGGCTCACCGTACATGAATAATTAAAACGAAATTTGCAGAATAATTTTACTTTTTTGGCTAAATGGCTTTCTCGAAATTTTGTTCTGACGTAACTTACGAATTACCTTACGTAACGAACTTCTATATTTGTATGTTCTATTACATATATTAGGGAGTTTGCCCCCTAGTCGATACCTTGCTCTTTATGCTAAAGATCGAGTTTTGTTCGAATCACAAACCCCTGAATTACAAAGGCCGGTCAATTAGAATAGATAGCTCTTTTGAAACTTTTGCGATAGGGGCGATGTATTGACTAGGGGGTGACCCCCTCATATACGCAATAATTTCTGTTTGTTTAAAGTTTAATGTTGCTCCTTACTTTCAGTTGAAAAAACCATTTTTTTATTTAATTTCTGATCGTGTTTTAAATAATGCTGGGAAATCCGGCGCCCCCTTCATAGAAATGTCCCTTCCCCCAAGGAAACATCCTCCATGGAAGGATCCTCCCCCGTAACCCCCTTTCTGGCCCTCGCCCTCCAATTTTTTTGGTCACTTAAAAAGGGGACTAGAACTTTTAATTTACCTTCAAATGAGCCCTCTTACGATTTTCCAGGACTACTGGATTGATACGATCACCCCTGGGAAAAAAAATAAATAAATTAATAAACACGCATCCGTGATCTTTCTTCTGACAAAAAAAAAATACAAAATTCCACATTTTTGCAGATAGGAGCTTGAAACTTCCGCAGTTGGGTTTTCTGATACGCTGAATCCGAGGTGGGATTTTCATTAAAGTTCTATGATTTTTGGGGGTGTTTCTCCCTTTTTTTCGAAAAAAAATAAGGCAAATTTTTCTCAGGCAAGTAACTTTTGATGCGTAAAACTAAACTTAATGAAACTTATATATTTGAAATCAGCAAAAAAATCTGATTCTATTGGTGTATCTATGGGTATCAAAATTCCGGTTTTTAGAGTTTCGGTTACTATTGAGCCGGGTCGCTTCTTACAGTTCGTTACCACGAACTGTTCGAAATTTACGAAATGTGTCCTTTTTTGCCCTTTTATGACATTGTATCCCTACACATGGGAATGTTTCCTTTTGACATAAAATGTGTCCAGTTAGCAACCCTGCCTTCATATACGAAATAATTTCTGTTTGTTTTAATGTTGCTTTTGACTTTCACTTGAAAAAAAATACTTTTTAATCATATGCAGTTAAAACGACATCTTCAGCAGCAGCTGAATATTAATAAATGCTACAAGGTAAAATATTTGTTAAGTATAGAGTAATATTTCAAATGATTCCCGAGTAAATAAAATCTCTAATAATGACTAAAGTTGCGTTCGGTTGCTAGTTAACTACAAACGGTATATGAGCTGACGTTGAAAGGAATTTTGTAAACAAATAAGGCATATTTGAAGAAAGCTTCTCGCACAATGAGTTCACAATGTTTCTTTCTGTTTGTTTTACGCTAGCCATAGTCTATCCTTCAGAAGTAAAGCAAACTAATATTAACAGGGTGGTGCCTAAAAATGGCCTTTGATTATAGGCGCTTACCCCCCCCTCCCCAGAAAATACCTCCCACTGGAAATATCCCTAGAAAATGCCAGAAAGGCGCAGTTTCCCTCTTATACGGAATAAATTCTGCTCATTTTGGGGCTACTCTTTACTTTCATAATAACAGCGTAGGCCAGAGATATACTCAGAAATAAGAGAGATTAAATATAAATTTCACACTTTGATACGTTTTTTTTCGTTTTTTTTGTAACCTTCCCCCCCCCCCAAAAAAAAAATCCTGGATACGGTCCAGGGGATTATATATCAATCTCTACCTCCACCCTCCCCTTGCCTGTCTCTTATAACTAATCCTGTATTTATCTGAAGGGTCAATGAGTTGGGATCTTTTGGCATTCAGATACAACCTTTGAGGTATCTCCCTCTCAGAAACAATCAGAGAACCCGAGGGAGGGAGATGGCTCAAAGGGTAAAATTTTAATGCCAAAGCATTCAAACTCTCATTGAGCCTTCAGATAAGTGCAGGATTGGTTCTAAGGGAGAGACGAGGGGAGGGTGGAGGTAGAAACTGATATATAATACCCAGGGTTCATTCCAGGACATTTGTTTTGGGGTTTATTTTTTTTGCGGAGGGGGGTACAAAAAAAACTTTTAAAAATGCATCAAATTAGGTAAATACAATCCATCATCAATCTACAGAAAAAGACCTCTATGGTTTAATCCGAGTCTGAAAAGCTCTTCCAGCTTCAGAATTTCCCAAAAATCCTTCCTCCCCGTCAAATTTATTTCATCACAAAAAATTTCTCCAAATTGGTTTTTAAGATTCCTCTCTAGTTTGACTAATCCCTTACATTCCCCTACAAAATGCAAAAGCTTTCCCCAATACCCAAAACATTGGGTAATTAAGGACCCTTTTGCTGCCTAGTCTAACCCATATACTTCTTTCTTTCCGTAGTCGGTAGCCACTCCCCTCACATACTAACTAACAACCCTAGATATCCCAATTAAAAATTATAGTTCGATTGCCACACATATGAGGAAATGTGCCATTATCTATGATGAATTAAAAAAAAACTTTCCGAAAAATAAGTTTTTCAAAGAAAAGTAAATGTCATTTTAAACTTGAGCTCAGCAGATACAAATACCTGTTAAAATTCAAGCTCAAAACCACCAGAAATTACTATTAAAGAATAAATGAAACCCGAAACGAACAGAAATTAAATAAACAATCATAGACAAAAACATACAACAAGTAATAATATAAATGAATAAATAGATCTTAAAGCCAGTAATGCTTAGATTGAATATGAAAATCAAGCTTAAATGAAAAAAAAAAATATTTTGCTATTGAAATATAAATGAAACTTAAAACGAACAGAAATTAAATAAACGATTAATGCAAACAAAAATACAATAGATATTAGTGTAAATGAATAAATAAATCTTAAAACGAGTGAAACTTAAATTAAATATGCAAATCAAGCTTGAAACGAACAAAAATCACTACAAACAGGAGTTTGGGTATCGCCTCCTTCTCTCACTGTAAAAGTCTAAAACCTACTGCGTCATTGGCGCTTTACTGAAAAAACAATTTTATTACAAACGCTTTTTTTTGTACTTAATATTGAAAATAAACATTAAAATTATAGTAAAATTTTGAACTGATGAGCTTTCAGCAATTAATATCCATTATAATTCAAATATTCAATGAAATTTATTAGTTCTTTCTAGAGTTGTTCAAGACGAATATAGTTTCACTACTAACAAGAGTTTGGATACTGCCCCCTTCCTTAACTGTAAATAAAATCTAAAAGCCTACTGCGTCATTGGCGCTTCACTGAAAACGAATTATATTTCAAATATTTTCTTTTCCAGTTCTTACAGCATTGAAAATAAAAATAAATTAGAGTGAAATAAATTCTTGAACTGATGGATCTTTCAACAATTAATATACAATATATATCAAATACTCAATTTGATATTGTGTATACTTTCCAAAACTGTTCAAGACGCATATAGTTTTCAGTAAAGTGCCAATGACGAAGTAAGTTTTAGACTTTTACAGTGAGAGAAGGAGGCGATGCCCAAACTCTTGTTTGTAGTGATTTTTGTTCGTTTCAAGCTTGATTTGCATATTCAATTTAAGTTTCACTCGTTTTAAGATTCATTTATTTATTTACATTAACATCTTTTGTATGTTTGTTTGCATTAATTTTTTATTTAATTTCTATTCGTTTTAAGTTTCATTTATACTTCAATAGCAAAATATTTTTTTTCGTTTTAAGCTTGATTTTCTTATTCAATCGAAGCATTACTCGCTTTAAAATCCATTTATTCATTTATATTATTACTTGTTGTATGTTTTTCCAATGACTGTTTATTTGATTTCTGTTCGTTTTGGGTTTCATTTATTCTTTAATAGTAATTTCTGGTCGTTTTGAGTTTGAATTTTAACAGGTATTTGTATCTGCTGAGCTTAATTTTAAAATGACCTTTACTTTTATTTGAAAAACTTATTTTTTGGAAGGCTTTTTTTTTAATTAATTCTTGTTCGTTTTTGATTGCCAAAAGTTTCAAGTTTCTAAAATTTTCTTATTTTAAAATCAAACTTTTGAAAAAAAATCAAATCTTTATCAAAGTATCAAAACTGGTATCAAACTAAGAATATCAAAGTGAAAAAAGTTTGCCCCTTTGAAATGAGCCCCCTTTGAATTTATACGACGATCCCTTCTATATGAAGTGCGTCTGGGGGGAAAATGTAGTGTGAGGGGAGGATAGCTGCCCTCCGATCACTTTTTACTCTAAAAAAGCGAATTACAACTTTCAGTTTCCTCTATTAAGTTTTTACGAGCTCCCCTTCCATAACAACCATATATTCCCCCAGGGCATAACTTACAACGCCTGCCCTCGGGCCCTGGGGGGCTGTGTCGACACCGGAGTTTTGTTATATGAACTTCGAACTATTTTTAACAAAATTCATATCTCAAAATTTTTATCTGATGCATTTTGGGTGTGGAGGAACTTTCGATTTCCAATCAAATGAACCCTCTCTGAAGTTTATACGAGCATTCCTTACGTAAGAACCATACACGCCCCCAGGACAACACTTAAAACGTCTACCCCCCTGGGCCCTGGAGGGTTGTATTGACACCGGAGTTTTTGTTGTCTAATTTTTGAACAATTTTTAAAAAAACTGGCTATCTCAAAATTTGTCGCGGATGGGTTTGGGGAAAAAGGGCATTGGGGGCTAGATGCCCTTAAATCTCTTGACTCGTAAAAACTGAACTAGAACTTTCAATTTCCAATCAAATGAGCCCTCTATGAAGTTTATACGAGCATCCCTTTCATTAGAACCATGCATGCCCTTAGGGCATAACTCAGAACGCCTTCTTCCGGGCCCTGGAAGGTTGTACCGACACAGGATTTTTTTTTTTATCCGACGTTTGAACTACTTTTTTTTTTTTAACAAAATGTCTACCTCAAAATTTTCATCAGATGGGTTTGGAAAAAGAAGGCTGGGGGGGAGGGGCTTGTGGCCCTCGGATCTCTTTTGACTATTAAAAAGTGAACTCGAACTTTCAATTTCAAATCAAATGAGCCCTCTCTGAAGTTTATACGAGCATCCCTTTCATAAGAACCATATATGCCCCAGGGTATAACTTACAACGCCTGCCCCCGGGCCCTGGGGGGTTGTGTCGACACGCGGGTTTTTCTTATCTAACTTTTGAACAATTTTTAACTTAATAGCTATCTCAAAATTTTTATCGGATCACTCAGGGAAAATGGGCGTGGGGGTGCTAGTTGTCCTCCAATGTCTTTTGAATCTCAAAAAATGAACTAGAACTTTCAATTTCCGACCAAATTAGCCCTCTCTGAAGTTTTTACTAGCATCCCTTCCACAAGAACCATATATTCCCCCAGGGCATAACTTACAATGCCTGCCTTCGGGCCCTGGGGGGCTGTGTCGACCCTTGAGTTTTCGTTACATAGTCTTTGAATTATTTTTTTTTAAATTGCTATTTCAAAGATCTTATCAGATGGGTTTGAGAAAAAAAGGGTGTGGAGGGGGGCTAGGTGCCCTCGGATATCTTTTGACTCTAAAAAGTGAACTAGAACTTTCAATTTCCAATTGAATGAGCCCTCTTTGAAGTTTATGCGAGCATCCCTTCCATAAGAACCATATATGCCCCCAGGGCATAACTTACAACGACTGTCCCCAGGCCCTGGGGGGTTGTGTCGACACCGGAGTTTTTTGTTATATGATCTTTGAACTATTTTTAACAAAATAGCTATCTCAAAATTTTTATCGGATGCATTTGGGAAAAAGGGCGTGGGGGGCTGTTTACCCTCCAATATCTCTTGACCCTTAAAAAGTGAACTAGAACTTTCAATTTCCAATCAAATGAGCCCTCTCTAAAGTTTATACGAGCATTCCTTCCATAAGAACCATATATACCTCCAGGGCATAACTTATAACCCTTGCCCTGAAGACTTTTGGGGGAGTGTCATGCTCAAAGATATAATTTCCAGAACTTTCAACAACGTTGAACAAAATGGCTATATCAAAATTTTTATTGGATGTGTTTGGGGAAATGGTGAGCGTGGAACGGGTGTTAGTTGTCTTCCAATCCCTTTGACTATTAACAAGGGCACTAGCCATTTAAATTTCCAATCGAATGAGCCCTTTTTGAAGTTTCTACGACAACATTTTCTATAAAAACCCTATATGCCCCCAGGGCATAACTTACAGCCCTTTCCCTGAGGGCTCTGGGGGAGTCTTCTCCTCAAAAACATAATTTCTATCAGGAAACCAGCTATGCTGAACAAAACGGCTATCTCAAAACTTTGATTGGATGTGTTTAGGGAACTAGTGGGCGTGGAAGGGGTGTTGGTTGCCTTTCAATCACTTTTGACCCTTAAAAAGGGCACTAGAACTCTCGATTTCCAAACGGATGAGCCCCCTTTGAAGGTTCTACAACAAATCCTTCCATATGAAGTGCCTCTGGAAAAAAATAAATACATAATAATTGGAGCCATATGGCCTTTACTATAGGCATCGCTATAGCGTTGGCTCTAATACTCTTGTAGCTTGGTTTACAACTGTTGTAAATATTAATCCTATCTTACGTTTTAATCAAAACGTAATGTAGTACTTTTCATGTGGCTGAATACTACTATCTTTGTCTAAAATCAAACGCTTTCGGAGGAAGCGTCAGTTTGGACTGACGAACATCGAACAACAAGTGAAAACGACATAATTTTTTATACAATCCTGAAAGAGGCTTATGCCAGCTTTGCCTCTCACTCAGACTACCTGTCTTGGCTTTGTCTCCAATTGGTCAATGGCTTGATGGCAACTTGATTTTAATTTCACTTGATTTAAGCCATTTCCCAAATCATTAAATGCCGGGAGAGACGAGCCTGGAGGACCAGCTTTTTGTGGGTACTAGGTTTATTCCCCCCTCCCCTCGGGAATTTCCCCAGAAAATTTTTCCCCGAGAAATTCCCTCCCGGAAAATTCCCACTGAAAAAAATTCCCCGAAAAATCCCCCAACGGAAAATTCTCCCCCCGTGGAAAATTCCCCTGGAAAAATTCCTCCTTGGAAACCCCCCACAGAAAATTCTTCCCCATGGAAAATTCACCTGGTTTATTCCCCCCCCCCCCCCCGTAGAAAATCCCCCAAATGCAAGATTGAGCAGCCACAGAGAAAGAAGGAAAAATAAAAATAATGAAGGAATTTTGGAATATTCTACCAATATTCCAAAATATAGGCAAACTATTTGATATAGGATATCTTATAATATTTTTACGTTTTTTATTTTAATTTTTTTCGTGTTTCTAGGGGTTGAGCTATAGTAGCAGAGTAAGGTAAAGTTTGACATTGGGGCTGTGGGAGTGACACCAACCCCGAAGGCAAATTTATGAGATATTCTGAAGGTTTTGAACGAAACAGATATCCCAAAAATTGCATTCGATGTCATAAAAATTAGAGGAGGACCGGATAGCAGAAAAGGAACCGAGATGAAGGCTGATTGCCCTCCAGTAGCTTTTGCTTTTAAAAAGGACACAAGAGCTTTCAATTTTCAATCAAATGATACCCGTCCCAAGTTTCTTCCATCTGAAATGAGTGGGAAAAAAACTTTTTTTGCACTTTTCTTCCCCTTTTTTTGGGCTGTATTTTGAGGGGAAGCAATTTTTTTTTTTATTTTGCTTCTGTGGTGGGATCCCCTTAGCCCAAAGTTTCATGGTTTTATATAAGTTTTAAGCCAACCAGGAAAATTCGGTGCATTTTGAGCCTTTGTTGAGCCTTTGTTCGAAGAGGGACCAGGTTCAAAGGAACCAATCTTAGGAATAATTTTTGTGCATTAGTCCCCTTGGCCCAAGGACTTACGACTGTAAGTTTCAAAATAATCTGGAAAAAAGTTTTTGTGGTCACAGCCACAAAACCGTGTGCACTTACAAAAGAAATTATGCAATCCAATGACTAAATGTTGAACTTTGACATGAAGAACGAGGGACTGGACACTATTATTAGTTTATTTAGACCATAGACAACCAGCAATTGTCTCAAAAATGATGGCTATGCAGATGAAGACATTAAATGGTATGTAGGTGTTTGTAACAAGATTTCAAAACAAAGGACAATTTATCTTCCCACGACTCTGCATACTTAAAATAAAAAATAAAACAATAGGCATTTCAAAAAAAAAAAAAAAAAATCATTGGCTTTGCTTAACTGTCTGGTAAAGAGTGTGTATAAAGCGTCGTAAAGCTTAAGATCTGGTGACCCCTTGTCCTAATTTTTTTTTTCCTTGGTCCCATAGTTCTTTGTGTTGATTATGGTTTTTTTGTTCGCTTTTTGTTCGATTTTTGTGTTAACATTTTAGAGTTCCATGTGAATTTCATATGCTATGTATTTTTTTTTCTTCTCTTTTTCTATTTATCATATTTCACTATTTCTGGATTTCTTTATAAGCGATAATAAACGATCCTTTTTTCTTAAACGTAATCTTTCACCCAATAAATTTGCTGAGCTTCTTTTTAAAGAAGCTCAAATTAATAATGTTTCACCTTTTTTTCGTGGATTTTTTTGGTGGGGGGGGGGCGATTTTTCTCTGATACTCACAAATAGTATACACTACGCTGTTTTGTTTCCCTTTTTTCCTTTTTTTTATTGCCTGTTCTCCAAAACGCTCTTTAGCTGCAAATACAAATTGATGACACTAACTAAAACTTACTTACTAACTAAAACGACACTAACTAACACTAAATGACACTAACTAAACTAAAACTAAAACTAACTTGTTAAAATTTTAAACAAGAGTATCTTAATTAGCCTATTCTTTTCGTTCGATTAGTAAAGAAATAAATAGGTGTTTGAAACTGCAAAAAATAAAAAAAAAAAAGCCTTAAAATTTATTATGTCTCATAAAAAGTATCACAAATCATAATTTAATACTGAGGACAACGCTGACTGCAGCCAGACTGCTCCTCAAAGCTTGTGAAAAGCTTTGTAAAAAAGCTGGGGGGGAATAAAATATCCAGGTGAATTTTCCACGGGCCAGAATTTTCCGTGGGGGGGTTTTTCAGGAGGAATGTTTCCTGGGTAAGTTTCCACGGGGGGAGAATTTTCCGTGGGGGAATTTTTTTCAGTGGGAATTTTCCGGGAGGGAATTTCTCGGGGAAGAATTTTCTGGTGGAATTTTCGCTCCCATCCTTCAACTGTTTCTAAAATAAT
>CM051263.1:59578806-59583806 GCA_027921565.1 Artemia sinica
CTATATGTTACATTGGGTAAAGTTCATAACTTTTAGCCCTCCCCCCCCCCCGGGGACTTCGGGGGATTAAGTCATCCTAAAAGACATAGTTTATCATATTTCGACCATGCTGAATAAAATGGATATCTCAAAATTTTGATCGGGTGAGTTTGGGAAAAAATAAGCGTGGGAGGGGGCCTAGTTACCCTCCATTTTTTGGGCACTTATAATGGGCACTAGAACTTTTAATTTCCGTTCCATATGAGCCCTCCCACGATATTCTAGGACCACTGGGTCGATACGATCACCCCTGGGAAAAAAAACAACAAACAAATAAACACGCATCCGTGATCTTTCTTCTGGCAAAAAATGCAAAATTCCACATTTTTGTAGATAGGAGATTGAAACTTCTGCAGTAGGGTTCTCTGATACGCTGAATATTATGGTGTGATTTTCATTAAGGTTCGATAACTTTTTAGGGGGTTTTCCCCCCGTTTTTCGAAAATCAGCCAAATTTTCTCAGGCGCGTAACTTTTGATAGGTAGGGACTAAATTTTGATGAAATTTATATATTTGAAATCAGCATTAAAAATTTGATTCTGTTGATGTATCTACTGGTATCAAAATTTCGTTTTCTAAAGTTTCGGTTACCATTGAGCCGGGTCGCTCCTTCCTTACAGTTTCGTTACCACGAACTGTTTTTGATAGCCTTGAATCAGTTCATAGCAACAAATTGTACATGAAGAAATGCCCCTTGGTAATACAAATTGAAACTTTGAAAATTAAAATTTGATTGAAATATACACTACAACAAAAATTTATTATTTACGCTGATTTTAAATTTGTATAAGGCATTAATTATCTTTGCGCTCCCTTCCATTTTTGTGATTTGGCTCCCCTGTTTTAGGACAACAAATACATTTTAAAAAATTTTTCTTTCATCAGTTCTTCATGATGTGGCATTACGGATAATTTAAACACAGGCTTTCCCTAAATAGTGCAAGTATACAACTGTCGTTAATTACAAGCAATTAACCCATTTTTAATGGTAAAAGAGAAATGAAATTAAGAGCCCTTTATTTTCATAATGTCAAAAAAGGAAAATACAGGAATCCCCAGTTTTTTATTTGTATGTTGTCATAAAAAATGAGTGCAAACTTCACAAGTAATTGTTTTGTACTTAATTAGCATTTGCGCAACTGGAAATCTGATCCTTTGACAAGACACAGTTGTCTGTCAAAATGCGTCACTATTCAAGCAAAGAATGTTTCGAAGACGGAAACAAAATCTTACCATAAGAATGTGCTATAATCAACGCATTAATAAGGGAGCTTGATCTTTGTCATGTCATTGTCTTTGTCTTTGTCATTTCATTGGAGCTTGATCTTGTCATGTCTTTGTCATGTCATCAGAGAGCTTTTACCTATTCCACAGCATAAATATTGTTCAGTAAAATCATATACTCTCCATACAAGATTTTTGGGATACATCAGTCGCACACCTTTTCGTCAGTCATGCCACATATCTTTTCATCAGTCCTCACATGACTGAATAACGTCAGTCATGACGGCAATCACACCTTTCGTCATGACTCCGCCTTCGCGCTTGCCCTATGACAACTTTTTAGCGCATTGCAATGAGAATATAGGATACCTGTTGAAGCTGGAACTGAAGGAGACCTTTATGACGCTTTGAGAAGCTTCCCAAATCGCGCGCTGCTATGTGTCCTTTTTCTGAACCAAAGTTTCCATACTGTATGACATTTATGCTCTGACCTATTTACTAATTAAACCTTCTAGAATAACACAGGAACCGTGGTTGCAACAATAGTTGCAATCTAGTACTGAGTAAAACCACAGTAACCCAAATTTTAAAAACCCGTTTCAAAATGTTATATCGGAAAAATAATATATGAAAATTTCGAAAAAGAGCCTGAAACCCCACGAAACTGCTTCTAATAAACCGGCTTTTTGACATTTTCCCATGTTTGTAGAATTCTAAGAAACTTGCACTTTTCTGAAAATTGAGCTTGCTTGAATTTTTAGAGAATCAAAGGACATAATAAAATTTATCGACTTCATGGCTGTTAAATAACTATTGAGAAATTTTATAAATTAAACTTTTATTTTCTTCACCCTACTTAAGAATTTTTCTGCTCCTGTTCCTGTTTTGTTGTGTTGGTTTTGTGTTTTTCAGTAAAGCGCTAGTTTTTCATAATTCTACAAATATTTGAAAATATACAGAGCCAGTTTATTTAAAAGTCTTTCAAAAATATGTTGCATAAATTATAAAGCAGTAATTTTATTTTACGTTTCAACTTCGCTCTTTACTTTCATCAGAAAAACTTAGTTTAAAAAAATCAATGTGATGAAGAAGGTGTTACTATGCCTTAGAATAATGACATGTTTTTAAGAAAATACGCCGATTTTTCTATTTCCATCCGTGACATAAGAAGACAAACACAAAATCCCAATTTAACGGTTAAGGAGGAAAAAAACTGTTTTTTGACCCTCGTTATCTTGCGCGCTGTGACGAGTTTCGTAACGAAGCAGATAAGTTCTAATGTTTTGTTTTTTTATTATGAAGCCCGCATAAGGTCCGTGGTAAGGAACTAAGTAAAGAGCGGCGCGCTTTTCAAAAGGAACTGAAACTCTAAAAAATGAAATTGTAACAGCAGAATAAACATAAGAAAGATTTACTTTTATTGTGATTCGAAACATGTCAAATTTGAATAATTCTGAAGTTACTCATCAAAAGTGACTATTATAAGAATATTTGGATAATTTTAGAAATTATAAATAATTGCATTAAAAAATTGCTTCTGACGTTGGAGTTGAACTCTAGATTCTTTGGTGACTAGCCAAGGGCGGATCCAGGATTTTTTTCGGGGGGGGGGGTTTACTAAAATTTTTTGCTTTTTTCGGGGGGGGGGTACTAATTTTTGACTCAGTTTTTCGACTAATTTTACTGATTTTTACCTAGGTTTTACTAATTTTCGACTTATTTTCGACTCGGTCAAAAATTTTTTTTGGGGGGGGGAGGGTTTTCAAACCGGGTAACCGATAACCCCCCCCCCCCTGGATACGGCCTTGTGACTAGCCATGAAACTGAGACTTTTAGAAACTGAGTCAAAGATACAGTTGAACAGATCTGTTGGACAAAAATTTTTGTTGGATAAATAAATTACGAGAGGGGTGAAAAAAGTGGAACGCTAAAAGATTACAATATCGTGGACGATTTATTCATTTGAAACCACACCCCAACTAAAAACAAATCTTCATGCATGTACCTCAGTTCTTTATATGAATTTGGAGAGGAGGATAAATATAAACGAAATAATATGCTTAATTAATTTTACTCTCTGTATCTTAATTAATTTTTATTAATTGTTCAAATTAAAGAACGTTTCAGGAATATGCCATTGGGAAACTTTGGGAAGTCTTGCTCAATTGAACGATCCCTTATAGTTGCAACCTGATCGGACTTAGTATCCAAAACTTAGTGCTGCCAAAACTAAGTATCTGTAGTTTTCAAATTTCACGCGAAAATCGTAAAAGTATGATTATTTTTCATTTTTTAAAAAGGGAGAAATAATATAAGATACAGAGTCTTATTAATATGTTTAAAGTCCCTTTTTTCCCGCTTAGCCACTTGGTTTTATAGTAGACAAAGAATCTTGAACTCAAGATTCTTGCTTGATGGTTTGCAACAATAGATGCAACCCAATAAAGAGCAGACATAGCCCGTGGTAACCAAGTTTAAAAAAGATCTGTATTGTTGAGAAAATTTCCCAATTAGCGCCTATTTGGAAATAATAACTATTATTCTGATACAATATAATAATAATATTTCTAATTATGAAAACACATTTGTTGACAATTTTGGAAAAGAGTTAAACCCCTCAAACGGGACGTCAAATAGAAATAAAAAGTATACCACTGAAATTGCCATCATTGAAAATTCTTAACAGAAGGATGGCACTCTTTTCTGTCATTTCTATATTGGAGAAGGCTAGGAAACATAAAAATTACACCATTGAAATCACCGTTATTGAAAACCCGTCGAATCACCGCTGAATCGCCCTCGTTGAAAGAGGTTTACAAGCAGGGTTGCCACCGTCAGTAGGATTTTACTAGATCTAGTAAAAAAAAAAAGAAAAATCTTGTAAATTTAGAGGATCTAGTAAATTTCCCGAAATCTAGTAAAAAACCAATAAAAAGTCATGATTTATAGTAAACAAAACTTTTTTTTTTTTTTATTTTCCATGCATTCAGGGAAAAAAATTACCGTTAAACATATGACAATTTACATTTTTTGCTTTCTGTTTTACAATTTTGCTTGTCTGTCTCAGAGACAGACAAGCAGTAACCTATTTTCATAAACAGACACTTCACTTCCGGCGTCTGAAGGTCGACAAAATCAGCTTTCTGTGGATCAAATCTTACCAAACTAAAAATGAAGCTATAATGACACTTGGATTTGTGATGATTGGGAACCTATTGGAATCAAAAACAAAAGCCAACCACCCAAGGCGATTCGGTGAATCGCCTCCGTTTGAAAATTTTTTATTGAGAAAAAGGAGCCTGTTGAGACAAATTAAAAGTAAGTAGAAATGTAACATTATATATATATATATATATATAGATATATATATATATATATATATATATATATACTATATATATATATATATATATATATATATATATATATATATAATATATATATATATATATATATATATATATATATATATATATATATATATATATATATATATATATATATATTGTATATATATATATATATATATATATATATATATATATATATAGATATATATATATATATATATATATATATATATATATATATATATATATATATATATATATATATATATATATATCTCCAAAAAAAGGATTTTTGAACTTGTAGGTTTCTGGAATTTTCAATCGTACTATGAAAACGAAAGAAAAGAGGAAAAGAGAAAAAAAAGAAGAAAAAAGGAAAAAAAGATT
>CM051263.1:59588806-59621306 GCA_027921565.1 Artemia sinica
AAACGTACAGGGATTAGGAGGTACAGTTGGGGGGCTGCCGCCCCCCAAACCCCGCGCTTTTACAGCCTCTTTTGTTAAGGTCTTTTAAGTCCTGTAGCCTGCAATCAGTTGGTCGTACCAAGTTCATCACATTATAGCTTGTTATCGGTTAGGGAAAAATCTCCTGTAAAAAATCCAGCAACAGGCTCAGTACTGTTTCTAATCAAAGAGATGCAATAGGATGTTCTTACGGTAAAAAGATTCAAGCAGACTTCGTTCGTGTTGCAAAGCATTTCTTTGCAAGGAAAAGGCGGGGGTTGAGGGGGCGGTAGACCCCAAAATAAAAATCTTAACAAAAGAGCCTGCAAAAGCGGGGGGTTTGGGGTGGCAGCCCCCCCCCCCAACTGTACCTCCTAATCTCTGTACGTTTTAAGGTTCGAACTTGGGACTCAGCCTCTTTAACTCTTTCGAAATCGTAGTTTTTTTCAAATAATTTATGCACGTTTTTCTACAGTTTTATTACTTATTATTGCTTGACTAACTGTTAGCTGATCGTGTCAGGAGTTAAATTTGGAAGGCTGCCGCCCCCCAAACCCCCCGCTTTTGAAGATTCCTGTGTTAAGGCTTTTAATTCCTGAATACTCAAATCAAATGCACAGTAAGATTTTCTTTTTTCAACTTTTCTTCGAGCATGCGGGTATACGGCATGTAATCAAAGCAGTGGATACTTACCTGTAAGCTGAAGTCCGACTGTGATATTCTTCTGGAGACTCCCGTTGAGCTGAAGCATTTTAATAGATTGTATTTAAAAAAATAAACTGAGTTTCTTTTTTTAAACTTTAAATTTAAGAGATACTACTTTAAATTCAATATATAAAAAATTTACTCTGACGGGGAATCGAGCCCGGGTCTTCCCCATGACAGACAGGAATAGTGACCACTGTACTATCAGAGACTCTTGTTAAACTATTTTTAGTCTCTGCAATCTATTTTCGACGCAAGCAAATACAAAGTAAGATTTTCGTTTTTCGACAAAAAAAAAACTTCTGGGAAAGAGCTGGAATTTTTGGAAGCTTGCAGTCGGTCTTGTCAGGTTTTAAGAGGACCATTTTGATCTAATTTAATAATGAAATACTATGCTTTTAGGAATTTCAAAAATTAACATGGGCTCTTATAGGAAAACGAAGTTTTTCGTAAATGTTAATTCGGGGGATATTTTTTTTCGGTCTGAAAATATCGAAAGGCCCTAACAGGTTGAATTCCGGTTCAAATGAGTCCTCATTCACCTGGATCCGTTGCCAACTGTGGCCTGTAGGCGTGGCTGATAAAAAAAATAATTTGATGAACATTAAGTGGCTATATTTGGTTTTTGGAAAACAGGGAAGGAGTGATAGGATTGAGCTAAAATTTTGAAGATAAGCTCCCAGGCCCTAGGAAAGCTTATCCTCTAAAATTTCCGCCCGATCAGACAACGTTAAAGGGGGGCTGTGGTGGAGGTCGAAACTTCCGGCCCACTTTCCCCCATGAAGATAAAGTCGGAGGGGGGGGGGGGAAATTTTGCATGTTTTCTTAGTTTTGAGCTTAGGCTACAAAATGCGATCACCGCCGTCTCTCTGCGACCGCTAGGACTGGAAATCGCTTAACATTGTGGTGTGTCGCCCTCTTTAAAGAGGCACAAGTGTGCCTCCTTGACTTGACTTGACTTTGTTTAACAAAAACATATACATAAATTTTGTACAAAGAGAAGAGAGGAATCTCGTAATGTCTCCTTTATCAAACAATAGGGGGAAAAAAAAATTACACTTCCCGCTAACATAGCTTCAGAAAGAAAAGAAAATTTTATAAGAACATAACAAAATTTAAAATAAATTTAAAGAAGAAATGAGAAAAAAAAATAAAAATAAAAAAAAAAAAAAAAAAAATATACATAACTTAACTATCGACTCACGGAGATAGGGATGGGGTTTACTTAAAAATTTATAAATAAATCAATAATACAATCAATCCCCGCTACTGTAGGCTGAAAGGACCATCTTTTTCAATTTCTTTTTATATATGTATAGTGATGGTGATTCACTTACTAATTCAAATAACTTATATTTATTCGCAATATGAGGAAGGTTGATATCTTAAACTTAGTCTAGATCTCTCAATTTTAACAAACGGGAAAAGAAACTTATTCCTAGCTCTTGATAATGGCTATGTTTATTTTCAACCAAAAGTTTCATACTATTGAAAAAATGATCTTTATGTTGGATTTTCAAAAACCATATGCCCAAATTAAGATGCAAAATTTGTTGTAAATCCAGAATATCAAGAAATAGAAAAGATGTTTTAATTTCAGATAATTCCTCTGTCTTCCTAGGGTGTGCTAAAAAATGGTCCAGAATTCTTATTGATTTATTTTGAACAACTTGGAGTTCTCGTAAATGTGAAGGGAAAGTCAGCATCCAAACGCTCGGACAATACTGGAAATAACAATCAATTAATGAAAAATATAAAGTTCTAATGATTTGGTATGGAAACAGAAACTTTAATCTATGCAAACGACCGAGGCTCCTGGACACTGTTGCTTTAAGTTTACTATATGCGGTCTTAAACGACAGAGTTGAATCAATATAAATACCTAAATATCTAAATAAATCCACTCTTTTTATGGAGGAAGCTCCAATATTAATAATTTGAAATGACACACGCTTCACTGACCTCGAACTTCTCCAAAAACCATAAATTCCGACTTCTCTAAATTAGGTATTAATCGGTTAGCATGAAACCAAGAATTTACATTCAAAGCAACAGTCTCCAAGGACAATCGTAGGTCCTCCTCGTTGCCCGCCCCTCAAACTAATTGCTGTATCATCCGCAAACAATATTGCTAACTCATCACCTGAAGGCATGCAATTTGGAAGATTATTTACATAAATCAAAAAAAGTATCGGCCCCAATACAGATCCCTGCGGTACCCCTATATTTTCTAACGGGAAAATATGAGATGATTCTTCACAAACTTGGACTTTAAAACTTCTTTCAGATAAATACGATCTCATTAAATCCAGAGCTTTTCCACGGATTCCTATTTTTTCCAGCTTATGAAAAAGAATTGCATGACTAGCTTTAATACTTGTTTTTTTTTTAACTCAGAAGTGTTTATATCTCTCAACTGTACGACCCAAAGAAATTGATAAAAGTCTCAAGCTTCTTTTTAAATGGTGCATAGAACTTTCCAAATAAGATATTCTAAGAATCAAAATTACGGTAAAAATATAAATTTTAGGATGCAATCGTCATGTTAATCTACTCAAGAAGATAAAACTATTCTCAAAATTTTAATTAAAGCGGTCTGTACTTGCATCTACAACACCAGAATATATTGTCATTATTTGACCACCTTATAAATCGATAGTGTGACAAAAAATATCACTAAGCTGAAAAACCCTTTGACGACAAAGACGTTATGACTATAAAGCAATAAGCACAGAGTTAAGTTTTCGATCGAATGAAATTATGTAGAGCGAAATTTAGCTGCGTATCAGCTATTGTATTTGTCCAGGCTTTGCATTCATATGACAATAATGCTTAAAAATGAACCTCTTTAAATATGTTGGAGGGCTTTCCTTCCTCCCAATGGGAAGGAAAGATGACATTTTGAATAAGAAAATTAAACACATTTTGTCTCTATATCTCGATAAAAACAAAGTACCCTGTCTTTTTGAATACCCCCCTATTTTTACATTTATTCCTTTGAGCTGCATGGAAAATCAATCGGTGAATTTTTTAATTAGGTACATAAGCGCCAATTTCCTTAAGGTTTGTGCATTTTATTATAAACGCACAAAAATTGGCGCACACATGTAGGATTTGGACGTTTGAAGGGTCGTTTCTGGTTGATTCAGGTCTGTTGATTCTGAACATGTGCCCCAATTTTGACATCAGATCAGTAGTTTTGGAATTATCGTCATTTTTATCACTGCGGGTCGTACTCTTTTCTGTATACTGAGCTAGTAGATGCGCTTAGGGTATCTTTCATGGCTAAATCGAGTATGCTGAGTTTGAAAATGTGCTTACTTCTAATATCAAACCATCCGTTACTGATTTATCATCACTTTCATCATTGCTGGCTGTAGACTGTCTTTCATACTTCTACATTACAAACTCTGGTACACCCCAATGTGGAAGTGACAACTATGGTCTGAATGAATGGACCATTTGCGGTTTAAAAACGCGACTCGAAATGCCTCACATCGCTAGCAGGTTCAACAAAGAACAGAAGAAAATCCACGTGGCACGTACTTTTTGAAGAGAAAGCATATGAGAAGAGAATAAGTAACGTAAAATTTACCTTTAATAAGTGCTGTTCCCTTTTATAAATGTCTTCGTATCACGACATACAATATTCAGAAGACTATATTTTTTCCGCTCCTGTGATTTCTTGATGTTGTTTTTAAAGTCTCACCACGTGACTTATAGTCTTTTCTGCCTTAAGTATGAAAGCGATATGAGGTATTTGAGTCATTCACAGACAAATTTCTTGAAACTTTGCGCACAGCCAAAATTTCTTATAATATTTTCGCTTTGAAGGAAGCAGATTTAAAAACGCGTGAAACACAGATGAACTTTGTTTTATGCCGTGAAAATCACAGACCGAACCCCCGTTTCTCGAATGAACTAGCGTGACTTTTTGAAATCAGCTTAGAGCAAGAGTTGACTCTTCCATTTTTTGGTGACTATGGTAATCCAGGAATTGCAGAACATCTTTGAAGTGGCCACTCTTGGAGACACAGTTATTTCGACGCGCGATATCGCTTTTCGCGAAGGCCTCACACTTACCAACCACGAAGAAGGTGATACTCGTGTGCTGCTCCATGCCTTCCATCAGGCCCAGTGTGACTATAACTTTATAGCCATCAGAACTGTGGATTCTGATGTAGTTGTGATTGCAACAGCATTATTCCAGCAGCTTCAGATTGAAAACCTGTTTTGTCATCTATGGGCATGGAGCAAAGACGAAAATACTGTCCATTCATGATATTACTTATCGTCTAGGACCTGAAAGGTCTCGCAGCCTTCTCTTTTTGCATGCCTTTTCTGGATACGAAACGACTTCTCCTTTCGCGTTTCATGGAAAGCATGGTGTTTGGAAGACCTGGAAAGCGGTGGAATCCATTCTTCCGACTTTCGTTACTCTGAGTACATCAGGAGCCCCGCTTCTAGGTTTTCACTTTACAGACATCCAGCGATTCGTCGTCATTCTTTACGAAAAATCAAGCGGCTTGTCTAAAGTGAACAGTCTGTGGAAGGAGCTTTTCACACGAAAAACAGCCGGAATGAAAAGATTGCCCCCAACAGCGGCTGCTCTTGAGCAGCATACCAAACGCACGTACCTGCAGACCCAGATATGGGCATCACCGTGTTGTTCGGAACTTTCAACACTGGATCCAGGCTTATACTGCTGGGTGAAGCATGACGGAAACTGGGAGCCTTTCTGGACTAGCCTTCCTGAGGCAGCGACAATTTGCAAAGAACTGCTCAAATGTGGCTGTAAAAGAAAGTCCAAAACAGTTGCAAATGTGCAAAAGCTTCCCTTAAATGCAGAGTTCTCTGTTCGTGCAAAGGTTGTGATAATCATTACAATCAGTAATGCACTTTTTGTAGCTTTAGTTGTCAGAAGTCAATTCTGACCTGTATCCTGTCCGTGAAAACCTCATTTTCTTTTTTAGCAATCTTTATGATGAAACAAGTCGAAATCGGCTATTTCATTCCTATGATCCATGTGATTGTTCAACTGTTTTGAAATACCTGAAGTAGTTTAGTACTCTACATTTTATCATCATAATAGTATGCTTCTTACGTCCGAAGTTCCTTAAGACAAGCTGTTTGAGTTGAATAAATGATTTTTTTTTTTTTTTTACTGAAATTATTGAGGAGAGCTGAAACGGAAGTTCCTTAAGTCAAGCTGTTTGAGTTGAATAAATGATTTTTTTTTTTTACTGAAATTATTGAGGAGAGCTGAAATTATTGTGGAGCTTATTGAGGAGATCTGAAACGGTAATTAATTACTTACAGCCAAAAACATATGATCTCCTTCGGAATGTTATAGGGAGGGCATGAGTTCTTGTTAGAATATGGCATAGAAACCGTAGTTATTAAACTGGTTAATCCTGAACCAAAATCCAATTGCAAAAATAACCACGGTTTTGGAATTGAGAGACTCGAATTAGTCAGAAAAGAGATCTTAAACTTGGTCATCGTTTCATTCTCAAAATTCGCGTTTTTTTTCTTCGCGCGAAAAACGCAAAGTAGTGCAGAACCATGGAAACAAATTTGAATTTGCGACTTAGTCGCTCTTTACATTTTTGGTAACATGTTCACCAGTTTCTATGCCATTATGAGGAAAAATACAAAGTCAAAAGCGGAAATTACTCAGAAGTGCATGGAGCGTAGTGATGAAAATGATGATAACTCAGTAACCAGGAGGCGGACAAAAAAGTAAGCACATTTTTGGGATCAGGAGAGACAAGTTAGTCTTAAAGGACCCTCTGATCGGAAAAAATTTTTCCACTCCGAAAGTCCGCTATTTTTTCCCAAGCGGAAAAACGCAGAACGGCGTGATAATCGCGTCAAAAAATGGGTTTTTTCTGCCCCCGTCAGATTCTCCATATTTTTCTGCACATGTCTGCCACATTTCATGCTTTTACCATAAACGCACAAACCTGACGCTTATGTACCTAACTATTTGTTTTAATTAGCGGGGAAGCATCTTAATACATATTGCAATTTCTGTGTTCGGCGTTCATATTTTCAGCGTATGCGACTCATGCGTTAGAAATATATTCTCAAGTTGAATCTTGGTTAATTATAATTTGAAAAACATTTCATAGATAAATAAAAAACAAAAAAAGAGTTTTTATTGAAATTTTACAAGTTGAAATGTAATTTAAAATCTATTTATCGATTGAAATAGTCTAATATTAAATTGTTTCATATACTGTTACAATTTTTACTGTTGTTAGATACTGTCAATTTTGTACCTAAAATTTTTGAATAGCCTCAATAGCGAGATCCAGTTAACGCCGGTCTCTCTAAATTGAGGCTTCGATTATTATATCCAGGGTTGCTACCGTCAATAGGATTTTACTAGATCTAGAGGATCTAATAAATTTCAGCTTTGCTAACGTGGTACAATTGTACCGTTTTTGGTTCAATTTCGAGGTCCAGGTACAATACGGTACATTTGAAAATTTTTGGTACAATCCAAATTTTAACGTCGTTCACACCTCATGAACGACGTTATTGACGAAGTTGGTTTCGAAGATCTGTGCAAAATCATCAAGAAGCAGAAATTCTCGATAGTATTTGATGAAATCACAGACTTGAGTAACAAAAAGAGCCTGGTTATAGTTGTTCGCCATCTTGATCTGAATGGTGTTGATCGAGAAGACAGTTTTCCTGTAAAAGACCCCTTCTTATGACTTATGGAAGTTCAGCAATGTACAGCCGAAAATATTTACCGGGCCATAACTAAGCTACTTTTTTAAGAAATTGGAGCTCCAAAGGCAAACAGAATAGGATTTGCCGCAGACAATGCATGGGTTATGATGGGGGAGCAAGGTGGTGTTTAGGCGAAGCTGTCAGAAGACTGTTCAAGTTTATTTGTACTTAGTTGTTCTTGCCGTTCCATTCACATATGTGCTAGTGCTGCTTCAAACAATTGCCAAAAGAAATTGAAGATTTTTGTCAGGATGTATACGGCTATATTTGTCGCAGCCCCAAAAAGGGCCAGTCAGACTTTAGAATTGCAAAAGTAAATGGAATTGGAACTTTGGAATTGGAATGGAATTGGAACTAAATAACATTGAACTTTGAGACATATAGCAACTCGATGGTTCTCTAGACAAGCCGTCGTAGCTCGATATTTGGAGCAGTGGGATTGCTTGACTTTATTCTTCCGTGCGGAAAGTCTTAAAGAGCACAACAAGCCGGGGAAGGCACTGCCATACTAAAAAACTGTTGTCAATGGTTTTCAAGGCTTACTTTGGCTTCCTGGTCTATATTTTGAAGTGCATCGAAGACCTAAACAAGCAATTTCATTCAGAAGACACCTAGATTCATCTTATCTATAATCGTTTTTCTGAAGTGTACAAGACAATAGCATCCCACTTTTTGCTGCCTAGAAAGTGATTACCAAAGAACGTTATTCCCGCCTCATAAACCCACATGACACCAACTACTACGTCGATGTCAATGACGTGGAATGTGGGGACCCAGTGGAAGTGATTTTTGCCAAACCAAAGGTATCTCTATCTGCTGCAGTTGAGTTTGAAAAGAGTTTAGGAAGTTTTTTTATCATGCTCTGTGATTAGATTAGAAAACTTTTTTTCAACTTCAGGCATTCATCAGTAAGAAACTTCGATAGGCTTCATCCAGACTATGCTATGGGAGTAGAGTAAAATCAGCCAAACCGCTTCTGGATCAGTTTCTGAGCTGATTGACATGATCTGGAAGATATCTTCCAAGAGTGGAAGAGATTACTATTTTGCTCTGAGCTTGGTGCTTGGTGCTCAGATCCATCCGGCAAAAAGATGTTAATGGGTCAAAGTGGTTTCCTCTGCTCGGGCGTTTCACTTTAAGCCTATTTGTTCTCCCACACGCTTCCGCTGCAGCTGAGCGAACTTTCTCAGCTGTCAATCAGAACAAAAACCAGCATTAGAAATCGTCTCGTTTTCACCACCTTGAACGGGCTTCTCAATGGAAAAAGGATCGTCTCAAAGAATTGAAAACCACCCTTGAAACGGTTTCTACATCCCAAGTGGAATAACTGTGGAGAGGGATATGAAAAAGTTGGGCTACAAGAAGAAACAGCAGAAAAATGACCAATTAGCACAAATGTTCCTTTTTTTGAATGTTACAGTTTTATTACCTTTTTACGGTTCAACCTGATTTCTTGTGCAATATAGTCGAAATACTTTTGTTAAATTAATTTAGTTCTGATTAGTAGAATCGACCAAGAACTTATGTAGGATGATCAGTGAGTTATGTGGTCAACACGTAAGTCGCCGGTGGGTAGCCTAGTCCATGGACCCATGGAAATCCATGGTTTTAGTCACTTTCATGACGTGATTGCTGACATGTTTTTTGTCTGTAGCTTCTGGTGCTCGTTAATCATCCTATAGGGGATTATAAGTTGTTGACATTACGTTATTGGGTTTCTTACTTTATCCATTATTCGCCTTAATGCCCAAAATTTTGAAAGAAAGGGGTTAACCCCGACAATCAGATTCGGGAACGCTTTCAGAAAATTTTACTGAAATCTTCTTCTAAAAAAATGCTTTTAGTGGTTTAGGTCTGCTATTTTGTTAATCTGAGAAAGTCTATAGAAGCATTCTTCATATTTCAAGCTATGAGGTTGCTACTGCCTTGGCTTTATTTTTCTGCTCTTACCCTAGAACCATTTCTCAGTTTTCAGCGAAATCAATTAGACATAACTACCGGCAAGCGTCGCAAAGCGACGCAAGCGGCGAATTTTTTTAAACTACTGTTCAGATGGTACAAATTAATCTTTTGTGGTACGACTTTGAAACTGGTAAAATTTATCTCAAAGCGTTGCCAACGCTGCACTATTGCTAGGACATAAGAATAAGATAGATAAATAGTGACCTATATTGATTTAATCTAAGATCTAAGAATTGAATTAAATTCTGAAATGATTCTATACAAGTTTCATAGCAGTTCTTAAAGACAAACAAAAATAAGAAATTCCTTTTCTTTGATTAGTTGTTACGCTTCTATTTTCTTCCTACTCTGGTCTAAATTCCAGAGAGGGGGCCATGGCCCCCCTGCCCCCCCCCCCCCTTGCAGGCGCCCATGGATGGAAAGGGGTAGCTACCTGCTCAGAGTCCATATTACACGATTATTCAAATATATCTCTCCAAAAGACAGAAAGCTACGGGTGTAAGGCCACCCTCCTTATTTATCTGAAGGACCTCTCACAAACGCTACAAAACGTGGGACCATAAACGTCATTTTGGAACTTTCAGGCAGTCTTCCCCCGAAAAGCGCCCACAACCCCCCTCTTTAATAGCAGGGTGCAACCATAGAATCACATCCAACATTTTATTGTGACGAAGGCTGTATCCAGGGGATTGGGGTTTGACACCCCCTCCCCCCCCCCCCGAAATGTTTGTCCGGATCGTAAAAACGTATCATAAATCCATAGGAACAATTTTTGTATGCTTTTTTTTGTGTAGCCCCCCTCCCGAACAAAAATCCTGGACACGGGCCCTGGTTGTAACGTGCCTATAAGTAAAAAAGCGACTTGTGACAATAGTAACTCATACTCTAAAAAAAACAAAATTTTGGTAATTATAATATTAAATATATCAAATATCATTTTATGAGGATTCAAATATACGAAATTTATTAAATTTGAAATTATTCATAAAAAAAGGCTACGAGCCTGAGAAAAAATGTCATTAATTTTTGAAAAGGGGATGCAATATTGCTGGAAATTGCATCATTTTATTTAACTGGTAAAAGTATCCTTTTTTGGGGATATAAGGTCCTATATTTAAAACTCCAAATATTACATATTCCCAAGAAATTCAGTAACGGATGTGTGTTAGTTTGTCTTGCTTTGTTGTTGTTTCTCCACAGGACTGAGAATTTTCAAAGAGGTGTAGTAGAATATCAAGAGAAAGTTCAATTCTGGAGTCTAAACAAATTGGATCGAACTGCAGGAAAGTACCGGATTCTGCCATTTCGTGTGCAAATAATTTTTTTGGCCCAAACAGGGGAAAAATACTTTCGAATGATTACTCTGAGAGGGTCAATCGGTTTAGAATCATAGCCAGGGTATATACTTAGCTAAAACCTTTCAGAACTTCCCACATAAAGTGCTGATTCCGGTCATTTTGTAACACATGACCTCTATAAGGCGAAAATGAAATTGAGCGAACACTATGAGATGACTGATCTAAGTACCGGGTTTGACCCCCCCCCCCCCCCAAAAAAAAAAAAAAAAACAATTGTCCATCTCGAAAAAAAGTAATAAAAATGCATATAAACTTATTTTTGATTTGTAATTTAGATTTTTTTGTAACCTCATCTCCCCTCCCCCGAACAAAAGTCCTTAATTAGACTGGAACAAAGTCTTGAGTAAAAATTGGCATAGTGAATTTGTTAATCTGTGTGTAAAAAAAAATCTGTAAAAATACGGTACAGTGCTATACCACAGTCACAGTCGGATTAAGGCTATATTGGGCGTACGATTGATTAGAACAATTCTTATTCTCATTTCCAGATATTGCACATTCGAAAATACTGGATTATTTATTCATGATTTTGATAAAATTATGAAGATATATCTAATGGGGCGCCCCAATCGTTCTTTGTCGAGCCAATGGAGGCAAAGGGTGGTGGGGGAGGGATTCCTCCCTTAACTTATTAAGAAAAGAAAAACGCATTTTCTTTTTAAATTAGCCACATGGAAACTTAAAATGAATAGAAATTAATCAGCATATGGTGATGAGGCACCCCCATCTCAACCTCCCGCTATTCACTCCAAAGTTTTTATAGTGCTTGAATAATACTTCTTATAGCACAGGCAAACTAGAGTTTGACCCAAACAAATTGCAACAGAAATGATTTTTACACCATGTTGTAGAGACAAAAGATGAACAACATATCCAAAGTTGCACATTCTAGGTCGACGCAAAACTAGTTTTTTTTTTTGCGTATTGTGGTCAGTTTTTCTGATTTTCCTAACAAAAAAAAATTAAGTTCCGGTAATTGTCCGTTTTTCTTGAAGTGAATTATCATTCTGATGTAAAAAGACGAGATGAGTGCGAAAATGAGTCAAATTTGGTGTACGGTATATATAAAAAAAGTTTCATAATCATCAATATGAGATTTTTACGCTTCTCGTCGTCGTGACCCCCCTTTTTTATCAGACCATCTTTCGCTGGCTAAATTGTCGGTTTTGAGATCTAATAATTAGTTAGCCTGAATCTGATCATCGCTGGCTCCATCACCTGATGGGTCTGCCTAAAAAAGGGATCGCAAGATGTTTATTAAACATAAAAATATTAGAAAAGGGAAATCATCTATAAAACTAGTTTTTCAGCGGCCGGCATTTAAAATCCCTCTTAGAATAAACTATTATTAACACACTAACTAGTCATCACAACTGATAAACTATCGAATCAGCTTCATGAACATTTCAAAGACAGAATCAAACTCCGACTAGTATTCACAACTTATTCTTTTGATTCAGATACCTAAAGTTCAACGTTCTCCTCATCGTTATAGTTTTGATTCTTGGAGAGTTAGAACATGCTGTCTCTTTACACGTTTCACATGCTACAGTGCAAGCTAAGTCGTTTTTAAAGCAGCTACATTTCGCTGAGCTACATTCCAGTTGACAGGAGCACTTCACGATTTCCAGAAGCAGACGAGGGACTAGTGGGACGTCAGTAGTCAATGGATACAAGAAGTCATCTTTATTTTTTCAACCCCATTCCTCGGCTTTTAAGTTCAGAATCAGGATCTCCACTCCATACCTAAAATTGGTAGAAAACCCTGTAACTGTGGAATCTAGCCGCATTAGAAGTTGGTGGTAACTATTCTGGGTGGACGAGTGTGCTAGCAGTAGTCACCTTCTTTTTAAAAGCTTCCCTACGGAGTTCATTACGAATTCAAACTTTTGATGAGCCGTATATCATGAGCAGAGCGTCTTCTCCAGCAATCCTTACTTTCCTCCTTCGAAGCTTGCTTCATCATGAAAGCTGCAGCTGATATACGATAATCAGCGTCTGCCATTAGCTTCTTCAGAGCAAGGCCTTTTCCCACACTGTGGATCCGTGAAGTAGAGTCCACAGCATAAGATGGCGTGAGCAAAAAGAATCAGATGGCATGTCTCTCTTGGCCCAGCTTCTCTTTCAATTAGGAATATCCCATATTCAGGGGAGCTTTGTTCGACTTTGGCTCAGGTGCGAAGAATAGTTTTCTTGCTTGATAAGTCACCATGATAAGACAATAGAACCAAAAATACAGTATGATCTCCAATGACGGCAGTGTCGTAATGCCGGAAAGAATCAACAGCAGCTTGCACAATTGGGACATCTGCATCACCTGGTGCCTGGACTACGACAAAGCCCTTTGATAGGAGATAAACAACCAGCCTGCAGATAAAACCTGGCCTTGTTTTTCTTGCAGGACAAGAACTCGTCCTTTTTTACCTTCAGATACATATTTGCTGGGAAAAAGATCTCACGGCTGACTATACGACTTCTCTTAGACTGGGACACATCCTTTATCGTAGCTCCGCCATCATAGCCGTCGAACACATTAGTGGCAGACTGATATTTTGGGTTACGTAAGTAGCATAATGGTCAAGGATTTCGGAGTATCGTTAGTTTTTAGCCCATGAAATCCTCTGCAGAAGAGCTCCACCGTTGATGATATATCGAATGCCTTTGGGAAGGGGAGTTGAGTACTCCTCAAGATTGCAAGTCTGTGCTAAGGCCTTGTCAAACTCTGGCTTGTTCGAGACCGGAGCATGGAAGAACTGTCAAAAAGTGATGCTGGGTAGGAACACAGTCCATTTTGAAAGTACTCAGATTCCGTGGGATTAATTCTCTTTGCTAACGTGATCAACCTCTGAAAAAGGATAGTGGAGTCCAGTCTTTTCCAATCTCCACCTGAATTTTGCTTTGTAGGTAATTTGTACTTCCTGTTGTTTTTCGTCAAAACACAAAATCAGCGACCAGCTTTTCAGACATGGAGTCAATGATTCTTAGGCTTAATCTCTAGCAGAATCAACGTTGGCAGATTCGTAGGCTGTCAGGCCGCTGGTGTTGAAGATCCATCCTTTTTTCTAGGAAATCGATAACAACCTGGGTGTCTTTACAGTCTCTTAGCTGCCACGATTCGGACGTTTCCTTGTGTTGTTCACTGGTTCCATGAAATCCTGTGACATACCCTCTATCAGAAGATTTAGTGCAGAGCAGATTGGTAGAGACAGAACCCATAAAGACTTTTGTATCTCTGTCATACCACTTCCATCGGTAAGGCAACCAGCCGTTTTGAGACAACGCATGAGCTCCTGCTGGGAGAATTCGTGGAGAGCCAGGCCCAGAATCTATCAGAACATCTGATCACATATATCCCATTCTGTAAAGCTTGATAAACGGCAGGATGGGTTTCTTGGAGCTTGACCATTCGCTGGAGTAAAGCTGGCAGGATTTTGTGTAATTAAAGTGCCCAGATGCCGCCAGATAAGTGAGGCATGTCAGAGGCTGATTTTAAGTGGAGATCCCATGGCCCAGATCGTTCGGCTCTAATGAAATTTCGCAGTACGGATATCATATCGGAGCATTGAATCACAGTTTCAGAGATCCTGTACTGGAGCAGCTTGTTAGGTGGCGGATATATCGAATGACTTTTTTGTATCTATATGGCAAGACATCAAACATGGGCATTAACGTGACTTAATAAATGATTACTCGGGTAATTTTCAATTGTAACTTTTTAGCTTATGGCTTTATCTGAGAAAATCACTTGGACAAAGCGTGGGATAAAACGTTGATATAATTTATTGCATACGAAGGTAATGAAAGTGGTGTAGCTGCCTCCTGTGTTAACTGGTCTTCTAAACGAGCCAACTATAATTTTTATCAGCCCACTTATTCTTTTTCCAACAATCGACGGATTGGTGGACAATAAGTGCTAAAAGAAACATGTAAAATGAAATAAAAAAAGTGCATATTGATGAATATGAAACGGGATTTTTTGTAGATACTACATCAGATTAATTTGATTTTGGGCTCATCTCCTCATTTTATGTCAGAATAGTTTGCCTTCTGATAGTATGTTGAAAAAGAGGTCACAACAATGCGAAGGGTAAAATCACATATTAATGATTATGAAACTTTTTCTGGTGAATTGTGCACCAAATTTGTTTTCATTTTCGGGCTAAGCTCTTCATTTTACATCAGAGCGATACTTCATGTACAGAAAAACGAACATTTACCGATAGTTCATTTTTTTTAGAAAAACTGAAAAAATTCACACAGAGAAGAAAAAAAAACTAGTTTTGCGTCGACCTAGAATTTGCAACCTTGGATATGTTTTGAGCTTTTTTTTTCTCCACAACATGGAATAAAAATCAATTCTGTTGCAATTTTGATTGGGGTCGGCCCATATTTTTTGCTAGTTTGCTTGTACTATTATTCCAACTGAAGATTCGGTAGGTTTAAGATGAAAAAGCCTAATACCTTCTTTGGACTTTACTTTCCAGCTCGTGAATTAAACCCTTGAGGGATTCAATAAGATAAAGAACCAGCCTATCTAGTATATTATAAACTTTTTTAGTTTTGTGTGGCCAAACTATTTACAATTGATTAGGCGGTCTTACCATAACTTGTAGAGCTTGGATAAGCGATCCGAATAAACGTCGACATCTACTTTCCCTGAAATCTTAGAAAAACCTTGTAACTTCTCTAAATCTTAGACAAAATAACATTCGACATCTACTTCCCTGAAATCTTAGAAAAACCTTGAAACTCTCTAAATCTTAGACAAATAACATTCGACATCTACTTTCCATGAAATCTTAGAAAAACCTGAAACTTCTCTAAATCTTAGACAAATAACATTCGACATCTACTTTCCCTGATATCTTAGAAAAACCTTGTAACTTCTCTAAATCTTAGACAAATAACAATTCGACATCTACTTTCTCTGAAATCTTAGAAAAACCTTGAAACTTCTCTAAATCTTAGACAAATAACATTCGACATCTACTTTCCCGGAAATCTTAGAAAAACCTTGAAACTTCTCTTTTTTCGTCCCGAACATAGATATATTTAGCTTTAGAGAAACTTCTATCATTAGGAAGTGGAAATTTGTTTTTTTTTTTTTTTTTTATCAAACGGAGCTGAATTTTCTTTTTAAAATTCAGGAAAGGGCTGTCCATAAAAAATTTTCTAGTGCACCTGCTAGGAGAATGCCAAAAATCATCTCAAAAGAAATGTCATTTGATCAATTTGACAGCTCTTCGAATTTTCTGTGCTGTGGGAAACCCGCTTTGACTGAAAACTTTGCCGACACAATTTCATTGTGTTTTCAATCAAATTTCATAATCAAATCACAAATTCTCAATAGGTTTCAGTGATGAGTAGTCCCCTGGAAAATTTGCTAATGGACCCTTTGCCTTTGAGACAGTCAGTCAACGTTAAGGCTCACAAAATGATATTTAAGGTATTAAATCCTCTTAAAAAAATGTATCTTGCAGGCTCACAAAATGATATTTAAGGCTCACATATAAAGGCTCACAAAATGATATTTAAGGTATTAAATCCTCTTAAAAAATGTATCTTGCAGGCTCACAAAATGATATTTAAGGCTCACATATAAAGGCTCACAAAATGATATTTAAGGTATTAAATCCTCTTAAAAAAATGTATCTTGCAGGCTCACAAAATGATATTTAAGGCTCACATATAAAGGCTCACAAAATGATATTTAAGTTATTAAATCCTCTTAAAAAATGTATCTTGCAGGCTCACAAAATGATATTTAAGGCTCACATATAAAGGCTCACAAAATGATATTTAAGTTATTAAATCCTCTTAAGAAAATGTATCTTGCAGGCTCACAAATGATATTTAAGGCTCACATATAAAGGCTCACAAAATGATATTTAAGGTATTAAATCCTCTTAAAAAAATGTATCTTGCAGGCTCAAAAATGATATTTAAGGCTCACATATAAAGGCTCACAAAATGATATTTAAGGTATTAAATCCTCTTAAAAAAATGTATCTTGCAATTATTAAGTCTTGACTGTTTCACTCACTTCAGTTTTTTTTGTTTTGTTACACTTTTTTTTCCTAATGATTAGATTTTTCTACTAAAATGTTGCAAGTTCAAGCAAAAATAACAAAAGTTTATTTTAAAGAGTTAAACAAGAATATTTTCAACTTCAGCTTCTCAAAGGTGCCTAAGTTACTATACACATTGGACTATTTGACAAAATTCAAAATTTTTGATGGGAAGCTTAAGGGGTGTATAAAGTAAACCTATAAATGCATAATGCTCTATTTTAGCGACAACTCTTGGGACTTCTTTAGTTTCATCGCCTTGAAACAATAATTGTCGTATAAGATTTCTTGTGCATATTTCTAAAATCTGAAAAGAAAAAAAAAAGAAAAAGAACAGAGCTTTTCTGATAGACTATCTATCAACAAGTGAAATCACATCATTTTTATACAATTCTGAAAAAAGCTTATGCCAGCTATCTGCAATAATGGTTCAAATAAACTGACTTGTAATATTTTCCCTAAATTTGTAGAATTCTGAAGAACTAGCGCTTTACTGAAAACTGATCTTACTTGACGTTATGAAAGAACTAACATTGTAGATTAAAATTTACTGATTTCATAGTCAAGGAAGGACTATTGAGAGCTTTTTAAATTGGTGTAGAGTACTTTAGGACTCTTCTGTTCCTAATCGTGTTGCGTTGTTGCGATTTTGTTTTTTCAATAAAGTGCTAGTTTCCCAAAATTCTGCAAAATTCAGGAAAATACTACGAGTCAGTTTATGTGAACCATTATTGTAGATATATGCTGCATAAACTGAGAAGCAATAGTTTCTGATTGTTTTAAGTTTCATCCTAGCTGTTTACTTTTGTCGGAAAAACTCTTTTTTAATTATTCTGGTAAAGACTAGTTGATAATTGATAATCTTTCTTCGCTTAATAGAAAACAATTTGTCACACATCAAGAAAAATAGAATGCACAATAATAATACATATAAAAAATTACCAATAAAAATTACCTCATACGTACAATCATAACGCACAGCCAAAAACAAAGAAGAATCGTACCTGCTAGTAAAGGTAAAGTGGGTGCCTATTTTGCAAGATTTCATAAATAGGAAACCCTCCTTCGTTTGGCTTTTTTTTTAGTATTTTTTGAAAGTTAGATTGGAAGTGTGAATGAAGTAATCCTGTGATTATTGTGTGTCTTAGCCATGGTATTTGTAGTAGTTTTCCTTATTTTCATATTGAAACAGTGTATTGCAGCCGCGAGTGAGCACTATGCCAACTTGGCTTCTTATGACTATTCTTCTATGTTTTTATCTAGAAATTATTTGAAAAAAACTACGTTTTTCTAAAGAGTTAAAGAGGCTGAGTTACAAGGTCGAACCTTAAAACGTACAGGGATTAGGAGGCACAGTTGGGGGGCTGCCGCCCCCCAAACCCCCCGCTTTTCGCAGCCTTTAAATAAACAAAAAAAAAAGTTTTTTAAACTGAAAGTAAGGAGCGACATTAAATCTTAAAACGAACAGAAATTATTCCGTATATGAAAGAGGCTGTGCCCTCCTCAACGCCTCGCTCTTTACGCTAAAGTTTGACTTTCTCACAACTCTTTTTTAAACAATAAAAACTTTAGCGTAAAGAGCGAGGCGTTGAGGAGGGCACAGCCTCTTTCATATACGGAATAATTTCTGTTCGTTTTAAGATTTAATGTCGCTCCTTACTTTCAGTTTAAAAAAACTTTTTTTTTTATTTAAAGGCTGCGAAAGCGGGGGGTTTGGGGGCGGCAGCCCCCCAACTGTGCCTCCTAATCCCTGTACGTTTTAAGGTTCGACCTTGTAAACTCAGCCTCTTTAACTCTTTAGAAAACGTAGTTTTTTTCAAATAATTTCTGCACGAGTTTTTTGTACAGTTTATTACTTATTATTGCTTGACTAACTGTTAGGCTGATCGTGTCAGGAGTTGAAGTTGGGGGGCTGCCGCCCCCCAAACCCCCCGCTCTTGAACATTCTTGTGTTAAGGCTTTTTAATTCCTGAATACTCAAATCACGTCGTACAGGGTGCCTCCTAATCCCTGTACGTTTTAAGGTTCGAACTTGTGACTCAGCCTCTTTAACAGCCCCCCCAACTGTGCCTCCTAATCCCTATACGTTTTAAGGGTTGACCTTGTAACTCAGCCTCTTTAACTCTTTAGAAAACGTAGTTTTTTTTCAAATAATACACATAAACAGGTTAGACATGCTTTGTTATGAAAATTGACGCGCAGATATTTTCATAACAAAGCATGTCTAACCTGTTTATCTGTATTATTTGAAAAAAACTAAGGTTTTTCGTAAATGTAAATTCGGGGGATAATTTTTTTCGGTCTGAAAATATCAAAAGGCCCTAACAGGTCGAATTCTGCTTCGAATGAGTCCTCAATTCAACCGGATCCGTTGCCAACTGTGGCCTGTAGGCGTGGCTAAGAAAAAAAAAAAGAAATGAATTTTAAGTGGCTATATTTGGTTTTTTGAAAACAGGGAAGGAGTGATCGGATTGAGCTGAAATTTCGAGGATAAGCTCCTGGGCCCTAGGAAAGCTTAACTTCTAAATTTCAGCCCAATCGGACAACGTTAAAGGGGGGCTGTGGTGGGAGGGTCCAAACTTCCGGCCCAGTTTACCCCATGAAGATAAAGTCGGAGGAGGATGAAATTTTGCAAGTTTCTTAGTTTGAGCTTGGGCTACAAATGCGATTACCGCCGTCTCTCTGCGACCTCTAGGACCTGAAATCGCTTAACATTGTGGTGGGTCGCCTCTTTTATAGAGGCACAAGTGTGCCTCCTTGATAAAAACTTTAGCGTAAAGAGCGAGGCGTTGAGGAGGGCACAGCCTCTTTCATATACGGAATAATTTCTGTTCTTTTTTAAGTTTTAATGTCGCTCCTTACTTTCAGTTTAAAGAATTTTTTTTTTATATTTAAAGGCTGCGAAAGCGGGGGGTTTGGGGGGTGGTAGCCCCCCAACTGTGCCTCCTAATCCCTGTACGTTTTAAGGTTCGACCTTGTAACTCAGCCTCTTTAACTCTTTAGAAAACGTAGTTTTTTTCAAATAATTTCTGCACGTTTTTGTACAGTTTATTACTTATTATTGCTTGACTAACTGTTAGCTGATCGTGTCAGGAGTTAAAGTTGGGGGGCTTCCGCCCCCCAAACCCCCCGCTCTTGAACATTCTTGTGTTAAGGCTTTTAATTCCTGAATACTCAAATCACGTCGTACAGGGTGCCTCCTAATCCCTGTACGTTTTAAGGTTCGAACTTGTGACTCAGCCTCTTTAACAGCCCCCCAACTGTGCCTCCTAATCCCTGTACGTTTTTTTAAGGGTCGACCTTGTAACTCAGCCTCTTTAACTCTTTAGAAAACGTAATTTTTTTTTTTCAAATAATTTAAAAAAGAAACTGAGTTTCTTTTCAAAGTATATAAAAAAAAGTTGCTCTGATGGTGAATCGAACCCGAGTTTTCCGCGTGAAAGTCTGAAGTCTCAGCCGCTGGACTATACAAACACAATAGTAATTGTTTGTTTAGCAAATATAAGGTATTTTCGACGCAAGCAAATTCCCAAAAATCTTGATATGTGGTTTTTGGAAAACAGGGAAGGAGTGATCAGATTGAGCTGAAATTTCGACGATAAGCTCCCAGGCCCCAGAAAGCTTATCCTCTAAATTTCAGCCCGATCAGACAACGTTAAAGGGGGGGTTGTGGAGGGAAAAATTAACATGGGCTAATATAGGAAACGAGGTTTTTCGTAAATGTAAATTCGGGGGATAATTTTTTCGGTCTGAAAATATCAAAAGGCCCTAACAGGTCGAATTCTGCTTCGAATGAGTCCTCATTCAACCGGATCCGTTGCCAACTGTGGCCTGTAGGCGTGGCTACAAAAAAAAAAAGAGATGAATTTTTAAGTGGCTATATTTGGTTTTTTGAAAACAGGGAAGGAGTGATCGGATTGAGCTGAAATTTCGAGGATAAGCTCCCGGGCCCTAGGAAAGCTTAACCTCTAAATTTCAGCCCAATCGGAACAACGTTAAAGGGGGGCTGTGGTGGGAGGGTCCAAAACTTCCGGCCCAGTTTACCCCATGAAGATAAAGTCGGAGGAGATGAAATTTTGCAAGTTTCTTAGTTTGAGCTTGGGCTACAAAATGCAATTACCGCCGTCTCTCTGCGACCTCTAGGACCTGAAATCGCTTAACATTGTGGTGGGTCGCCTCTTTATAGAGGGCACAAGTGTGCCTCCTTGAAACAGGACTTTATTATGAAATAGTCAACAATCTTGTTTTTTATAGGGTAAAACCCAGTTAGTTATCTCTGTTTATCTATTGGATGATAATAACTTTGCATGTGTTGTAATAGCAAAGATTACACTTACCTAAGTGATTGTCATACGCTGGACGAAGTCTTGGATCGGGCTGGAAGTTTAAAATAGTTCAACTTTCGACCAATCAGAATTCAAGATGGAAATCGACCAATCAGATTCAAGATTCAAAGACCTCGAGACTTGATCCAAGACTCAGTAGCTTGATCCTGAATTCCAAAGTTCAGTGTTTACTGGACACTGCTTCATTTAGACAAAGCCTCAGCCAGCAGGTTTTCCCATAAGTATCAAGCTATACCCCACGTCACGTAGCCTACGACGTATCTATTGTCAGCCTCTTATCCCCCACAGTTTCGACAATTTGAACTAATATGATCCTGGTTTATTGCAATCTGTCACGTTGTTACGATTGATATTAAACTAAAAACCGATTTTTTATGCTCAATTAATCAGGTATATCGGGTCATCAATAAGCCGGGTCATCGGGTCATCAATAATATAATTCTGGTCTTATCCAAAACTAGGGGACGTGAGGATATATGACGTGAGGATAGCCTATATGGGTTATTACGTTAGGGCTTCAATGCATATGATATGCATTGAATTATTTTTGTAAACGTAGCGAAGCTTTGTAGCAAGAGATAATAAGCTACCAAACCTTCAAACATTGGCGTGAGATTGTCAAGATCCTGGAGGGTGGGGGGCAAAGTTGGAGCCAATTTTTCCAAATCAAGAGAAAATGACAGTGAAAATGAGAAATGAGCCACATAGTGCCATAAAGGTAAAGATATGCCGAAGAAAACTGACCCGTTTTTCTGTGTATGCTTGAATTATGCAGGCCTATCTTAGTTTTCGATAGGATTTTTGAAGGAAAGGAATTTAAATTTCAGCTGGGGAGCAAACTGGGATCTTGGGGCAAACTAAGGTCTGGAAGGGGCAGTTGACCCCTGTTCCATTGCAAACTACGCCCTTCAACGGTTCAACCGCCTTCAAACGGTTTCGAATACACTAATCGATACACCCCATCCTCACTAGTGGGGTTTCATGGTTCTTGCTGTTCAAAAAAAATGCGGCTAATCATCTCCTTGTCCTGGGTTTTGTGATTTTAGATCACTTTACTGAGCGATATAGAACTAGGGAATGAACTTTACGCCAATTCGAATTCCTAGTTGAACCTGACGATGATCTTCAAAATAATGATAAACTGATATTAGATTATAATGATAAAAATTTAAAAACTATCCTTAACAGAATGTTTATATTTAGCCAAACTTCTTTAAATAGATTGACCTTACAAACGGTAAATAATCCATCTAGTTTCCGGCAGGTTTCATACATTAGTGTGATTTTTTTTTCTATTGCTTATTGTTCTTTAACAATTAGATAAAAAAAAAATTTTTTTTCAACTTAAAGTAAGGAGCAGCATTAGAACGTAAAACGAACAGAAGTTATTAGGTATATGAGGGGGGTTGCTCCTCCTGAACATCTCGCTCTTTACGCTAAAGTTTTTGTACTTAAAAAAAACCTCGTATTGTTCTAATTAAACGAAACATAGTGTTTCAGGAGTCGTTTCTTAAAGAATTGCGACAGAATTCAAACTTTAGCGTAAAGAAGGGAAACACTGAGGAGGAGCAACCCCCCTCATATACGTAATAATTTCTGTTCGTTTTAAGTTTTAATATTGTTCCTTACTTTCAGTTAAAAAAAAAAAAACTTTTTTTTCATTTAATTTCTGATCGTTTTTTTAAATAATGCCAGGAAATCTGACTAAACCTTCACGGAAAAATCCCTCGTCCCCACAGATTAATTCTCTAGACAATTCAATCTTGGTGAAAATTTACCCCTGGAAAATTACCCTTAATATCTCCACGCGTAAAATTGTGTCGGCAAAAGAGAAAGCAAGACATATGAAGAATTTCGTATAGGAATCCTGTTCAACTCTGTTGAACTCTGTTGTTGAACATTTTTATGTCAACTATGTTGAACATTTTATTCAACTCTGTTGAACAAATGGCTATCTTAGAATTTTGATCGGAGATTTTAAGAAAAAAGGGGTGTGGGAGGGGGCCTAGTTGCCCTCCTATTTTTTTGATCACGGGAAAAAGAGATCTAGAGCTTTTAGTTTCCATTCAAACAAGCCCTTTACCTGATATATTCTAGGACCACTGGATCGATTGGATCACCCATGAATCAAAAAAAAAAAACAAAAAAAAACACGCATCTGTGATCTTTTTCTCTGGTAAAAAATATGAAATTCCACATTTTTGCAGATAGGGGCTTGAAACCTCTGCAGTACGGGTTTCTGATACGCTGAATCTTATGGTGTGATTTTCATCAGGATTACATGAATTTTAAGGGGTATTTCTTCCTTTTTTTTTTTTTTTTTTTTTTTTTTTTTTTTTTTTTTCGAAAATCAGGTAAATTTTTTCTCAGGCTCGTAACCCTTGATGGGTAAGACTAAACTTAATGAAACTAATATATTTGAAAATCAACATAAAAAGTCGATTCTTTTGATATATCTATTGGTATAAAATTCCGTTTTTTTAGAGTTTTGGTTACTAATGAGCCGGGTCGCTCCTTACTTACACTTCGTTACAAATAACCTTTTGACAAATGACCTAAATTGGAATTTATAGACTAGGGCATGGTCAAGCCACGAGAGAAAATACTTAACACTGTTTATGTTTAAGCTGTCATGGGCTAGAGACACTTTTGCGTTTACACTACACTAAGGACAGTGGTGTCAATTGGTGGGAGCAAGAGGGTATGAGCCCTAGATTATTTTGCCCTCTCCTAAGTTTTGTAAGTTTTGAAAAACACCGACTGTTGGGGACATTTTTCATTAAAATGCCTTTCCCCTGGTATTTTCATTGAAATAGCTGATAAACAACAAAATCACCCCCCCCCCCCCCCTCTTGGTTTTGAAAAAATAAATTTGCCCCTCCACCCAAGTTTTTCATAAATTTGACGCCACTGCCTAAGTGACGGACGCGTTTTATACAAAATATTAATACAAAACATTGTTCAAAAGAGTCATAGATTGTCATCATAAATTGTTATAGTCCCTAATGAATTAAGACGTTAGTTTACAAATGTGTGTAGTGAAATGATTTTTTCAGTAATATAATTCTTTAAAGATTTCTTGACGAAAAGGTCGAAATTTTTAAGAGTGTAAATAAGCTGCACGAACTTAGTTTACACATTAATTACTATCATTAATTAATTAAACTTAGTTTACACATTAATTATTAATTACACATTAATTACATTAATTACACATTAATTATTACCACTGCAATCACAAACAAACTAAATCTCAAATGAAGTTCCAATGATTATAATATTAAATTTTCATTAGTCAATATTGTGGGCCTACTTTCAAATTGTATTCAAATTCTACACTTGTGTTTGTCATAGTCATAGATAATGAATCAAGGCGTTGACCATGGGCGTTAATTCATGAAAGGGCTGGTCAGGAGCGTAGCTCCAGTATTTTTATTGGGGGGAGCAAGAGGGGTCTACCTCCAGAGATTCAAGGGTCGTGGGCCATTTAATAGTTTTTTTTCTAAATTATAGGGGGGGGAATACCTCCCCCCAAACGATGCCACTGATGTGGGACGGATTGTTTTCAGTTCTTTTTAATGAACATGCAAAAGGTAATTTTCAAATCTGGGGTATTTATATAAGGCTATTACCCTGCCCCCTCTCCCCAACCCCCACCCCAATTGGCAAATTGGGATTTTTGAAATTAAAGAAACCAATGAATGCTACTTTGAAGTTCCAATTTTCTTTAAATACATCCTTATGACTTCTTCCATCCCATTCGGGGACGATGAGCTTTCTGTTTAGCCACAAATGGATGGCTAAAAACAGCAATTTTGGAACCTTCTATCCTTCTCCCGTAAGGTCTGCAGAATCTCAATCTCTCTGTCATTCACAATCTTTCTGTTTGTTCTTTCTTTCTTTCATTGTTTCTCAATCTTTCTGTCGTTCTTGTCAATCTTTCTCTTTCTGTCGTTCAAAAAATCTCAATCTTTCTGTTGTTATAGCCCAAGAAAGTGGAACTTAACTGTATTTTTTCGTTTAACATGTTGTTAGACATACGGTCAGTCAAACGGGTACCTATGACTTCACTTAGACTATTCTTCTGGAAAACATATAACCAATCTTCCTCTGCTTTTCGAAGCTCTTGCAATCCAGAACTATCCTTGAACACTGTCATTGCCGGAGCTACCAATATTCTAATCTTGGACGGCAGACAAATCTTCCTATTCTTCCAAACTTTTTTTTTCAACTGTGTTGAAAAAACACTCTGGGTCTTGGTTATTCTACTTTTTACATCTTCACTGCATCCATCATCTTTGCTACCCAACTACCCACTACCCACTACTTAACACTACCCAAGTAAGAAAAAGATATCCTCATGATTTGTCTCCTTGTTATCCTACCCAACATCACCTCTTCACCTTCATTTATCCCTAATCAATGCGCCTTAGCATTCGTAACATTAATTTTCAAACCTATTCTTACACCCTAAACTATTTTGTGTTCGATGGCAGAAAAGCTCAATTTCGTAAATCCTTGAAGCAATTAATGCAAAGGGAAACATACTTATGGCCCTTTGCAAGTGACATCTGAGTTGATTTTTTATACATACATCTAGTAATTGTGATTGTTTGTTCAACAGTGTTTGTTGTTGTTATTTTTCTATAAGCAAATAGCTGCATTGTAATTTTGGTTTTATTTGACCTTTATTTATCTTTTTGCGGTAGGATTGTGCCAAAATGCTCTTAATCTTTTTTTTTTTTAATCAGTTCTAAAGCGAGTATTCATAAACATTTGCTTGTAAACCATATTATTGCTAAATCAAAACCCTAGAACCTTCCCTTAGTCAAAAGCAAATTCCTGGCAGAAAAGGCTGTGTCCAAGGAGGGGAAATTAGGGAGTTTTGACCCCCCCCCCAATATTTTTTCGAAACGTAAAAACGTAACGAAAATGAATGTTGAAATATGTTTGATGCATTTTTAAAATTTTCTGTCCCCCTCCCCCCCGAAAAAATCCTGGATACGTTCTTCCTGGCCGATGACAATATAACTCACCACTATATGGTTGTCCTAGCCTCTACCTATGCAGCTTATTTTACTCCACTTTAAGTTGTTCGAACACATCTGTGTTCAATTAGGACTAAAATGAATTACATTTTCAAAGTATTTCTTTCAGGCACTAAGTGACGTTTATTTCTTGCGGTTTAACTGAAAGCGTTTTTATACAAGACTTTTATTTCAGGCATTAAGTGGTTTTTTTAATGATGATAACTCAAAGTGGAAAATTACTTTACATATCAGAAAATGCTGCTGATTATCTCGGACATTCTATGGTAAGTTGAACAAATTTCCCCCCCCCCCTCCTTCCAATGACATTGTTCATAACGCTAAGTGTGGCTCGCACTTTTCTGAAGACCCGATTTATCTTCAAAGGATTTGTTAGATAGATAATAATAAAGTTTTTCTTTTGATTATTCATTGGCTGAAAAACCATTTATGCTCAAAGATCGTATATTGTAAAATAAAATAAATTTAGATGAACACAAGTGGACATAGGGCGCGTTGGCACATATTTTATAAGGTAACTTTTTTTTGAGTGGGGTTTATTAATTCTCAAACAAAAGCATGCGTTTTACATGAAGAAATTACGAGAAATTCGTAGGCGGGGCTTGGAGCTTTTTAATCTGCGATTGTATCTAATAATAATGCTAATCCAATTTTAGAGTTTCGGTTGCTATTGGCAACCAAAACTCGACGTGCCTTTTTTATACAGTTTTGTTACTACGAACTGATAAAAAAAAATTCTATTTAATTTTAGACAACTTCTACGCCTAACTGAAACAAACTTATGTAACCCCTTCTTCTTGAAGCATGGTTACAGAAACGCTAAAACTTTAGCACAAACATCAGGGGGGCTTAGGAAAGGCCCTCCTAATATTTAATTACCAAATACGATGTTAAAAACAAAAGTTTTTTTTTAAATGAAAAAAAAAGAGTGATATCAAAACTTGAAACGCCTATCAAACAGTTCGTGGTAACGAACTGTAAGTAAGGAGCGACCCGGCTCAATGGTAACCGAAACTCTAGAAAACGGGTTTTTGATACCAATAGATATATCAAAAGAATCAGATTTCAATGCTGATTTCAAATATATAACTTTCATCAAGTTTAGTGCTACCCATCAAAAGTTACGCGCCTGAGAAAATTTGGCTGATTTTTCAAAAAAGGGGGAAAGACCCCTAAAAGTTATAGAACCTTAATGAAAATCACACCATCATATTCAGCGTATCAGAGAACCCTACTGTAGAGTTTTCAAGCTCCTATCTACAAAAATGTGGAATTTTACATTTTTTGCCAGAAGAAAGATCACGGATGCGTGTTAATTTGTTTTTTTTTTTGTTTTTTTTTTTCCCCAGGGGTGATCGTATCGACCCAGTGGTCCTAGAATATCGTGGGAGGGCTCATTGGAACGGAAATTAAAATTTCTAGTTCCCTTTTTAAGTGACCGAAAAAAATGGAGGGCAACTAGGCCCCCTCCCAAGCTTATTTTTTTCCCAAAGTCACCCGATCAAAATTTTGAGATACCCATTTTGTTCAGCATGGTCGAAAATATGATAAATATGTCTTTTAGGGTGACTTAATCCCCCGAAGTTCCCAGAGGGAGGGCTAAAAGTTATGAACTTTACCCAATGTTAACATATAGTATTGGTTATTGGGAAGTATACAGAAGTTTTCAGGAGGTTTTTTTTTTTCTGGTAGTGGGAGGGAAGGGTGGGTCGGTGGTTATGTTGGAGGATCTGTTCATGATGGAAGTTTTCATGGGGGAAGGGAAATTGCCATGAAGGGGGCGCCGGACTTGCCAGCATTATTTATTGGTTATTGGGAAGTATACAACCATTTTCAGGAAGGATTTTTTCTGGGGGGGGGGGCTAGAGGAGGGGGTTACTCTGGAGAATATTTCCGTGGAGGATGTTTCTTTGGGGTAAGAGACATTTCTATGAAGGGGGCGCCGGATTTCCAAGCATTAGAAATTAAATCGATCATTAGACGATCAGAAATTAAATAAAAAAAACAAGTTTTTTTCAACTGAAATGTATGAAGGAATATTAGAACTTAAAACGAACAGAAATTATAACGTATGTGAGGGGGTTCTCCCCAAGTCAATACCTCGCTCTTTACGCTACAGTTTTTTTTAGTGCTTTCAAAAGAGCTATCTATTCTAATTAAACGGCCTTTGTGATTCAGGGGTTTGTGAATCAAAATTTTTGTTAACTTTTAACGTAAAGAGCGTGGTATTGACTAAGGGAGAACCCCTTCATATACGTAATAATATATACGTAATAAAAAAAACAATAAAAAAACAAGCGATACGGCTCAATAGTAATCGAAACTTTTAAAAAACGGAATTTTGATGTCAATAAATGTATCAAAAGAATGTGTTTATAATGCTGATCCTAAATATATAAATTTTATTAAGTTTAGTATTACTCATCAAAGGCTACAGGCCTGAGAAAATTTACTCGATTTTTTAAAGAGGGGGGAAACATCCCCTACAAGTGAAAGAATTTTAATGAAAATCACACCGTCAGAATTCAGCGTATCAGAAAACCCTATTACATAGGTTTCAAGCTCATATCTGCAAAAATCTGCAACTTTGTATTTTTTTGCCAGAAGAAAAATATACGAATATAGAAGTTAGTTACGTAAGTTAATTTGTAAAGACATCCATTTAGCAAAAGAAAAACAAATTTTTATGCAAATAAAAGCTGCACTAACTAAAAAAACGATCAGAAAATTAAATAAAAAAAAACAGTTTTTTAAACTGAAAGTAAGGAGCGACATTAAAACTTAAAACGAACAGAAATTATTCCGTATATGAAAGGGGCTGTCCCCTCCTCAACGCCTCGCTCTTTACGCGAAAGTTTGACTCTGTCTCACAACTTTACTTTTTAAAACAATAAAAAACTTTAGCGTAAAGAGCGAGGCGTTGAGGAGGGGACAGCCCCTTTCATATACGGAATAATTTCTGTTCGTTTTAAGTTTTAATGTCGCTCCTTACTTTCAGTTTAAAAAACTTGATTTTTTTTATTTAATACATAAAGGGACTGCTACCCAGCCCAGTCCTTCTACTCTTTTCATTAAAATATGACTTGTTTCAATTATTCAAGAATGGATTAGTCTTTCACAAAAGTAATGCAATAAAAAGTAAACGAAAAAATGTTTGAATAAAACGAGAATGGAAAGAGATATTTATTCGCATTTTCTTAAAAGAATAAAAGCTTTAAGCTCAAATATTTTGAAGGTCAATTGGCAAATAAAATACCTGCAGTTAACAGCTGACTATATTTTTAAACCTCTAAAGTGCATTTAAGAAAACATTGGGCAAGCTTTATTGTATTAAGGGGGGGGGGCTGTTAAGGGGATGAGATGGATAGGCGGATGGAGGGAGGGGAGGGGCTGTTAAGGGGATAGCAGCTCCCTCATATATAAAACAGAATTTTCCTTAATTATGTTTTATTTTTTATCTTTGCTTTACATAGCAGGAAAGTAAAAACCCCCCGCGTGAATAAAGAAATTTCAGTGGGAGTTTTTAAGGTTGTTCCTTCTATTAATATGGCTTGCATTTCATAGAACATGTGTTGGTCTCACTGTTTTATAAAATCCTGTTGAAACATGGGTAGTGGATAGCATTTCGTCATCAAATTCTATGACTAAGAATACTTGTGTCAGTATTTCAAATATTTCTCTTTTTTCGGATTAATATAAAATAAATACTTACCGAAAATGAGTTTTTTCAATGAAAAATAAAGAGACATATTAAGCTTGAGGCAAGCAGATATAAAGTCCTTTAATAATTCAAGCTTATAGAAAGATCCAAAATTACTATCAAAGCAAAATGAATAGAAATTAAAGTAAACAATCAAGGTCGTATCCAGGGGGGTTACCCAGTTTGAATCCCCCCCCCCCCCCTCGAAATTTTCGACCGAGTCAAAAATTAGTCGAAAAAAATGGTTCTGATCAGCTTACGCAGGATGCTAGACAAAGTCCTCGGGAAAAATCGGGTATCCCCCCCCCCCCGAACAAAAATCCTGGATCTGCTCTTGTAAACAATCACATCAAATGAAAACAAAAATTCTAAACGAGTAAAAAAATGAAATGAAAATTCAAGTCAAACTTATTACAACAAACAGGAGTATGGCTACTACGGTAAAAACGGTAAAACCACTACGGTAAAACCACTGCGATTATTTGGCAAACTCCTCTATGTAACTCAATAAACTGTATTCTTGCTGAAGTCTTTTTTATTCTGTACGGGTGATAACCCCCCCCCCCCCCTTAAAATGTCGTAAGACATCCTGCAGGAAATAACATTTAAGATTCTTTTTTTTTAATCCTGGAAATGGTTCTAGAACAAAACGATCGCCGCTTTTTCTGCTTAAATGGGTTGCTTCATGCCGTTTTTTAAGACATTTTTATTACAGAGGATACAATGGTCTGGAACAATGCTTACGCTGACGTCAACTAGAAAAAAAAACAACAAAAAACAATAGACTTAGTTTGGACATAGTAATTTTTCACTGTCACTCCCACGGCGAAAAGGCATTGAGGCATTGTTTTGATGTTAAACGGTTCAAGGCTTGGTATTACTCCACTTAAGCTAACGACTGTTATTTGGCAAACAACTTAGCCTTTTTAATTTTATTTTTTATTTTTACTTTTCTATTTACATTTTATTTCGTTTTAAAACTCTTGGTACTATACGTCTTAATCTTTTAAAACAAAATTGTGTCATATAAATGCACAAGAAACTAGTGGTGTTTAGAGGGGAGAGGCAAAATTTGTATTCAGCATCTAGGGCACGGTTTTATAGAATCTATAAACTGTGATCTAGGGGGAGTAAAGAAGTTATTTTTTATTTTTACAATGAAAATACAAAGAAGGCATTTTTTAATGAAAATATACCCAGAAAAGCTATTTATTTTTTAAATCTAGAGAGGCAAAAATCTAAAAGGCACAGTCCCAGCCTGCCCACTCCCCCTAAAGACGCCACTGCAAGAGTTGAAACTTATCGATGTGTTGTAAAATGATTTTCAAGACTTTCAGGTTCTAGGTGTTTACCCCCCCCCTGAAAAATACCCCCATGGTAAATCCCCCCCAGGAAAATACGCCCCTCCCCGCGGAAAATACACCCTCAGAAAATACCCCCTCCCCGGAAAATATACCCCTCGGAAAATACCCCTCCCGGCAAATAGCCCCTGTGGAAAATATCCCCTGGAAAATATCCCCTGGAAAATACATCCTCGCTGAAATGAAATCATTCCCAAAAATTTACTCCTGACTGAATATTCCCCCAGACAATCCCCCCTGCAGAAAACTCCCTCGCGAAAAATGTACGTATGTTTCCCAATAACAAATACTATCTGTAAGTAATGGACAAATATCAAAACCTAAAAAGGCACTCTTTAGAGTGCCTTTCAAAAAGACAAATCTGCGCAATCGGGTTCTCGATTGTTGTGTTTTCCGCAGGAAGTATTCTCCGGGGGTAGATTTCCCGGGAGGTGTTTTCCAGTGGAGGGGAGGGGTAAACACTGGCCACCGACTTACAATATATTGTCGCTATTGCTGGGCCTTGCTGTAAAAAACGTTTTATGTTACCAAAAGTTCCTTGTCATTTTTCTAGATTCTCCATCCTAAATCTGGATTAAACAATTAAGCCAGAAGCGCTTCTGAAATTCTAATTAATAGAAACTTTCTGAAAAAATGAAGCATAAATTTGTCACTACAGTGCTTCGTTCCACAAAGGACCAAAAGTGCACCGGTATCGGGATATTTACCTGACAATTCATGAAAAGGGATTTTCTTCATTCTTCTATGTACTACAATCTTTAATTTGGGCGTAAGAATCTTAGGGCCTTCCAAAAAAGCCTTTCAAATCCCTAAGTTAAAAATTCATTATTTGCTAATCTTCCTGGTATTTCTTTGTGCATTATTTTGAGGATAGAAGGCACTACACAATATTCTAATCTACGTATGTACAGATAAGGGTCTAGATCTCTAGATGTCCACAATTTTAGTCTACAATCTTATATTGACCGCAATTCTAGGATACAGTTGATAACAGAAAAAAAATGATTATTTTGGAATATCTTTGGAACGCAATCGAGGGTCACTCACTTTCAGGAATAAAGTACATCATGTGGCACGTGCCAAGTGTGGCAGAGCTTTGCCCCGCGTGGCGGAACCGTGCCACACGCTTGGTGCTTCGAAATACACACTAGGTGGCTGAAAGTGGGTAAGCCCTCGAACGTGCCCTTAGC
>CM051263.1:59626306-59651306 GCA_027921565.1 Artemia sinica
GACAACGTCATGCTAGTCATTCTATGTGACAGAAAGTCGCGTTGTTAAGAATGAAAAAGAAAAAAAACAGAATCGGGCAAGTTCTGGCTATTCAGTGTCGCTTAACTAACGGGTTTTTCCCTAATCATTCAAGATATATGATATTGTGAAAATGCATAGGATGTGACTTGTGTTTGTGAAGCATTCGCAAAAAAAAAGAATATAAATAAATACAAAAAAATGCAGAAGGAGAAAAAACGAAGCTGACATATAGTGTGAATCGAATATTTTGTCTATTAAATATATGAGTGCTAAAAAAAAAGTATGTTTGTCGGTTCTGTGTCTAGCACCCTTCTTATAACGGCCAAACTTGCTCTGTAATAGGCAAATTATACTTTTAAGACAAACATGATCCGGGATCATTTACGGATTTTCAGATTTTACGGATTTTCGGATTTTACGGATTTTCGGATTTTTACGGATTTTAGGGAAGTTTTTACGGATTTTCCCTCGTTCTTTACACCTTGATTTTCATTACACTCTCCTCGATTGTCCATGTCCTTTAGGAGGGGGGGGGGGTGTCTATTCTTCAAGTCAGGATGACCCTGGGATTCAATATTTGCCCTTTCCCGGGTATTCGGATATCCAACAGGGGTCCAGACGTCTGACTGGGACTGCAAGAGCTATCTTAGATTGACATAAGGAGTTTGGGGTTTTCAGCTTGCTCGTTAATAGGAAACAGATATGAAAAAAAAACCATCCTCACCCTTTTACAAGAATCTCGTTGCAGGAATTATACCATGCTAAGTACCCTAAACTATCTGTGAGGAAAATGTGCAAGCTATCTTAGAGTGGCATAAGGAGTTTGGGGTTTTTCAGCTTGCTCGTTAATAAGGAAACAGATATGGAAAAAAAAAAACCATCCTCACCCTTTTACTAAGAATCTCGTTGCAGAAATTTTTACCATGCTAAGTACCCTAAACTATCTGTGAGGAAAATGTGCAAGCTATCTTAGAGTGGCATAAGGAGTTTGGGGTTTTCAGCTTGCTCGTTAATAAGGAAACAGATATGGAAAAAAAAAACATCCTCACCCTTTTACTAAGAATCTCGTTGCTGAAATTATACCATGCTAAGTACCCTAAACTATCTGTGAGGAAAATGTGCAAGCTATCTTAGATTGGCATAAGGAGTTTGGGGTTTTCAGGTTGCTCGGTACTAAGAAATGAAGCTACCATTTATACTCAAAGTTAATGTTTTGTTTTTCAAAAAAAAACATCACAAAACAACAATAACCACAGGATACGCAAGACGAGTCCTTGTCTCTTATCAGAATAGTTCCTTTGGAGGATTCTTATTGGATATCCTTGGAGGAATAACTGTTATTCTTTCCAGTCCCATTTTAAAACTTAAAGATTCCAATGCTGACCATTGGTCTGCATAGCACAAGTACCAATCTCCTATTCTTTGCCTTCGGCAAAAAGTGCAGTGTGTGGTTGGGGGCAAATCATCCGACGCTTCCCTTGTTTTCACCAGATTTCTTCTGGTACCCATTTTGAACTGGGTTGACTCTTGGTGAGCTTACAGAGTCACAGCTCCGATTCAAGTTCCAATCCAAATAACTAGCAAAAGCGGGACTTTAACCCCTGTCCTCACAGACGAAGGATTTCCAATCTAGCACGCTAACCACTTGGCTAGGACGGTGTCCCATTTAGTGTCAAATAATATTAGAAGTGTTCCCTTTTTAGCCATTTCCCAGCGGTTGGACCTTCCCCTCTGCATTTTTATTCATTTTTTCACTATAACAAAAATTGAAGGTACTTGTGCATTATATTATACACACGAAAGAAGTCAAGTTTGGTTAATACTAATGAAATATAATAAAACAGGATGAATATATAATACTTGAGAATCAAATTTGGACTATATATTTGCACACTGGGGGGGGGGGGTAAAGCATAGCATATATTTAAATACGTAACCTAACCTAGGTACCTTTTTCCCCTCCTAAACCGCAAAAAACAACAGTTTAAATATTGTAAACGCAATTAGCAATCTCGCTTTGCCATCCATTTATCTCTTGCAAATACCCGTTTGACGGGTTTTCATCAGTAGTTCCTTATACAGTATATAGCGTTGTGTACCGTAAAATGTACAAGTACAAATTGAACTTCTAGAGATTGTTTTAGTCAAGACTTTGCTCCTTAGATGAACAACTTGCAACTTGTTCTGTGCATCTCTCAGGGGTATGTTGTGTGGTTAGTTTGTCAGATATACAACTCAATATTCATAAAAGTCCGAATAAGACGTGTCTATTCCGCCCAACTTTATGCCAGTACATTTACTCTTAGATTAACCGCTTCTAGCCCAAGTATCCATGTCACAGAAAGATGATAATTACAGGCGTTGAACTCGTAGCGTCTGACTTAAACCCAGTGGATGAGAAAATAACAGAATATGACGACACAATCTTAGGCTTTATTGTAAACAGGATGATTCGATTTTGTCACTAAGGGCGTCAATTGGATGGATGATTATTTGACCTCCCCCAGGTTTAAAAAGAGAAAATTACCCCCTCCCCCCAGATATTTAACAATAAATGATGCCCCTCCCCCTACTTTTTCGTGAAATGATGCCATTATTTCTCAATCGCCGAGTTTTTATGAAAACCTTATGTTTTTTTTTTTTTATCAAACTGCTGGATTTATCATGTTTTTGCGACATATGTATGTCTCTGGGGGAGGGGGGGGGGAGCATATTGTTGATTTGTTTGAGAAAGAAGAAATTAAGCAGTCTTAGCTACAAACAATCAAACTACTTCTCTAAATATAATCTCATAACTTGTAGTTATTTCCTTCAGTTTCATTTCTTTGCTTTAAATGTTCTTACTAAACGTCGAAATGGTTTTTATGAACATGTATTACGGTTATGTATTACGGGTGTGAGCTGGGGGGGCTTTAGAGAAAGTGAGGATTTGGAGAGAATGTAAGGGAATTATTTTAGGAGTTTTTCGGGCCCATAAATCCACTCACAGTGTTGTACTGGAGGGGGATTTGGGACTAAGCAGGTTAAGAAAAGATAGGTTAATAAGAATGGTGCAGTTTTGGATAAAAATTTTAAGTAGTAAAAATAGGCTAGCGAAAGAAGCGTATTTTAGTTTGTTGGAGGATAAGATAAAGGTGGGGTGGCCGCAGGAAATTAAGAAAATATTAGATGAAGTAGGATATTCGTTTTTTGGAATGAAGATACAGTGGTTGATAAGGTAAAAGAAAGGTTACACGAGCAAGGGATACAGCAGTGGGAGGCCCGGAAGGAGACCTTGGGATCTCTGAGTCTGTATAGTACGGTAAAGGACACGCTGGGGGAAGAAGTTTATTTTAAGTTGGGGTTGAAAGGGGAAGAAATAAAATGTTTTTTGAATTTAAGGGGAAGGTCGATTGATATTGGGGAAAGAGAGAGGAAATTTAGGGGTCATAGTGTTAACCCAGTCCCTTGTCCAATGTGTGGGGAATAGAATGAGGATATTCTTCATTTTTCGGGGAACTATAAGGAATTGGCAGATCTGAGAAATGAGTATTTTTCGTTAGTGTTGGCAGATAGAAGGTGGATGGAAGGAATTGTAGGATCGCGAGTTAAAATCAAACACTTCGTGGTAACGAACTGTAAGTAAGGAGCGACCCGGCTCAATGGTAACAGAAACTCTAAAAAACGGAATTTTGATACCAATAGATACATCAAAAGAATCAAATTTTAATTCTGATTTTAAACATATAAGTTTCATCAACTTTAATCTTACCGATAAAAAGTTACGCGCCTGAGATTTGGCTGATTTTCGAAAAAGGGGGAAAACCCCCTAAAAGCTATAGAACCTTAATGAAAATCACACCATCATATTCAGCGTATCAGAGAACTCTACTGTAGAGGTTTCAAGCTCCTATCTACAAAAATTTGGAATTTTCCATTTTTTGCCAGAAAGAAGATCACGGATGCGTGTTTATTTGTTTTTTTTTTTTCTTTTCCCCAGGGGTAATCGTATTGACCCAGTGGTCCTAGAATATCGTAGGAGGGCTCATTGGAACGGAAATTAGAAGTTCTAGTGCCCTTTTTAAGTGACCAAAAAAAAATGGAGGGCAACTAGGCCCCCTCCCACGCTCATTTGATTTTTTTTCCCAAAGTCACCTGATCAAAATAAATACAAAAAAATGCAGAAGGAGAAAAACGAAGCTGACATATAGTGTGAATCGAATATTTTGTCTATTCAATATATAAGTGCTAAAAAAAGTATGTTTGTCGGTTCTGTGTCTAACACCCTTCTTATAACGGCCAAACTTGCTCTGTAATAGGCAAATTATACTTTTAAGACAAACATGATCCGGGGATCATTTACGGATTTTCGGATTTTACGGATTTTAGGGAAGTTTTTACGGATATTCAGCGTATCAGAAAACTCTACTGTAGAGGTCTCAAGCTCGTATCTACAAAAATGTGGAATTTTCTATTTTTTACCAGAAGAAAGATCACGGATGCGTGTTTATTTGTTTTTTTTTTTTTCTTTTCCCCAGGGGTAATCGTATTGACCCAGTGGTCCTAGAATATCGTAGGAGGGCTCATTGGAACGGAAATTAAAATTTCTAGTGCCCTTTTTAAGTGACAAAAAAAATGGAGGGCAACTAGGCCCCCTCCCACGCTCATTCTTTTCCCAAAGTCACCTGATCAAAATAAATACAAAAAAATGCAGAAGGAGAAAAACGAAGCTGACATATAGTGTGAATCGAATATTTTGTCTATTCAATATATAAGTGCTCAAAAAAAAGTATGTTTGTCGGTTCTGTGTCTAACACCCTTCTTATAACGGCCAAACTTGCTCTGTAATAGGCAAATTATACTTTTAAGACAAACATGATCCGGAGATCATTTACGGATTTTCGGATTTTACGGTAGGAGGGCTCATTGGAACAGAAATTAAAAGTTCTAGTGCCCTTTTTAAGTGACCAAAAAAATGGAGGGCAACGAGGCCCCCTCCCACGCTAATTTTTTTTTTTCAAAGTCACCCAATTAAAATTTTGAGATAGCCATTTTGTTCAGCATAGTCGAAAATATAATAAATATATCTTTTAGGATGACTTAATCCCCCACAGTTCCCAGGGGAAGGGCTGCAAATTATGAACTTTGCCCATTGCTTACATATTGTATTGGGTTATTGGGAAGTATACAGAAATTTTAAGGAAGGATTTTTTTCTGGTGGGGGGGGGGGGGGGGGGGGGCTGGAGGAGGATTTTACTCGGGAGAATCTTTCCGTGGAGGATGTTTCTTTGGGGTAAGGGACACTTCTATGAAGGGGGCGCTGGATTTCCAAGCATTATTTAAAAAACGATCAGAAATTAAATTTAAAAAAAAAAAAGTTTTTTCAACTGAAAGTAAGAAGCAACATTAGAACTTAAAACGAACAGAAATTATTACGTATATGAGTGCTCTCCCCCCCCCCCCCCCCCCAAGTCAATATCTCGCTCTTTACGCTACAGTTTTTTTTTAGTGCTTTCAAAAGAGCTATCTACTCTAATTAAACGGCCTTTGTGATTCAGGGGTTTGTGAATTAAAATATTTTTAAATTTTAACGCAAAGAGCGTGGTATTGACTAAGGGAAGAACCCCCTCATATACGTAATAACATATACGTAATAAAAAAAAACAATAAAAAAAAAAAAAACAAGCGAAACGGCTCAATAGTAATCGAAACTTTTAAAAACGGAATTTTGATGTCAATAAATGTATCAAAAGAATGGGCTTATAATGCTGATTCTAAATATATAAATTTTTATTAAGTTTAGTATTACTCATCAAAGGCTACGAGCCTGAGTAAATTTACCTGATTTTTTAAAGAGGGGGGAAACATCCCCTACAAGTGAAAGAATTTTAATGAAAATCACACCGTCAGATTTAGCGTATCAGAAAACCCTATTACATAGGTTTCAAGCTCATATCTGCAAAAATCTGCAACTTTGTATTTTTTGCCAGAAGAAAAATATACGAATATATAAGTTCGTTGCGTAAGTTAATTTGTAAATTACGTCAGAACCAAATTTAGAGACAGCCATTTAGCAAAAGAAAAGTAAAAATTTTTGCAAATTTTGCTTACTTATTCAATGACGGTGAGCCAAAATAAAAGCTGTATTAACTAAAAAACGATCAGAAATTAAATAAAAAAAAAAAACAAGTTTCTTAAACTGAAAGTAAGGAGCGACATTAAAACTTAAAACGAACAGAAAGTATTCCGTATATGAAAGGGGCTGTCCCCTCCTCAACGCCTCGCTCTTTACGCTAAAGTTTGACTCTGTCTCACAACTTTATTTTTTAAAACAATAAAAAACTTTAGCGTAAAGAGCGAGGCGTTGAGGAGGGAACAGCCCCTTTCATATACGGAATAATTTCTGTTCGTTTTAAGTTTTAATGTCGCTCCTAACTTTCAGTTTAAAAAACTTTTTTTTTATTTAATGACATTAAGGGATTTGGCTAAGTATGTTGATGAAGGGCTGATACATCGTGAAAGATGTATCTCCTTCTAAATAATTTCGTGAAGATTCATATATAAGTACGTTTTTCTTTTAATTTATTTGTGTTTTTTGTTGGTTTTGTCAAGTTTATGTTCTGTTTTTTTCCTATGGCCCGACGGCTTTTTTTTGGAAATACATACATACAGACACATATACATACATATGGAGAAGAAGCAGTAGAGGCTGTAGTATGTGTCTCTCAAAGCGGGGCAAAGGAAGCGGAGATATAGAGGCAGTAAATAAATATTTCTGATGGGAAATTATTTACAAAGAGTAGTCTGCTATTATATCCAGAAAATGGCGAAAATACTGACTTTAAGAGGTTTTCCCAGGATAGTGACTTTCAATAGTAACGGAACTTTTAGGTAGAATTTAAGAACTTCACATGTGTTTAAGTACCTCTAGGGTAATGAAGAATGGCTATATATAAATCTGTCAGTATTTGCTCAAGATTTACCCGAATTATCGAGGTATCCTTCATCCTTGTCTTTGATTCATATTGACCGTTGTTTTTTTTTTTTCGTTTTTTTTTTTTGCAAAACGGCTTAAGTACAACACATGCAAAAAAACATGCGAAAGCAAAAAGGAGTATGTCACCTAGTAAAGGTAGAATAAAAAGTGAATTAATTGAAATATAGGCATACAATGAATACGGTTTTCAACGACTTGGGTAAGATATTTTAATTTGGCCGATAAGCCACACTTTTACTTGAACGTGCTGCAAAATGAATTAAATGTACCGCAAAACAGAATTTTGTCTTTTTTTTCGTGAAAACAGATTAGTGTGAATAGGTATACAGAGTTAACCAATGTATTGTGCACAACCGGCCGGGTACCCATTAGAGAGGCAGGTGGGTGGGACGATTGTACTACCCTATATTGTGAAAAATACCTTTTTTGGCATTTGATTTTAAAAATTGAAAAATACCCCCCCCCCCCCCCCCCCCAGATTTTTTTAAAATATCTTATTTAGTAACTATATTTCAAAAAAATCAAACAAATCCTTGCCTCCCCCTACCTAAATGTTCGTGATTCGTAAATTAGCACCAATGATAACTAATTGCAGTTTTATCAGCCCCGTAGTCTGGAATGGGTAGTTATTCCTTTTGTCAGAAAATCTTTATTCCATTACGATTTTTTATATCCATTTTTTTGTTGATTATAGAAGAAATCCCCGGAGCCCCTGGAAACCATTTTTTCCTTGGGCATCAAGTTTGACATTACGACCAAATCTTTACGCATGCGTATGTTCAAGTGTTGCGTGATAGTAATTTTTTTAACTTTGAACAAGCGGTGAGAGCATCCCAGCCATTACTTTCCAGTCAAAACAGTAGCAGATAATCTTTTTAAGGAAGGCGGATGTACAGACATAACTGTATCTGACCATACATACTTGACGTAATAAAAAAAACTGGTTTCGGCGCTCTTGACTCTTCTTAACTGGTTGCGCTCCAAGCATTTTAATAACAATACTTCATTACGAATCAGTAATGAACTAATTAACTGATAGTCTGTATAAGTGGATGCCGTTTAGTTAATAATTGTGTAGGCTTATACTCTAGATATTGTTAACGGCTATAAGCGGCATTTATTTGTGACAAGTTTAAGTAGGAACGTCACTTAATACTTAGCCATGTTCTCGGCCAGCCTTATAAATTTTAATTTATTTTTGAAGATTACGGTATTACAACCTGACGCTAATTTGCAGTTATTTTAAAGCGTTTTAAATTAGGCTATAAAGGTCATTAAAATTGAATATTTCGACCCTATATTAAAGACTGCGAAGGGAGGAAGCGATTTTTTTCATATTGTTTTGCTATTAAACGAATAAGTTGTTATATTAAATTGTTGTTATATAACGATGTTTTTTTTTTTTATTTTTATTTTCCATCGGAAAATGAGAAGCTCTTGTGTTTTGAGAACAGTTGTGTAATTTGGCAAAATCCAGGGGTGGTTAAAGTTGGAGCTAATTTTCCCAAATCAAGTGAAAATGACAGTGAAAACTGAAAAATGAGCCATATAGTACAATAAAAAGTAAAAATATACTTAAGAAAACTGACCCATTTCAGTGGATGTTTGAATTATGCAGGCTTATCTTAATTTTACAAAATATTTGAAAAAACTAAATTTCAGGTGGGGGGAGGGCCAAGCCAAGGTCTTGGAGGATCAGTTGCGTTTCAATTACGGTTTGAAACAATCTAGCAGTCACCCTTAAAAATGGTTGAAGTATCGTTTAACGGGACAAGTAAAAAAATATCGTCTGCCTTGGCTCAGGCATTTGCACGGGCATTCATGTTTGGGAGGGGGGTATGTTGGGCAGAACGCCTAAAGAAGCCTAATTACCCCGAAAACACGGAAGAATTGTAAAAATCTGGACGTTCCAGCGAGGTTTATGCCCAAAGCCATCCCAGCGAACGTATCTGTCTTGCTTATTTAGAAGTAGTTTTCAGAAGGCATTGCTGTACTTCAGGGAGGTTTTCGTGTCTTCAAGAGACGTTAAGGAATTAGTAAAAATCCAGAATGTTCCAAGAACATGAACGTTCCAATGAGGCTTAAGCCAAAAGCCATCCCAGAGAACGTGTCTGTCTTGCTTATTTAGCAGTAGTTTCCAGAAGGTGTTGCTGTACTTTAAAGATGTTTTCATGTCTTCAAGAGACGTTAAGGAATAAGTAAACATGCAGAAGATTCCATGAACATGGACGTTCCAGTGAGGCTTAAGCCAAAAGTCATCCCAGAGAACGTGTCTGTCTTGCTTATTTAGCAGTAGTTTTCAGATGGCGTTGTTGTACTTTAAAGATGTTTTCATGTCTTCAAGAGACGTTAAGGAATAAGTAAACATGCAGAAGATTCCAAGAACATGGACGTTCCAGTGAGGCTTAAGCCAAAAGCCATCCCAGAGAACGTGTCTGTCTTGCTTATTTAGCAGTAATTTTCAGAAGGCGTTGCTGTACTTTAAAGATGTTTTCATGTCTTCAAGAGAAGTTAAGGAATAAGTAAACATGCAGAAGATTCCAAGAATATGGACGTTCCAGTGAGGCTTAAGCCAAAAGCCATCCCAGAGAACGTGTCTGTCTTGCTTATTTAGCAGTAATTTTCAGAAGGCGTTGCTGTACTTTAAAGATGTTTTCATGTCTTCAAGAGAAGTTAAGGAATAAGTAAACATGCAGAAGATTCCAAGAATATGGACGTTCCAGTGAGGCTTAAGCCAAAAGCCATCCCAGAGATCGTGTCTGTCTTGCTTATTTAGCAGTAGTTTTCAGAAGGCGTTGCTGTACTTCAAAAGATGTTTTCATGTCTTCAAGAGAAGTTAAGGAATAAGTAAACATGCAGAAGATTCCAAGAACATGGACGTTCCAGTAAGGCTTAAGCCAAAAGCCATCCCAGAGAACGTGTCTGTCTTGCTTATTTAGCAGTAGTTTTCAGAAGGCGTTGCTGTACAGATGTTTTCATGTCTTCAAGAGACGTTAAAGAATAAGTAAACATGCAGAAGATTCCAAGAACATGGACGTTCCAATGAGGCTTAAGCCAAAAGCCATCCCAGAGAACGTGTCTGTCTAGCTTATTTAGCAGTAGTTTCCAGAAGGTGTTGCTGTACTTTAAAGATGTTTTCATGTCTTCAAGAGACGTTAAGGAATAAGTAAACATGCAGAAGATTCCAAGAACATGGACGTTCCAGTAAGGCTTAAGCCAAAAGCCATCCCAGAGAACGTGTCTGTCTTGCTTATTTAGCAGTAGTTTTCAGAAGGCGTTGCTGTACAGATGTTTTCATGTCTTCAAGAGACGTTAAAGAATAAGTAAACATGCAGAAGATTCCAAGAACATGGACGTTCCAATGAGGCTTAAGCCAAAAGCCATCCCAGAGAACGTGTCTGTCTCGCTTATTTAGCAGTAGTTTGCAGAAGGCGTTGCTGTACTTTAAAGATGTTTCCATGTTTTCAAGAGACGTTAAGGAATAAGTAAACATGCAGAAGATTCCAAAAACATGGACTTTCCAATGAGGCTTAAGCCAAAAGCCATCCCAGAGAACGTGTCTGTTATGCTTATTTAGCAGTAATTTCCAGAAGGCATTGCAGGGCTTTAGATTTTTTTTCATGTCTTGAAGAGACGTTAAAGAATATTAAAAATTCATAGTTACAAACATGAACCTGCTTATTCCACTAGTAACAATAAGTATTAATCGCAAACAATTTCAGTAACCTCCGTCAACAAAAGGAAGCCTTGCTGGATAACGTTCAGAAGTTCCAGAACATTCCAATTATAGAAAAATTAAATTTCAGTTTTTTGCTAAAGAATACTAGGAAATGTATGCATTTCAGTTCTATCTGGAATTAGCCCTCTAATGGGGACATTCCTTCAAAGCCATGTATAACTTTCAAGTTAAGGTTAAATAGGATCACAAAACCCAAAGATTAAACTTGGGAATTTACGAACGGTGCTTAAAATGTGCTTGGCACCCCTGCGTAAAGAAATAATGCTTCTCCGTAACCACAGTAGACAGAATATACCAGTAAGCTTATCGCAGATCATTTCTTGTCTTCGTTCTCGGTGCGAACAAAAAGCTCCTCCCACTTATTTCTGCATTAGCGGGTTAGTGCTTGTTTTCGATTAGATCACAGTCTGACTTGTCTACCCATGAAAAGATCTGACTTCGCTTATGTTTATATCTGCAAAAACGTTCTCCGGAACACTCGCACCCCGGTCCTGGTTTTTATATGGGTGAGATAGGGAATGATCATACTGGATAATTATATGAACTGTGTCCGTAACCAACAAGGTATTGTTTCCAGCAATTACTGAGCAAACACAGTCGAAGAAAGAAAGGCCCTCGTATTCATCATTCGGAATAGACATCTAGCCTAAATCGTCTTACCAGTTCCAAAGAAACGATAAGATTGATATTCGATAATATTGCATTTTTAAGAATATCTATCAATCTAATTGTTCCGGGAAAAATGTTCCACAGAGGGGGATTTCTGGGAAAAATTTCCACGGAGGGGAATTTTTGGCATGATTTGAAAAACGATCAGAAATTAAAGTTTTTATTTTCAAACGAAAGCATGCAATGAGAATTTTTCAGGCAGAATCGTAAGAATCCGCAAGAATTTTCCCCAGGGGAAATTTCAGCGAGGATAGAAATGTCTGGGGGAATATTACGGGGGAAGGGGTATTTTAAGTGGGAGGAATTTTCTGTGGGAGGAGAGAATTTTTCATAGAGGGGAAGTTGAATTTCCTGGCTTTATATAATTTATATTCGTTTAGAACTTAAAACGAACATAAATTATTCCATATATGATTTGGGCTGCCCCGTCCTCAATTCACTTGGTCTTTACGCTAAAATTTGACTTTTTGTCCCAATTCTTAAGACCGACTCCTGAAACACAAGGGCCGTTTAATTAGAATTAGAAGCTTTTTGAAAAGTACTAAAAACTCTAGCGTGAAGGCTGCCCCGTCCTCAGTTCACTTGGTCTTTACGCTAAAATTTGACTTTTTGTCCCAATTCTTTAGACCGACTCCTGAAACACAAGGGCCGTTTAATTAGAATTAGAAGCTTTTTGAAAAGTACTAAAAACTCTAGCGTGAAGAGCATGGGATTGAGAAGGGGGCAACCCTCCTCATATACGGAATAATTTCTGTTTAATGTTGCTTTAAGTTTTAAGTTGTAATGCTGCTCCTTTACTTTCAGTTAAAAAAAAAAAAAAACTTTGCTCCTTGTCTAGAATCTGGGTACACACGAAATAAAGACCGTATCGAAATCTCAAAGCCACTTTTGATAAACAGGTTTCCGCTGCATAGTGAGATATTACTCACTCCGTGACAAAGATTTAAACTTTTAGTTTTTTGGGGTTTAGACTAAAATGTAGCTAGGTTAGATTAGGTTATGTATTTAATATATGCTATGCTTTACTCCCCCCCCCTAATGTGCAAATATACAGCCCAAATTTGTTTCTAAACTATTATAATTTCCTCCTATTTTGTTTTATTTCATTAGCATTAACGAAACTTCACTTCTTGCGTGTTTACCGCAATCTAGAAAAGTACCAAAACTTTCTATTTTTTCTCAATTACTTAAACAACCGGCAGCAAAACAGTATATAAATAATAGATCTAATATAGATTATATTATCTTTATACAGTGGGCAGTACAAAGCTACATCAGATCTTGAATGTCTAGAAGAAATTTTGTAGTATCTATGTTTTTTTCTGTGTTTTGTCGGTTTTGTCAATGCATTTCATGAAATTAAATTATTTGCTTTGTTTAGTTAATCTGCTAATGGAATTTGTACAAGCTACTTCTTATATGCACCTTTTAATTTAAAATTCATCGCCATGAAGTTTATTTTAGCCATCTAGTTTCTAGATCTCAGTGCTAAGACACTTGTGTGGGTTTATCTTGTCTTCAAGCAAATTTGCTGTTATTAAATGCTGTCTTTATGCACACCTCTAGAGAAATAAAAAAATATTTCCGGCCGAAAGAATCACCGAACCACAGTTTTTTTTTTTAATCTCACCGAATTATTATTTTAAAACATTAATAGACTTCATAAATTGCATTGTAAATTATGAATTTATAATAAATTTGCAATAAAATACAAAACTGAAGTGTATGTTTAAACCAAAATAAAAATAAAAGCTTACTGTCATATACTTCCGTGTAAAAAAAATGTACTTCAGTTTCTTCGGTTTATTCCTGTGACGTGTTTAAGTCAGCCAGTTCAATTATTTCTTACTTCTGGATATACCAATAGCGCCACCTGTTACAAAAAGAGCTGTTGCAAAGAGAGAAACAGAGATATTGATATCCTACATATTCGTGTAAAAAAAAGTAAGTTTTAATTTTATCGGCTTACTTCCGTGACGTATCTTTGTCCACATATCAAATTATTCCCTATTTCTGGATAGACCAATAACACTGCCTATTAAAAATCCATGGCGTTTTACAAAATGGCCATAAGTCCACTTTTCCTTATTTACAGGATAGCAAAATAAAAATGGAACAATCTTTCTCACCAATCAGAATTTAAGAATCTTGAAATTTCAAGGACTGATTCCTTGTCAACTTTTCGATTAGAATTTGCTGGAAATGTCCAAATTGCTGAATTATTCTTATTTCAGACTTAAAAATAAATTGCTAAATTAAAAGATAAGGGACTTACGCCCTTTTAGGATAATTTGTAACTCGGTCAGAATTAAAGATAAGCCCATTTGGAATAAAGCAATCGATGGATCTTTTCGAGCCCTTTCGAACCATATGCTTAACTCATTAAAAAAAGCGGACTAAGGTTCTTTTTGCAAAACGCCACAGAAATAAAGCTGCTGCAAAGAGAAACAGAGAAATTACTGCCTTATGCTTCCGTGTAAAAAAAAAACTGCGTTTTAATTTTGTTGGTGTATTTCTTTTGTCTGCATTGGAACGTACCTATGAATTTTATTTCAATAACGAAAAACAGGATGAAATTCGCGGAAAACATATACAAATTTACGCTAATTATTTGTATTTTTATTTTAGAGATAGTGGTACCCCCTTAAACACACCCCCCTGTACACATAGAGATGAGCTGTCAGAAGGAATCATTTACCCATACTCATATCCAAACCATAAGACCGCTAAAAGTAACTATTTGTTTGGGGAAATAATGGAAGATCCCATGTTGTCTCTAAAGAGACAACATGGTATACTGCGTAAACTGCGTATACATGGTAACTGGTATACATGGTAAATGGTATACATGGTAACTGGTATACATGGTAAATGGTATACATGGTAACTGCGTATATGCATACATAAATCTGCAAGCAAGCATCTATAAAACTAAAGCCAGATGGTCTCAGTGATGTGGATAACAAATTTGTCAGTTTTTCTACATTTGTCAGTGTGGTGGCGAGATACATATCTGTATAGTTAAAACCACCTTAAAAACAAACAAACGAAAAAAATGACCTCCCCTACCCAACTAATATTTATCATGCTTTTCAGGAAGATCTCTTAATACATGGTGATAGTGTCTATGATATTATCGACAAAAATGATCACCAAGCCGTAACTACCGAGATGAAAAGACCTATCCAACCAGGTGCCACAGACACCAGGCGATTTTTGTGCCGTATGAACGTGTCAAAAAGCTCGAGAAGGCAAATGCGATTCGGAGATCAGAGGGTTCGTGTTACTTTTTTTATCCTATATTAGAGTCAAAACACAACAGAAACGTTGATTTTAAAAGTTTCAAGTTACAAAGCATGATCCGCAAATAAAGAATTTTCGTTGCAGCAATCTATCTTAATTTCCAAAAAGGAATACAAACTTTCAGCATCATATATTCGGTAAGAAGGGCGTATCCAGGATTTTTTTCGGGAGAGGAGGGCTATTTTTTTCGGCGGGGGGGGGGATTACAAAAAAAAATAACAAACTGCATCGAAAATTTGTTGATTTGCATTTTTGATTCTTTTTTATAAGTCGGACAAGAAATACAGGGGAGGGTCAATCCTGGTAACCATTATAATAAGGCTAGTTTAGTTACAAACTTGGCAGTATGTTTCTTCTTTCTTTTGCTCTTGTTCGGATTAATATGGAGACACTTTTGCGTAGTCTTATCATCTGTATCCAATTTTAGCCCTGCAGTTGTTTGCTGCAGCTGAGTTAGAAATCCTGGTCCCGTACTACAAAGGTGATATTAATGTTTCGTGCCCCACTCCAGGACACTTGTAAAATGCTTCTTATTCTTCTTCTATTTTGAATTAGTATGGAGACACTTTTGCATAACCTCACCTCCGGAATCAAATTCCAAGCCCTGGATTGGGTTTCTACAGCTGAGCTCGAGCTTTGGGTCTCGTATTACCAAGCTGAAATCATTTCAGCTGTGCCACTCCAGAACATCACAATATGTTTAAATTCTTCTGCAGTTTTTTCTACCATAGGCAGTGCAATAGCGGTGCCTAAGTAAAGAACGATGTTGACACAATTTATTTTTTTCTCCAGAACAGGGCGCTTCGTATCGAAGGAATTATCGTAGAAACTTCGAAAAGGGTTCTTTCGATTGGAAAATTGGAATGGCAAGTGCCCTTTTTAATAGTCGGAAGTGATTGGAAGGCAACTAATACCCCTTCCAAGCCCACCATTTCCCCAAACACATCCAATCATTACTTTGAGATAGCCCACTTTGTTCAACGTAGTTGATTTCCAGATAGAAATTATGTTTTTGAGGAGGAAAACTCCCCCCACAGCCCTCATGGCAAGGGTTGTAAGTTATGTCCTGGGCGCATATAAGGTTTTATAGAAAGCTTTGTCGTAAAAACTTCAAAAAGGGCTCATTTGATTGGAAATTCAAAGGGCTAGTGCGCTTTTTGATCGTCGAAATTGATTGAAGGGCAACTAACCCGCCTCTAACGCCCACCTTTTCCCCAAACACATCCAATCAAAATTTTCAGATAGCCATTTTGTTCAACGTAGTTGGAAGTTCTGGAAAATTAGGTCTTTGAGGATGGACAACCCCTCTGCAGCCCTCAGGGCAAGGGCTATAAAGTTATGCCCTGGGGGGATATAAGGTTTTCATAGAAAAGTGTTGTCGTAGAAACTTCAAAAAGGGCTCATTCAATTGGAAATTGAAATGGCTAGTGCCCTATTTAATAGTTGAAAGTGATTGGAGGGCAACTAAACCTCTCTCACGCCCAATATTTATCCAAATCAAACAATCAAAATTTTCAGATAGCCATTTTGTTTGAATTAGTTGACAGTTATGAAAATTAAGTCTTTGAGGATGATAACCCCCTCAGAGCCCTCAGGGCAAGGGTTATAAGTTATGCCTTGGGGGCATATAAGGTTTTATTGAAAGCTTTGTCATAGAAACTTGAAAAAGGGCGTATTCGATTGGAAAATCAAAGGGTTAATACCCTTTTTTTTTTTAAGCGTTTTTTGCAGAAAATTCAAAAAGGGCTCATTCGATTAGAAATTGAAATGGCTAGTGCTCTTTTTAATAGTCGAAAGTTATTGGAGGGTAACTAATCCTCCTATTACGCCCGCTATTTTCCAAACACATAATATCAAAATTTTTAAATAGTCATTTTGTTCTATGTAGTTGAAAGTTTTGGGAATTAGGTCTTTAAGGATGACAGCCCCTCTCCCACAACCTTCAGGGCAAGGGTTGTAAGTTATACCCTGGGGGCATATAAGTTTTTTTTAGAAAGAGTTGTCGGAGAAACTTCAAAAACGGCTCATTCGATTGGAAATTGAAAGGGCTAGTGCTCTTTTTAATAGTCGAAAGTAATTGAAGAACAAACTAACCCCCCTCTCACGACCACCCTTTCCCCAGACACATCCAATCTAAATTTTGAGATATTAATTTTGTTCAACATAGTTGAAAGTTCTGAAATTAGGTCTTTGAGGATGACAACCCCCCCCCCCTCCCACAGCCCTCAGGACAAGGTTTGTAAGTTATGCCCTGGGGACATATAAGGTTTTGTAGAAAGTTTTGTCGTAGAAAATTCAAAAAGGGCTCATTTGATTGGAAATTGAAAGGACTAGTGCACTTTTTAATAGTCGAAAGTGAATAGAGAGCAACTAACCTGCCTCTCAGGCCCACCATTTCCCCAAACACATTCAATCAAAGCTTTGAGATAGCCATTTTGTTCAACGTAGTTGAAAGTTCTGGAAATTATGTATTTGAGGATGACAAATCCCCCAGAGCCCGTTTTTTTTAATATAATTTAAATAGAACACGTTACAGACAGCATAACTAAAGTAAAACATTCCAGTGTTTGAACCTTTTTAATAGTCAAAAGTGATTGGAAGGCAACTAACGCCCCTTTCACGCCCACCATTTCCCCAAACACGTCCAATCAAAATTTTGAGATAGAAATTTTGTTCAACGCAGTTGACAGTTCTGGAAATTATGTGTTTGAGGATGACATCCCCCCACAGCCCTCAGAGCAAAGGGTTGTAAGTTATGACCTGGGGGAATATAAGCTGTTGTAGAAAGTCTTGTCGTAGAAACTTCAAAAAGGGCTCATTTGTTTGGAAATTTAAAGGGCTAAGTGCCCTTTTTAATAGTCAAAAGTGAATAGAGAGCAATTAACCCCCCTCTCAGGCCCACTATCTCCCCAAACACATTCAATCAAAGTATTGAAATCTTTGTCGTAGAAACTTGAAAAAGGGCTCATTTGATTGGAAATTCAAAGGGCTAGTACCTTTTTTAATAGTCAAAAAGTGATTGGAATGTAATTAACCCCCTCTCACGGTTATTTTGGGCACGTTTATTTTTTAATATAATTTAAATAAAGCACGTTACAGTCAGCATAACTAAAATAAAACATTCCATGTTTGAACCTTTTAATAGTCGAAAGTGATTGGAAGGCAACTAACGCCTCTCTCACGCCCACCGTTTCCCAAACACGTCCATCAAAATTTTGAGACAGACATTTTGTTCACGTAGTTGAAAGTTCTGGAAATTAGGTCTTTCAAAATTAGGTCAAAGGGCGAATCCCCCCCCCACGCCCCTCATTTCCCCAAACACTTCCGATCAACATTTTGATATAGCCATTTGTTGAACGTAGTTGAAGGGTCCAGAAATTATATTTTTGAGTATGAAAACGCCCTCACAGCCTTCAGGGCTAAGGTTGTAAGCTATGCCCTGGGGGCATATAATGTTTTTATAGAAAGTATTGTCGCAAAAACTTCAAAAAGGGCTCTTTCGATTGGAAATGGAGAGGGCTATTGCCCTTTTTAATAGTCGAAAGTAATCGGAAGGAGAATCATCTCCCCCCACGCCCATCATTTGCTCAAACATTTCCGATCAACATATATGGCCATTTTGTTCAACGTAGTTGTAGGGTCTGGAAAATTATGTCTTTGAGGATGAAAACCCTCCCCCCCATAACCCTCAGGACAAAGGGTCGTAATTTATGCCCTTAGGGCATATAAAGTTTTTATAGAAAGTTTTATCATACCTGCTTCAAAAAGGGCTCATTTGATTAGAAATTGAGAGACTAGTGACTTGTTTATTAGTCAAACGTGATCAGAGGGCAAATTTTGATATAGCCATTTTGTTCAGCCCATCAGAAAGGTCTGGAAATTATGTCTTTGAGGATAACAAATCCCCCCAGCCCTAAGGGCAAGGGTTGTAAGTTGTGCCCTGGGGGACATATATGGTTTTTATAGAAAGTGTGGTCATATAAACTTCGGAGGGGGCTCATTGGATTGGTAATCAGACGCGCTAGTGCTCTTTTTAAGAGTCAAAGTGATCAGAGGGCAGCTACCCCTTCCACACTACACACACGTCGTATTGTCCCGAAATGCGTCTAATAGAAATATTTGAGATAGCCAAACTCTTTTAAATGTTTTCACTTTTATAACTTTAAGTAATAAAAAATTAATTAAGATTTTAAGGAATAAATATCAGCATATGTTATATTAAACTGACAATGCGCATTTTTTCAGTAAATTCATTTGAATTTCTTTCAGTAAAGGACAAATTATATTCTAGCTTTAGAAAGCATAGGGTTTAGAACCCTACTCGGATTAATTTCTCCTCGTCTTGAGTTTGACTTATTTTAATTTCTGTTTGTTTTGGGTTTCATTTGTTTATTGATACTAATTTTGGTAGCTGTATGCTTGGTAGATTATTTGATTCTATTTTTTTCATTTTTGGTTTAATGGAGTACTTTACTTTAAAAAAAAACTTATTTTGTGCAGATTTTTTTGATTAATAAGGATTAAGGCTTTATAAATAGCTGGTCTTAGCTACGCTACAAAAAATAATCCAACGAACTAGATTTTGGTGCTGGTTCTAGGTAGCTTGGGATTTAGCTGAATGTAACATGAATGGGTTAGTTTAGTATTAGCAAAGCATGTTAGACATTGTCTAATAGCCTCGAGCAACATTAAGTTAGCTAGAGACCGTTAGTCCGCCCCTTGCGAACGAGGACGCGTCCACTAGGCAAACTTTCGTACCTTTAAGGGGCATTTTTTTTTTTTTTTTTTTTTTTTTTTTTTTTTTTTTTTTTTTTTTTTTTTTTTTTTTTTTTTTTTTTTTTTTTTTTTTTTTTAGCTAAAAGTGAGGGCGAAGCGAACCAATAGTTCAGCCAATATCTATAAAACAAACTCCAGGCGACGTTTTTTTTCTTCCCTGCAAAAATATCAGTGACCTTGTCAGGGTAGATGTCAACGTCCCTATGAATTACAAGGAGGGCTAAGTCACTCAGTCGTTCTTCTCCTGTTGAATCTCTCAGCCAGGTTTTAAGCCTTCTGAGTGTTGAGAAAATTCTTCCTGGAGTAGCAGTGCTAACAGGCGCCGCGAGAAACAACCAGAAGAAGAAAGACATTTCGAAAAAAGGTGACGTTGCATGCCTGAAGCTAAGACACAGAATAAGTAGGCCTCTCTGATAATGGAACATTCTCCCACTTGATGCGCCATAGCTCAATCTCTGGCTTCAGACACACAACAAATTTGTGACTGGCTCATCGTGTCCAGCAACTACGCCGCTTTTGCAAACGTTTGTTCATTTCCGTTCTCTTCGAGAGCTTCCAGGGATCGCAAGATTGTTCGGTACAGCTCAAGAAAACGCACGACTGAATCGTGGCACTCCACCCATCTTGTTTCGCAGAGTCCGGTTAAAGTATGTTTCCTCGAATCCGGTAGTATTTCGTTGATCTTCTCTTTTAAATTCTGTGCCCTGAGTGGGGAAGTTGGTAAAACCTGCAGACTTGTGACAAGACACCGAAGAAATGTTTAAACGCCGGAATAGAGCATACAGAAGAGATGACCAAGTTGCGACTGCGCGCACTGCAATAGACGTAAAGCGCCTTCGGACAATTTTCACGTATAACGGCCTGGACACCCTTTAAGATGCCCACTCATCACTGCTGCACCATCATATTCTTTACCAACCATCTTGTTCAGATTAAGACCAACGCTTTCGAGAAATTGCAAAATTGATGAAGCCAGACCTTGCCCAGTCAAATCAGAAACTGGGGTAAAACCAAGGAAGTCCTCATGCAGGTTCCCTTTGAAATTTACCGGACGCAAACAGACAGCTGCTCGGTATTCGAACCGTCCGCCGTTTCATCGGCAAGCACCGAAAAGCATGTACTTGCGTTTACTCTTTCCACAATAGACTGCTGAAGAAGCTCCCCAGATACGGCGATAATACCATTATTGATGATGGAAGAAAGATATGTGGCATTTCCGGCCGCAGAAAAAAGATGGCTCTTCAGAACATCGTCACCGTGTCTCGCCCTCAGCCGCAGTAGTACTCGGAAGTTGCCATCATTGTGAGAAGGTTCTGGATCCGAGACCGAAATGGGACCGGAATCGTTGGTAGCGCGAAGGGCAAGCCTTTGCCGCCCACCGTCTCAGCAATTGGTCGCAACTTCTATAGATTTTTTTGAACCTACGCTTTCCTTGCCGCGTCTAGTTGGTGGAAGATATTGTCCTACCTTTTCTCCGAGACAGAAATGAAGTTCTCAGCCGATAGAGTGCAGTTTCTATGAAACTGTGCTTGTTGGCGAGCTGTGAAGCACTCTATCACATCCTTCCAGTTCCTGAATGGTTTGGTGACTAGATTCCCCAAGCGCTGGTGGCAACTTTTGCCAGCTGTCTCTGACGAGAACAGAACCCAAAATTTGCAAAAAGTAGCGTCCTCAGACGAAGAGTAGGACAACCAACTGAAACGACTGAGCCAAGTTAACTGAAACTTCAGCTTCCGGTTCTCGGATACTGGAAAAAATGTAGGAGATATCTGGAGTCCAAGGGCTCTTCAGCAAACGCAGTTTAGAATTTGCATCGAGACTGGATGATTTTGTTGACAAAACGACCGATGTCATTTGCGAACGACGACAAAGACTGGGTTGGTTCCAGTTTGCGTGATTCAGAAGCTTCAACAATGGCTCCAGTGCCCTCCAGATCCACAGGTGTGGAGGAATACTCCGCAGACGTCCCACTAACGCCACTGTCAGAAACATCCCTGGTCCGCTTGGGCGTGAAAAAAAACGGCGCAATGTCACACTTCCTCTTCATGTTGAATATCGCTCTTCTCTTATCCAAGTCTGAAATTGAACTGAACTGAACTGACAATCTTGCACCCTCCTCTTATAACATTTACCTCGATCACCTATTAATTCGAATTTACTATTCAAGGTCAGGTGAACATGGGGTTACCTAATTGGCAATTAGGTAACCCCATGTTCACCTGAGCTTGCATAGTAAATTAGGATTAATGGAATAGTAAATTAAGAACGCAATTAGTAATTGCGTAAGCGATTCCACAACCATTTACCAACAAAATGCAATAGGATTTAGTGTGGGAGCATATTTTTTTTTTTTTTTTGGGTAAGGTTTTTCTTTACAGGTATTTTTTTTTAGACTAATTTTCGACTCCGTCAAAAATTTAGGGGGGGGGGGGAGTCAAACCGGGTCTCCCCCCCCTGGATACGGCCCTGAGTATCGGTAAGGAGTCTCCAGTCCCCACAGTATCCTGCTACTGCCCGCACATCCTCCCACTCGAGTTGCAGGACCGCAGTGAAGCATTGGAGATCTGACTGGTATGTGAGGTGTTGGGTATTCTTGGGACGATCTTTCCTCCTTGATTCTGTAGACTGTTACTTGAAGGTCGCCTTGGAGTTCAGTTTCATATTCTCAAAACATGGCCTAGATATTGCCATCGACGATGGCAGGTCACATCCGTAATAAGAGGCTGGTGGGTAATTTTTCAGTTTTCAACATTTTAGAACTCATTCTGTTTAGTGTAAATTCATTGTTTTTTAGGAGACATGCACCGTTTAATAATAAAGTTTTCTGACAAACCAGTTGTTTTAGGTCTTTATTGTTAGAATCTTCGTACTTCCATCACTTCATATCTTGTATTTTAGCAAGTAAAACAAACGAGTCACGAAGTACTGTGAAAACTTTTTTTTTTTTTTTTTACTTATTTTTTCCATTTTTTTCTTATTTTTAAGGCACAAATGGTTGGATCTCAGCGTTAGCTAAATCTCGTGAATATGGTGTAAGTGAATGGGGTTTAAACAATTCAATACATACTTATAATAGCCCTTTATAGCAAATTTTGAAATTATAGACCTTTGAAGCTTATGTGCAGAATTTGCGAATTTACTTTTTGTGCAAAAAAAAGAGTAAAAACGAAAAACTCTCCTGTGTATCGGTATTTTTTTTTTTTTTTTCATTTACTGCTATTTTTCTAAAACTAAGTCTCATATACAAGGCTTTTGTGCCTCGAGAAAAATCAAAATTTAGTAAAAAAAAAAATTTCACCGGTTCCGTCTCTCAAATATTTATTTTTAAAATTAATATTAATTTTATTTGGAAAATTGTCATTCATCCATCATAAGTATCGAGCCAAATTTGCTAAAGGGAAAATCAAACAGTTCGTGGTAACGAACTGTAAGTAAGGAGTGACCCGGCTCAATAGTAACCGAAACTCTAAAAAAAACAAAATTTTGATACCAATAGATGCATCAAAAAAATCCAGTTTTAATGCTGATTTCAAATATATAAGTTTCATCAAGTTTGGTCTTACCCATCAAAAGTTATGCACCTGAGAAAATCTGCTTGATTTTCGAAACAGGGGAGAAACACCTTCTAAGAGTTATAGAATCTTTATGAAAATCACACCATCAGATTCAGCGTATCAGAGAACCCTACTGTAGAGGTTTCAAGCTCCTATTTGCAAAAATGTGGAATTTTGTTTTTGGCCAGAAGAAAGAAACACGGATGCGTGTTTATTTTATTATTATTATTTTTTTTTATTTCTTTTTCAGGGGTGATCTTATTGACCCAGTGGTCCTAGAATATCTTAGGAGGGCTCATTCAAGTGGAAATTAAAAGTTCTAATGCCCTTTTTAAGCGACCAAAAAAATGGAGGGCAACTAGGCCCTCTCTCACGCTCATTTTCCCCCAAAGTCACCCAATCAAAGTTTTGAGATTGCCATTTTGTTCAGTATGGTCGAAAATATAATAAATATGTCTTTTAGGATGACTTAATCCCCCAAATTTCCCGGGGGGAGGGCTAAAAGTTATGAACTTTACCCAATGTTTACATATAGTTTTGGTTATTGGGAAGTATTCTGACGTTTTCAGGGGGGATTTTTTCTGGTAGTGGGGGGGGGGGGGTCGGTTGTTATGTGGGAGGATCTTTCCATGGAGGAAGGGATATTTTTATGAAGGGGGCGCCGGATTTCCAAGCATTATTTAAAAAACGATCAGAAATTAAATTAAAAAAAAAAGTTTTTCAACTGAAAGTAAGGAGCAACATCAAAACTAAAAACGAACAGAAATTATTACGTTTATGATTGGGTTCGCCCCCTAGTCAGTACCTCACTATTTAAACCAAAGATTTGTTGGTACTTTCATAAGAGCTATATATTCTAATTAACGGCCTTTGTGATTAAGGGTCATTTTTTAAGAATTGGAACAAAATTCAAACTTTAGCGTAAAGAGCGAGTTATTGACTAGGGGGCGAACCCCCTAATATACGTATCAAAAATATATGAATGTGGAAGTTCGTTACATAAGTTAATTCGTAAGTTAGTGTATTTATTACTAATAAAAACGTTCATAAATAAAATTAAACAACTTTCGAGAAAGTCATTTAACCAAATAAAAGTAAAATTTAATATGCAAATTTTGTTTTAATTATTCATGTACGGTGAGCCAAAATCAAAACCTGTATTATTTCAAAAAAGTTCAAAAATTAAAAAAAGAAAACAAGTTTTTTAAACTGAAAGTAAGGAGCAACATCAAAACTTAAAACGACCAGAAATTATTCCGTATATGAAAGGGGCTGCCCCCTCCTCAACGCCTCGCTCTTTACGCTAAAGTTAGACTCTTTCTCACAACGCTATTTTTTTAAAACAATAAAAAACTTTAGCGTAAATAGCGAGGCTTTGAGGAGGAGACAGCCCCTTTCATATACGGAATAATTTCTGTTCGTTTTAAGTTTTAATGTTGCTCCTTACTTTCAGTTAAAAAAAAAATTTATTTAATAAATAAAAGAACAGCAATGATTTTCAGATTTTTAGCCTAGGGTGGCATCCCAAATATATTATTAAGTACTAACATCCATATTTGTATTTCTCATGCTTTTCTTTAGCAATCGTTACAAACCATCTCGCTCCCTGATGGAAAATGTATTACGACTTGATGTAACCTATTATTTATAAATATAAACATTAAATTGAATAAATACAGAAAGATGAATAATGCAGTCTTAAAGATTTCCAGCAAATGCCTAACTTTGCATTAGGATTGTTGATAAAAACGAAAAGGTTACTTTTATATAATTTGTCGTACAAAAGTGATTAAAATTGTGCTTTGAATTTGTCAGTTTGTAGGTGTGGCGTATTTCCTAATCCAATCATATAATTGCCTAGTTCTGGAGAGACAAATATCCCTGATTTTTAAAAGTTGATGGGTTTTTATAGCCTCATGAATGGAATTTTAAGCAAAAAAATCAGAAAATTTAAACTAATTG
>CM051263.1:59653806-59686306 GCA_027921565.1 Artemia sinica
GGAGGGTCGGGGGTTATGTGGGAGGATCTTTTGATGGGGGAAGGGACATTGCTATGAGGGGGACGCCAGATTTCCCAGCATTATTTAAAAAAAGATCAGAAAAAAAACAAAGTTTTTCAGCTGCAACAGCAGCAACATCAAAACTTAAAACGAACAGAAAGTATTACGTTTATGATTGGGTTCACCCCCTAGTCAATACTTCACTCTTTAAGCCAAAGACTTTTTTTTAGTACTTTCATAAGAGCTATTTATTCTACTTAAAGGCCTTTGCGATTAAGCGGTCATTTTTAAAGAATTGGAACAAAATTCGAACTTTAGCTTAAAGAGCAAGGTTATTGATTAGGGGGCGAACCCCTAATATACGTATTAAAATATATGAATATAGAAGTTCGTTATGTAAGTTAATTCGTAATTTACGTATATTTATTGCTAATAAAAACGTTCGTAAACAAAATTAAACAACTTTCGAGAAAGCCATTTAACCAAATAAAAGTAAATTAATAGGCAAATTTTGTTTTAATTATTCATATACGGTGAGCCAAGATCAAAACCTGCATTAATTCAAAAACGTCCAAAAAATTAAATAAAAAAAAAAAGTTTTAAACAGAAATTATTCCGTATATGAAAGGGGCTGTCCCCTCCTCAACGCCTCGCTCTTTACGCTAAAATTTGAGTTTCTCACAACTCTATTTTTTTAAACAATAAAAAACTTTAGCGTAAGAGCGAGGCGTTGAGGAGGGGACAGTCCCTTTCATATACGGAATAATTTCTGTTCGTTTTAAGTTTTAACGTCGTTCCTTACTTTCAGTTAAAAAAACTTTTTTTTTTTTTATTTAATCAATTGGCAAACCCAAATCGGTTAATGGATTTTCTTTGACTGCTCAAACCTGTTCGAGTTTTGTTTCTGGTAGGAAATTTGGGAAGGGGGCAATTTTGTTGTTTTTATAAACGAAAATCTCCAAAAAGGCATTTTCAGTGAAAGTATCGACAAAATTGGTTTTTATATCCATGGCTGCCATTGTCCCCCTCCCCAGTTGACGCCTCTGATGGGGCTATTCTATTTTGGCATAAGTACTTTCGCCCAGTATTTAGTTTTAAAAATTCTTCGATTGCAGATTACGAATAGAGACTCCATAAACAGGGAAACAGAAAGTTTACTCCTAAAATTGGTGCGGCTCAAAATCGTACACCTCAACAGCAGGTAAATAAAACAAGGGCTAAAAAGACGACACTATATGGCTTTCCTTGTGGCATACCCTTTATGAATAAAGTGGCTGGCTTGTAAAAGTACACCACAAAAATAAGCCAATGAAGTAACAATTGGCTGTACTGTTTACCCGGAAGTATAGGACAATAAACTATGTTTTCAGCTTTGGCCAATACTTCTAAGGTGGATTGTGTGATGCAAAGTGTTCTTCCGTACATCTTGGGAAGTGCTACGGTCTGTTTTACAACTTTGATGTTGCCACTAACATAAAACACATTGACTTGGCAAAATGCGTAAAATGTACTCTGATCTTCAAAATACTTTAGTGGTAAAATGAGGAAGAGAATAATAGCTGCTTTTTACTTTTAGTTGGCGTTACACGACTTGGCTTAATTTATTTTTTTAGTTAGGGTATATACGTGCAGAGGGCAATAGAAGAAATGTTTCTCTTAAAGGAGATACGAATCCCACAATTATTTTTTTTTTTATCTTTGGCAGGGAGCTGTGACAAGACTCATTTAAAGAAAGAACTGTAAAAAAAAAACAAAAAAAGCCTGAAAAAGTAGATTAAACGGGGGTAAAATGCTTATTCCAATAAAAAATTCCTAGACCACTTTTCTTCCCCCATTTGCAAAGGTATAGATCCTACACGTGTAGTCCAAAGTGTATATCTAATTTAAATAAAATTTTAGATAGTCATTGTAGAAGGTCATTACTTGGTTCCGATGGCTTTATCATCTAGACCAGAACCTGTTTTATTGGCAGTTTGTACACCTGTGGCAATGCCAGAAACACGAGAAGCTGTAATACAAGGAGCGTGTAATGTTTTTACTACCCTACATAGCATGGATATGAAAATCCTTGAAGTTGACAGAAGGTAAAAGATCCTCCTTTTCTTTCTCCCTTTCTTTCTCATCACTCTTTGTCTCTGTTTGTTGTTTTTCTCTCTCTTTTTTTTCTTTTCTCTCTCTCTCTCAATCTCACTCGATCTCTCTCTCTCTCTTTTCACTCTCTCTCTCTTTCCCTTTTTTATCTTTTTTTTCTCTCTGTTGAAAATTTGAATGTTAATAAAAAAAAAAAAAAAAAAAGAACATAGATAAAAAGAGCTTCGTCGATTTATAACTCAATCGGTCTAGTAACAGTAAGATCGCAGATAACATTTGTGCCAGAATATTTCGTCGATTGGATATGCAGAATGGTTACCAAGTGTCGTAAAAGCGGGTTCGTTCGTGTCCAAAAAAGCTTTTCTATTCAAAAAGATCTATAAATTTATCTGCAAAAACGTTCCAACTCGCTTTGTCCGGTTTTTATAATGGGAGAGATAGAGAATGATCTTACTGCTAATTCTATAAACTGTGGTTCTAAAAAGCTTTATTCGTAAAATTTATATTTATTATTTATATTTATATTTATTTAAATTTATATTATTTATATAATTTATATATATTAATTTATATTATTTATTTATGGTTCCAATGCTTTGTCCGGTCCTTCCTGGAAAACGTACATTGTTCCATATCTGATTTCTGTTTCCTTGCTTACATCGTGCAATAAGAGGTGTTATTTTGTTAATATATTTTTTTATTTTGACATTTGAAATGTTTTTTTCCAGTATCATTCTGGTTATTTTGCCAGCAAACTGACCTAAAGTACCACAATCTAGGAAAATTTGATAAAAGAAGTGATGGGATGGAGCCTTAAATTGACTGAAAGAAGTTACTTCACAGTAATTTATTCTTCAAGATTATGCTGTTTCTATGTGACTAGCACTTTTTATGAAATACTATTAATTTACATAATGAAAACCAGTTTTTAGATATTAGTGGGTGTTTCTGTGGTGCCTCCAAATAAACTCCTAAATGATTGTTGATCAGAAATTTTCCAATTTCTTTGTCTGTTTCATATTTCATTGCGTTGACGCTAATTTTATTGTAACTATGTAGTTAAGAACAAGTTGTAACAAAAGAGTACAAAATAAAAACGGTTTAATGAGAATTATAAATATAAGAAAGGGCTAAAAGATGGATCCTTTTTCGTTTAACATGGGAAGGTAGGGATTAAATACTACTAGCGCCAATGAGCTAACAAAAATTGGCCCATAAGAATGGGCTAAGAGTTGGATCTTTGGTGATTTAGCAAGCGAGTCCAGGGATTAAAACTACTAGCGCCACTGGCAATGTAGAATCTGACGGCTTCATTAAACAAGAATAAGATTTCAATACCAACATTGCACCTACACTCACATTGAACGCCTAGTACAAATATATTCGTCCAAATAAAGTGAAAGCTAGGGTTAAAATCCCCCTCCTCCGTATTGGTATGAAGGATGATGGGAAGTTTCAAAATGGTGACTTAAAAGTGCACTTTTGAAGCTTTTTGACCCCCCCTCGAAACAAAAGAGATAAAATCCGATGGCCTCCTCTTGATACCTGGTACACAGCTCTACAATGCTACACAACCATATCTATTGCTATGTAAACAATTTTTAACAGCTCATTTTATATGTGATCAAGGCCAAATCTAAGATTTGTGGGGAGGGGGAGGTGTTATTTTTTCAGGAAAGGGTTATACAAAAAAAAACTTTAAAAACGCATTCAAGTTTGTTAATATTTTTTTTACGTTTTTACGAGCTGGAAAAACATTTCGGAAGGAGGGGAAGGGGTCAAACCCTAAAACCCCTGGATACGGCCTTGTATGTAATGCGTATGTTTGGTTAAAATGTACCACCGTGTTGGAGATTGCCCTCTGAAACAGAGAGTTCGTATAAACATATTTTTTATTAGTTCTGAAATGATTTACCAAATTATAATTTTTGACTTATAGAAACTTTGGACGGGTTAGGCCAAAAACAGAGCATATTGCTGAAACCAGTTTTTTGCTTTGGTACAATCTTTTTGCTACCTGAAAATTGTCCTAAAGCTTATACTTGTCAGTCTAATGCGCCCTTATCCAGTATTAACTAAAAAAAAAAAAAAAATCAAATGAAAGTAAAGAGCGCCATTAAAACTAAAAGCAAACAGAAATTATTCTTTGCGTAAGGGGGCAGGCCCCCCTCCTATATCTTTTGCTCTTTATGCTTTAGTTTTACAATGCTTAAAAAAAATTTCCATTCCAATTAAACAACCCTTGTGGTTGTGCAGTCGTTTTAAGAGATTATGACAATAAGTCCCTGTAATCAAAAGTCGCTGCAATGGGACAGCCCCCACTCCCCATTTACGAGATAATTTCTGTTTATTTTAAGTTTTAATGTCGCTCTTTCCTTTCATTAAAAAAAAACTATTTAATTTCTTTCGGGTTTTAACAATAAAACCTAACCATAAATTTAAGGAGGGCTGCCGTCTCTTTAAATAAAAATTTAACTTATGAATAACAATGCTTCGAGATAAAGAGCTCATTTAGTTTATTAATTAAACGAAAACTTTTTCAGCAAAATAATTTTTCAAAGAAAAGAAAAGAGGTATATTAAACAAAATAAGAGCAGAAATAAAGTCTAATGCTTCTCCAAGCGTAAAACTAACACAAATTACAATCATTAAATAAATGATGAACCCCAAAACGAACAGAAATTACAATAAAAACCGAGCCAAACTCAAAACAAGCAGAAACTAAGATGAGAAGTTCTGACGCCCCCAAGCCTCCTAAAGACCAGCACTAATGCCCTTAGCCTTTGCAGTAGTATTAAGTGCAATGGTAGAAGTAGTAGTCTTATAGTACTTTTTCGTTGGTTCCACCTTTCCCTTCAACATGCACTGAAATTTTCAACTTAAAACTCAAAGCTGCTCCTGAAATATAGCTGTTACCCCTTTTAATAACCTGCATCCACATAGCGTGTTTCAATTTAGCATAGTTTACTATCCTCTTCACCATTCCCTGAAGGTTTCACCGTAATACCCTTGGCTTTAGCACTACTAGCAGTAGTACTACGTCTTAGTTGTAGTAGAAATAATCGCAATAGTAGTAGTAGCAATTGTAGTAGCAACAGTAGTAGTGATAGTACCAGTTGCAGTAGAAATAATAGTAGTATGAACATTTTGCATTTTGACTAGTTCAACATCCCCCTTAACATACCCTGAAAGTTCCAACTTAATACCCTAGACCATACCCTGGATATAATTTATACGCCTTTTGATTACGTGCATGCACATAAGGTGTTTGATTTATTTCAACATTCCCCTAAGCATTTCCTGAAAGTTTCATCTTCCTACCCTTGGCATCAGTAGTAGTAGTGAGTAGCAATAATAGTAGAAGTAGCAGCATCCGATCGCAACTCTTGAGCTCCGATCGAATGAACTTCTTCCAACGCTTCTACGACGACTCCTTGTACAAGAAATATGACGACATCGCTGTAATACATTTGTGTCCACATCGCTTTTTACTTAGGTAGCGCTATTCCGTTGCCTGTGGTTTGTTTTCGAAGTAAAGTATAATTGCCTAATTCATCTCTAAAGTATAATATATATATTATATATATATATATATATATATATATATATATATATTATATATATTATATATATATATATATATATATATATATATATATATATATATATCCATGTCCAAAAATCCATTTTTGGGATCGGATACCAATATATAGAAATCGCGCCGAAACGATACCCATACAATTTGCCAATAAATTCCCCTCCGGCGAAAAAAAAAACTTTACCTAGGAAAAGCCTCACCAAAGAAAAGCATCAATAATTTACTTTGGATTCCAAAAATTAGGCTATTTACAAGAATTGATCGATTTTCTTTACCTTTCCTGGTCAGCAGCTTCCGAGAACATATAAGAAATGGCCAATATTTGCGGAAGTGACAGAAAAGAAAAAATTTAATAAAAGAAGTCGGTTTAGTTACATAGACGCAAATACGTGAAAATCTGATCGAAAGAAGTGTAAGATATTTATTGAAACTGATTATTCAAATCCAAATTTCAAAGGCGGGATTTGGAATTTTAATCATTCACATATTAATGTGAAAAACATCACTTTACATTCATGATATGGTCTCTTACTAATGAATCCATGCTAGGCCCAATGGATACAGGGCTGTAGCTAGAGTTTTAAGTTTGGAGAAGGAATTTCAAGAACGTGTCGACAAAAATCGTCCAGTATACGGACAAAATGCGGACGCATAAGCTAAATTTCCAAGGCAAATAGGTAAATGTTCCAAAGTGTTGGCACGCGGTAGCGAGACCTTTGAACCTCCCCCCTACCTTACAACACCCCCTCTCCGCCTTAGCTGCACCCCTAACTGGATATCGTGGTATTAACCGATTGAATCTTAGATCTTTTTTTTTTTTTTTAACCTTGTCGCTCAAAAATCCACGTCAAAGACTTATTATCGCGTCAATTTCGTAGTCACAAATATACATCAATTTATTTTCATTGTAAAACGATACCACTTTCTAAGCTAAATCTCTATTTTTTCATTGCAATGTAAATTTGCTGTCGTCTCAAGGATCTATTGTACCTAGGGTATCAAAATAAAAACCTTTTTAGTACGTCTATTCGTGTTTGAAATCCGCAATTCTCTTAGATTTTTCTTTTCGTTTTCTTTCAAAATTATAAGATTTTTATATCAGTCTTATACATTCGCCAGTGTTGCCAGGTTGACCCATCAAAATAATTAAGCAAAACAAGTTGTTTAAATTTGACAACGCTTTTTTTCTGTAAAAAAAAAAAAAAATAAAAAAAAATGAAAATATTAGTATCTGGTGATTCCCAAAGACCACAACATTTTCATACGAAAGCTGCGTCTTTTCAAGCTATTTACCGCTATGCATTTTAGCTGATTTTCCAGCCACATTTATTTTTATTTAACTTGGTCCCACTACCACTAAAAAATTCATAAGTTCATATGGAGGTATTTTTAATAAAAACTGAATTCCTTATTTTTCAATTATTTAAGATATATATGGTTGTATAAGTTTCCACTAAACCAATTCAAAAAACAGGTTTCATTTACACTATTATGGTACTTTAAGGGTATGGCGTACGGAAACACAAATCATAGCTGATTCAGGAACAATAAGAAAAAAATTTCCGTTGCATACTTTTTTTGTACTTCCGTACTATATGGTACACACTCGAGAAGTGAAGTTTGGTGAATGCTAATGAAATAAAATAAAATATGATGAAACTATAAAACAAAATTATGAAAACTATAACAAAGAATTATGGTAGGGGGGCCGCACAGGACGCATTATATTAAATACTTAAACTAGACTAGCCAAAATTGCAGTTGGGTTTTCCTTTTTTCTTGCTTGTGCAGGAACCCAGAATTTAACCGCTGCCAAGAATCCAACATAAATGATTAAGTCCATTAGCTAAGAATATGTCAGTGTTGTGTCATTTTCAAGACTAGAGATAGAGCCAGGGCCATATCCAGGATTTTGTTCGGGGGGGGGGGGGGGGGGGGGAGGTTACCCGATTTTTTCCCGTGGACTTTGTCTAACATCCTCGAGATGGGTATTTTTTCGACTAATTTTCGACTCGGTCAAAAATTTCGAGGGGAGGGGGTCAAACCGGGTAACCCCCCCCCCCTCCGTGGATACGGCCTAGAGCAATGGGTGGGAACTTATTAAATAAAAGGAATGGGGATTGTGACAATCAAATGAATACTAACCCTCGTCCTATTAAACCTAACCTAACCAAAATACCTATTAAATATTTAATTAAAATATAGCTACAATGTAATTTTCCACCCAGCCGAAGCTGATTTTCTGGTATAAACCGTGAAAACCGGTTATTGTCTTATCTTTGCGATCTATATCTCTCGAGTGTGTACGATATGATAGGAAGTCCCTTGTTTTTAAATCACGCTTTTTAATTTTTTATTTTAATAGGACGAGGGTCAGTATTCATTTGATTGTCACAATCCCCATTGCTTTCATTTACTAAGTTCCCACCCATTGCTCTAACTCTCGTCTTAAAGGTGACGCAACACTGACATATTGTCAGCTAATGGACTTAAATCATTTATGATGGATTTTTGGCAGCGGTTAAATTCTGGGTTCCTGCACAAGCAAGAAAAAACGGAAAACCCAACTGCAATTTGATATTGTGACGCCCATGATACTTTAATAATCTGCCAAATTTGTATCATACCTATTCAGTACGAGTGTTTATGAAACAGTTCGTGTGCTTGATGATTATTAGTTATATAAAATGTAAATGATGCTTTCAAACTAAATATATTTAAAATTAAAAGCCAACGAATTTGAAAATTTGCAGTGTTGTCTTTTATGTTTTTCATAACAACATAAAACACAACAACTCCCACTTTTCATAACACCATATAACAACATAAATATTTGTAGTAGCTCTCTCCTTTTTGTGTTGTATCTTTCCAAACAACACAAAACACAACAACATCAAGTTTTCACAACACCATTAGCAGCATAAGTATATGTTGTTAGTTGCTCTGTTCTTTTCGTGTTGCGGAAGCGAAACTTGGGTTTTATCCCTCTTTTTAGCTTCTTATTTTTCTCGTTCCACTGATCTTTGTTTATCGAGAGAACCTGACAAGGCACTAAGAAAAGTAAAGTTACTTTTTTTTAAATAACCTGTTTTAATGAATATTGTATTAAATTCTGGAAAACTGCGCATAAGCCTTGACTCAGGCCAAAAAGGGTTATTCTGCTTGTCTTTAATCCAGAGCCAATAGTGCACGAGCTCAATCGATGACGTGTCAGAAACTTTTATTTTCGTCTATTTTCCCAATGGTGCTAAACGGGGGAGGGAAAAATTGAGGGAGTATTTGCCCCTAGACTTTTTGCCCCTGTTAGATTTCTAAAAATACCTTTTTTGGTATTTGATTTCAAAATATTCCTTTTTGGTATTTTTATAGAAAAAAAAAAAAAAAAAAAATACAAAATTGCTACCTCAGATATTTGAAAAATACATATGGCTCCCCTCAACACTTTTGTGAATTGGCGCCAAAGATTTTCTTCAATTTTTCTTTTTATTGGAGGCGACTTTTTTTTTAATTAAAAAAATAAAATTCAAAAAAGTCCAGGGTTGCATTGCTACTCCAGGAAAAGCCAATTATTTACCCTAGTCTATTCGTGTTTTATTCTTTTTGGCATTTTTATGGAAAAATATAAATTAAAAAAAAAAATTGTTTCTCCTCCCTCTAGATTTGGATACGGTAATACATTTTGCCACCCTCAACAATTTCATAAATTGACAGCTCTGATGCTTCCCAATTACTCTCTTCACTGGAGGCATTTTTTTTTTTTGAATTAACAAAAAAAGGGAAAAAAAGAAGCCTATTAGCCCATGCTTGTATTACTACTCCAAGAAAAGGTACTTTTCTACACCCTTCTATTCAGGTTTCCATAATACCCCCGGAAAAATGATGTTTTTCTTACAGGAAAATAATTTGTTCTTTGACTTTCACTCCTAAAGTCCTTATTTATTCACGACAAATAATGAGTAAGCCTATTGTTAAAGTTGATATCATGGCTCAAATTTTATTCTCTTTGGCTTGATTCAAAGTAATAAACAAAAAATCGGACAGACTGTTGATATAAAATAATATCTATGGTACTTTGAAGAGGGAATTCATATCCCCATTTCAAATGTTTGATCCCAGTGAAAGATCTAGAATATTAGAAATGTCACAGTTCAACTTTTATGGACATAGCCCTTGTCCCCGTAGCTTATGAAATCCAAAAATATTAAGAAAAAATCAATTTTGATCAGAAAGAACGTTAATATGGCCTTGCACCTCAGCAGCTTTTCTTCAAGAAGCTCGTCCCGCCGCTGTTTATGGAATTCCAAAATGATTAAGAAAAATCGATTTTGATTAAAGAGAACGGTATTATTGGCCTGCACCTCAATAGCTTTTTCTTCAAGAAGCTTGTCCCCGCGTTTATGGAATTCCAAAAATATTACAAATAAAAATCAGTTTTGATCAGAGAGAATATTATTACTGGCCTTGCACCTCAGCAGCTTTTCTTCAAGAAGCTCGTCCCCGCTGTTTATGGAATTCCAAAATGATTAAGAAAAATCCATTTTGATCAAAGAGAACGGTATTATTGGCCTTGCACCTCAATAGCTTTTCTTCAAGAAGCTTGTCCCGCTGTTTATAGAATTCCAAAAATAATACAAATAAAAAATCAGTTTTGATCAGAGAGAACATTATTACTGGCCTTGCACCTCAGCAGCTTTTCTCCAAGAAGCTTGTCCCGCTGTTTATGGAATTCCAAAATATTCAGAAAAATCAATTTTGATAAGAGAATACGTCATTATTGGCCTTACACCTCAACAGCTTTTCTGCAAGAAGCTGTCCCCGTCGCTTATGGAATTCTAAAAAATATTAACAAAAATCAATTTTGATAAGAAAAAACGTGAGTATTGGCCATGCGACCTCAACGCTTTTCTTCAAGATTACCCTGCAACTAACAGGACATGATCTAATCAGACCGCACCTGTCTAATCAGACCATTTGGCTGATTAGTTTCATCTAATGAGATGATTAGATTAAACTAGTTAGATTGAAAAAAAAATAAATATTTCATTTATCTAAAGTTTAATTCAGAACATTTGTTCAGCACCGAGCATTACCTGGGCTACTCAAATAAAGATCTTCAAAATGTTTCTTGGTATGATCTATTGCATTGGGATTGCTTATTCGACGCACAAGCTAAGCACAAACTTGGTAAGTACAGTCTGTTATTTCCTAATCCTGTTCATGCAGTGTAACCCTAATTTAATAGAATTATTTTTTGCAAAACTTTCTTCATAGTCAGAGCAAAAATAGTTATGCAATAGTACGCAATAAACATGTATATCAAAGGCCTGTTTGTTTTTGGGCGTATCATGTGCAGTGGCGTAATTTCGTCAAGGATTACTATTTGTAAGGATTACTAAGAGACGACGAAATTGAGGCCTAGCGTCTGCTGCTTAGGTAAAGCGTCTATTGGCCCTCTTTGTTTATCTACTACCTCCAAAACAGGTTTTTTCAACTGAAAGTAAGGAGGAACAGTAAAACTTAAAACGAACAGAAATTACTACGTATATACGGGGGTTACTCCTCCAAAACACCTCGTTCTTTACGCTAAAGTGTTTCAGTTCTTTTAAAAAAAGCTTCTTGTTGTTCTAATTAAACAAATATAGTGTTTCAGGAGTCGTTCTTAAAGAATTCAGACATAATTCAAACTTTAGTGTAAAGAGCGAGGTGTTTTGGAGGAGTAACCTCCTCCTATACATAATGATTTCTGTTCATTTTAAGTTTTAATGTTGCTCCTAACTTTCAGTTGAATTTTTTTTTTAATTTAATTTCTGATCGTTTTTTAAATAAATCCAGGAAATCTGGCTACTCCTCCGCGGAAAAATCCCTCCTTCTTAAGGATTTATTCTCTAGACAAATCAATCCTGGTGAAAATTTACCCGTGGACAGTTAATCTCAAGGCGTAAAATGAGTCAGCAGTGAATAAGCAAGAGATAAGTAGAATTTCATATAGGAATTTTGGCCAATTTCCTGAGTGTAAAATTTCCCCGGAAAAATTCACCCCCTGGAAACTTCCTTCCCCAGGACAATTATCACCATGGAAAATCCCACCAGCAGAAAATCCCCCCCCCCAAAAAAAAAAAATAACAAATGTATGCACACTTCCCCAATAAAAAAATATTTGTAAACAATGGGAAAATTTTGTAACTGAAAGACGATTTTGAGAAAAAAGGGGCGCGGAAGAGGGCCTAGTTGCCCTCCAATTTTTTGGTCACTTAAAAAGGGCACAATAACTGTTAATTTCTGTTCGATTGAACCTTCTCGCGATATTCTAGGATCACTGGGTCGATACGATCACCCTTGAAAAAAAAAAAAAAATATATATAATAAAACACGCATCCGTGATCTTTCTTCTGGCAACAATACAAAATTCCACATTTTTTTTTTCAGACAGGTGCTTGAAACCTCTAGAGTAGGGTTGTCTGATACGGTGAATCGAAGGTGTGATTTTCATTAAGATTCTATGACTTTTAGGGGGTGTTTTCCATTTTTTTTTCAAAAATCAGGCAATTTTTCTCTGGCTCGTAACCTTTGATGGGTAAGATTAAACTTAATGAAACTTATATATATTTGAAATCAGCAGAAAACTCCAATTCTTTTGCTATATCTATTGGTATCAAATCCCTTTTTTTAGAGTTTCGGTTATTATTGAGCCGGGTCGCTCCTTACTTACAGTTCGTTACCATAAACTGCTTGATTCGTGTACTTACTTACCTACTTGAGACGAGGGAAATGCTGTTCAGCCTAATTCAGCGCCGATAGTCGTCGACTTTTCATTTGCAGTTTTTTTTTTTACAAGGATGGGAAGCAAGCCTGTTACTCAATCTTGCAGCAGCTGCGATCGAAACCATTAGCCTTGCACTGACTAACAGATTTCGATCCACTACGCTACCACATGGGTATATTTATATTTTTCTTATTACCTCTATGCTAGATTCATGTACTTACTTACCAACTTGAGAGAGGGTTACGTCGTTCATCCCGAATCGGCACTGATGTTTGTTGACGTTCCAGTTGTGGGGTCTTTTTTTTACAGGTATGTGTAGCAAGCCTGCAGATCAACCTTGCAGCAGCTGGAATCGAACCCTAAGCTTATTATTGTCATGCGGATTTTAATCCCCTGTGCTGCCACAAGGGTAGATTTACATGGGAGTAGTGTACTCAGGGATAACTTTGGATCTATCCTCTTCGCTCAGTAACGTCAAGGATAAATAATTCCACAGGTAGCATATATAATCCTTTGAAAGCTAGGAAAAATTAAAATGCCTCAAAAGTTCTGTGGATACTTTTTTTCAAGATGGCGTATAATTGCGCCATCTACATCCCAATTACGCCATCGTAATTTAGTTTTTGCCACCACTTTCAAACTAAAGTAACTCTTAAAGAGGCTTTAAGTATGTCAACCGGTGAAGTAATTTCTTTTGCTGGAATTTATACAATGTTAAAAGAATTAGCTTAAATCAGCCGCAAAAGAAAAATAAAACAAGCTCTAATACGTTCATGATCTTCACCCTTCTCTTACTTATTCTTTGATATCCTTTGTACTTTGTGAAACGATTTTCCTGCCAAAAGATACCTTTTTGCAAAAAAAAAAATGCCATTTTCCTGCCAAAAACAAATACGATTTTCATACCAAAAAAAGAAGTTCAAATCTCCTGATTTGAACTTCTTTTAAAATAAAAGTGAGATAGTTTGTTGCTTGTTGTCTGCTTTCAAGTTATATCATTGAATAAATATAAACTTAAATCTGGTGTTACCGGCAACCCTGATACAAACCACAGTTCAATAGAATTTCAACTAAGAATTTGTGTCATTTGCAAGGCCATAAAGCAAAAATAAATATTGAAGTAATTAAATGTATTTGAATTTATCAATTTTAAAATGCATTTTCTCTGTTGCTATTCACTCACCTACTAGCTTGATGTGTGGGAGCTCTTTGATTTATCAATACTTTCATCCTTCGCATTTTCATTTGCATCTGTATCACGTTTTGCCATTTAAAGGAAATTATTTTGCCCTGGTTCTAATTCAAAAATTAGGTAAATTTTAGATGTGGGTGTCCCGTGAAATTACTACCGTGGAAAGTCTAAATTTTAACACACTATAAGTATCGTCATAAAAACCCACCTACAGTGTCTGAAAATTGAACATTATTTATCAATTTACTACAATAAAGATTTACGAAACATTATTGATGCTGAAGCTAAAAAGTTTACAATGCTGAATAAAATAATGTTTACCTTTTGAAATATTCTTTAGTAATATTATTACTTCTCCCTAATGTAAAAATGTTTCAGGCTATTCCAACTTGTAAAAACCTATACAGGCTATATAAAATACCACTATTATTGTACAGATATAGTGGTTCGGTTTATTGAAGAATGATAAACTAGAAGAGCAAAATTTGAGCAAACCCAAAGGGGGACTCTCAAAATGGCCAAATTATTCAAATGAAATTTTCTCTGAATTAATTTTAACGTTTTATACAATTTAAACGATGTGCAAGAAAATTTTTAGGGATTGCCTTTCCTGAATACTAAAAAGCAAATACGGCTTCGTTTAATCGAAAAACAAAAATACATTCCGATGAAGTAAGTTTGATTAAACTGAAGAAACTTTTCTTTAACAGAAAAATTTCACAAGCAAATATTGACAAATTCGTATTTCTCATCCGAAAAATTCATACAATATAAAGCAAAAATTGCAAAAAAACAAACAAAAAATAAACCTAAAAAAAAATGAACGAAGTATAGCCAGAAAAAAGCCGTACACGAAAAAATCATAAATTCCGAAAAATATTCGATCTGATATCATGGCTTTAACTGCGGTTTATGTTCTTTGCGAAATATTTCTCTGTTTGGTTTTTCTAACATTTACGAAAAGTAGGTGTCGATCTTTAGTTTTCTGTTGTTTATTCGGATCTCTTGTTCAAGCTTAAGAAGCAATCACAAGACCGCCAAAATCGGTTCTAAATAGTTTGGGCCATACAAACTAAAAAACTTTATAATGGATGAAATAGCGCGATTCTTTAAGGTATTGTGTGGGCTTTTTCTTTTTTTTTTTTCCTTTTCGTACTCCTGAAAAAAAAAAGAAAAAAAAATCAATCCTGTTTCTTTCTTCTTTTTTTTATCTAAGACTCTTTGCTTATTTGTAATCTAATTTGTCCCTATTTCTCTATTATTCCTTCACTTTACTACCTATCTATCTTACCTCTTACTCTTACTCTTAGGTATTGTGTGGGCTTAAGAAACCACTTCAATTCCTTTCTCATCGTTGCTAATTAACCATGTGGTTTTATGGACTGACGTTAACTAAAGAAAAACTTGCTCTAGTGGCAAGGTCTGATAATTCCTGTCGAAAGAGAAATGGACTAGGTTGAACAGAGGAAGAACGATCTATTAAGGAAATAACTAAAATTTTAAACAAATAATGCAACACTAAAACTAGATTGAACAACATTGAAATGATTTCTAAAAAAAAGCAAAAAGAAACAGGTATGTAGTCGCAACTCAAGAAGACAATGCCTGTGGGATGGGTGTACGACTCGATTAAAACGCAATCACGCGAACGTGTACAGCTTTATTCAAGCACAATAACATAAAAAAAAGAACATATAAAATAATTTATGAAAAGAACAATAGTGGGTATGCAAAGAGGATCAGGTTAGGAAGTAACAGGAAAAAATTATGAGATAAGAATGAAATACTAAAAGGCCTTTAAAGAACCATGATGACCATTTATGAGAACTCGATGAAACTACATTGGAATGATTCAATCCCCAAAAGGTCTCAGTTTACAGCTCAAGAATACAGGGCCTTTGGGTTGAGTGCACAATCAAAGTCAGCACTCAAGCGCTGTCTAAGTACAGACCCATATGTCTTTGATGTATTTTTTTCTCAGCCACAGCCACTTCAGATGGAAGGAATGCCACAGCCAATTCAGACGTAGAAACATTAAAGGGGGAGGGTCATTTGATTGAAAATTCAAAGTTCTATTACCCTTTTAAGAGTTGGAAGTGATTAGAGGACAACAAGCCCTCATTACTTGCCTTTTTTTACCACCTGATCCCCATGATACCCAAATATATCCAATTAAAATTTTGATGCAGCCATTTTGTCTAGAATATTTGAACGATCCAGAAAAGTTAGAAGAAAATATACAAATATTCCTAATATTTGCAAACAATAAAACTAAGTGAATTAAAAGAGGAAAGAACTTAATTTTTAAAAGAGTTTTCCAAAAAAAGAAGTTTTAAAAGGAAAAGTAAAGAGACGAGAAATAAAGTCATATAATAACTCAAGCTTTAAAACGAACAGACATTATGCTACCAATGAAGAAACGAAAACTATAACAAACACAAATCAAAATTAATAACCACATTAAGCATAAAGATAACAATATACTACTATAGATGAATAAATGAATCCTAAAACGAATAAAAATTAAGACGAAGAATCACAAAACAAATCAAACAGAAATTACCACAAGCAGAAGTAGACTTACCACCCTTTAAACCTCTAAAGAGAAGAGCGTCATTTGCTTCACTGAAAACAAAACATATGTTTCGAAATTTCTCTGTGATATTATTGTAAATAAAAATAAAATATATATATAAAAACTTAAAAATTGCTTAGAGTTGAAGGAGCTAATATTATTAAATACATGTTGAACAATCAGTCTACTTTCATTTGTTCTTTCGTATGTTCTTGATTAATTGTGGTTTTTTTTTTCTTTTCTTTCTTTTTTTTGGTTAATGTTTTGGCACAAGAAAAAAAAATCAAACGTTCTTAATGTTATGTCGTTTTCAGAAAAATTTTTCAATTGAAAAATACAAAATATATATATAAAAAATTAAAAAATTCAGGCCGTTTAGAGGATTTCAGATGGATGAGGCCGGGGGTAGCCCAACACACACATTATTCAAAATTTTTCTGTGATATTATTGTAAAGAAAATTAAAATATATATAAAAAATTAAAATTGCTTAGACTTGAAGGAGCTAATATTATTAATATTGGTTAAACAATCAGTCTACTGTCATTTGTTCTTTCCTGTTCTTGATTAATTGTGGTGTTTTTTTTTCTTTCTTTTTTTTGGTTGATGTTTTGGCAAATGAAAAATCAAACGTTCTTAGTGCATGTCGTTTTCAGTAAAATTCAATTGAAATTCAGGCCGTTTAGAGGATTTCAGATGGGATGAGGGGGTAGCCCAATCTTATTCAAAATTTTTCTGTGATATTATTGTAAAGAAAATTAAAATATATATAAAAAGTTAAAAATTGCTTAGACTTGAAGGAGCTAATATTATTAAACATTGGTTAAACAATCTGTCTACTTTCATTTGTTCTTTCCTGTTCTTGATTAATCGTGGTGTTTTTCTTTCTTTCTTTTTTTTGGTTGATGTTTTGGCAAATGAAAATCAAACGTTCTTAGTGCATGTCGTTTTTCAGTAAGATTCAATTGAAATTCAGGCCATTTAGAGGATTTCAGATGAATGAGGGGGTAGCCCAATTCTTATTCAAAATTTTCTGTGATATTATTGTAAAGAAAATTAAATATATATATAAAAAGTTAAAAATGCTTAGACTTGAAGGAGCTAATATTATTAAACATTGGTTAAACAATCTGTCTACTTTCATTTGTTCTTTCCTGTTCTGGATTAATCGTGGTGTTTTTCTTTCTTTCTTTTTTTTGGTTGATGTTTTTGGCAAATGAAAAAATCAAACGTTCTTAGTGCATGTCGTTTTCAGTAAGATTCAATTGAAATTCAGGCCATTTAGAGGATTTCAGATGAATGAGGGGGTAGCCCAATTCTTATTCAAAATTTTTCTGTGATATTATTGTAAAGAAAATTAAAATATATATAAAAAGTTAAAAATTGCTTAGACTTGAAGGAGCTAATATTATTAAACATTGGTTAAACGATCTGTCTACTTTCATTTGTTCTTTCCTGTTCTTGATTAATTGTGGTGTTTTCTTTCTTTCTTTTTTTTGGTTGATGTTTTGGCAAATGAAAAATCAAACGTTCTTAGTGCATGTCGTTTTCAGTAAAATTCAATTGAAATTCAGGCCGTTTAGAGGATTTCAGATGGATGAGGGGGTAACCCAACTCTTATTCAAAATTTTTCTGTGATATTATTATAAAGAAAATTAAAAATATATATAAAAAATTAAAAATTGCTTAGACTTGAAGGAGCTAATATTATTAAATATTGGTTAAACAATCTGTCTACTGTCATTTGTTCTTTCCTGTTCTTGATTAATTGTGGTGTTTTCTTTCTTTCTTTTTTTTGGTTGATGTTTTAGCAAATGAAAAATCAAACGTTCTTAGTGCATGTCGTTTTCAGTAAGATTCAATTGAAATTCAGGCCGTTTAGAGGATTTCAGATGGATGAGGGGGTAGCCCAACTCTTTTTCAAAATTTTTCTGTGATATTATTGTAAAGAAAATTAAAATATATATAAAAAATTAAAAATTGCTTAGACTTGAAGGAGCTAATATTATTAAATATTGGTTAAACAATCAGTCTACTGTCATTTGTTCTTTCCTGTTCTTGATTAATTGTGGTGTTTTTCTTTCTTTCTTTTTTTTGGTTGATGTTTTGGCAAATGAAAAATCAAACGTTCTTAGTGCATGTCGTTTTCAGTAAGATTCAATTGAAATTCAGGCCGTTTAGAGGATTTCAGATGAATGAGGGGGTAGCCCAATTCTTATTCAAAATTTTTCTGTGATATTATTGTAAAGAAAATTAAAATATATATAAAAAAGTTAAAAATTGCTTAGACTTGAAGGAGCTAATATTATTAAACATTGGTTAAACAATCAGTCTACTTCATTTGTTCTTTCCTGTTCTTGATTAATCGTGGTGTTTTTCTTTCTTTCTTTTTTTTGGTTGATGTTTTGGCAAATGAAAAATCAAACGTTCTTAGTGCATGTCGTTTTCAGTAAGATTCAATTGAGATTCAGGCCTATTTAGAGGATTTCAGATGAATGAGGGGGTAGCCCAATTCTTATTCAAAATTTTTCTGTGATATTATTGTAAAGAAAATTAAAATATATATAAAAGTTAAAAAAATTGCTTAGACTTGAAGGAGCTAATATTATTAAACATTTGGTTAAACAATCTGTCTACGTTCATTTGTGTCTTTCCTGTTCTTGATTAATCGTGGTGTTTTTCTTTCTTTCTTTTTTTTTGGTTGATGTTTTGGCAAATGAAAAATCAAACGTTCTTAGCATGCATGTCGTTTTCAGTAAGATTCAATTGAAATTCAGGATATTAGAGGATTTCAGATGAATGATCTGTCTACGTTCATTTGTTCTTTCCTGGTTTTTTCTTTCTTTCTTTTTTTTTTGGTTAGCCCAATTCTTATTCTTAAAATGTTTTTCTGTGATATTATTGTAAAGAAGATGAAATAGCCCAATTCATTAAAATTTTTCTATATATAAGAAATTAAATATATAAAAATTAAAATTGCTTAGACTTGAAGGAGCTAATATTATTAAACATTGGTTAAACAATTTGTCTACTCTCATTTGTTCTTTCCTGTTCTTGATTAATTGTGGTGTTTTTCTTTCTTTCTTTTTTTTGGTTGATGTTTTGGCAAATGAAAAATCAAACGTTCTTAGTGCATGTCGTTTTCAGTAAAATTCAATTGAAATTCAGGCCGTTTAGAGGATTTCAGATGGATGAGGGGGTATCCCAACTCTTATTCAAAATTTTTCTGTGATATTATTGTAAAGAAAATTAAAATATATATAAAAAGTTAAAAATTGCTTAGACTTGAAGGAGCTAATATTATTAAACATTGGTTAAACAATCTGTCTACTTTCATTTGTTCTTTCCTGTTCTTGATTAATCGTGGTGTTTTTCTTTCTTTCTTTTTTTTTGGTTGATGTTTTGGCAAATGAAAAATCAAACGTTCTTAGTGCATGTCGTTTTCAGTAAGATTCAATTGAAATTCGGGCCATTTAGAGGATTTCAGATGAATGAGGGGGTAGCCCAATTCTTATTCAAAATTTTTCTGTGATATTATTGTAAAGAAAATTAAAATATATATAAAAAGTTAAAAATTGCTTAGACTTGAAGGAGCTAATTTTATTAAATATTGGTTAAACAAGCAGTCTACTTTCATTTGTTCTTTCCTGTTCTTGATTAATTGTGGTGTTTTTCTTTCTTTCTTTTTTTTTGGTTGATGTTTTTGCAAATGAACAATCAAACGTTCTTAGTGCATGTCGTTTTCAGTAAAATTCAATTGAAATTCAGGCCATTTAGAGGATTTCAGATGAATGAGGGGGTAGCCCAATTCTTATTCAAAATTTTTCTGTGATATTATTGTAAAGAAAATTAAAATATATATAAAAAATTAAAAATTGCTTAGACTTGAAGGAGCTAATATTATTAAATGTTGGTTAAACAATCTGTCTACTTTCATTTGTTCTTTCCTGTTCTTGATTAATTGTGGTGTTTTTTTTTCTTTCTTTCTTTTTTTTTTGGTTGATGTTTTGGCAAATGAAAAATCAAACGTTCTTAATGCATGTCGTTTTCAGTAAAATTCAATTGAAACTTAGGCCGTCTAGAGGATTTGAGAGGGGGATGGGGGTAGCCCAATTCTTATTCAAAACTTTTCTGTGATATTATTGCAAAGAAAAAATAAAATATATCTAAAAAATTAAAAATTGCTTAGACTTGAAGGAGCTATTATTATTAAACATTGGTTAAACAATCTGTCTACTTTCATTTGTTCTTTCCTGTTCTTGATTAATTGTGAAATGTTTTTTTTTTTTTTCTTTTTTTTTGGTTGATGTTTTGACAAATGAAAAATCAAACGTTCTTAATACACGTCGTTTTCAGTAAAATTCAATTGAAATTCAGGTCGTTTAGAGGATTTGAGATGGATGACGGGGCATCCCAACTCTTACTTCTAAACCTTGAATAGTCTTGGGATATTAATTTTTTTGTTGTTGTTGTTGTTGATTTTATAACAAATAAAAAACGTACTCCTGGATATACAAACAGTTTTCAGTCAAACGTAAATGACGCTCTGAAATTGAAAATGTCTAGGGGATGGTAACCCTGTTCCTGTTCATGATAAATTTATTCGTTTCGCTTCGCCTTAGGATTTATCTATTCATCTATAGGTGGCGTTTGATTAAAGTTCATCTCTCTGTTGGCTCTGTTTGAATATTCTTGTTTTTGTTCATTATGTGTGTTAAATAAAAATGTTTAATATTTAGCAGTATTGGCACAAAATGGTACAAAATACCTCTTTGTTGGGGCATACTCCTATTTGCTAGTCAATAAGGGCACTAGAACTTGCAAGCTCCGTCTGAATGAGTCATATCCCGATATTCTAGAACCGTTGGCTCGATACGACTACCCTAGGGGGGAAATACAAACAAACACACATCCGTAATCTTCCTTGTCGGAAAAATACAGAATCGCATTTTAGCAGAAAGGGGCTTGAAACCTCTGAAACTCGAGGGGCTTGAAAATAGGATTTCTGATGTGCTGAATTGGACGGGGTTTTTCAATTAAGATCACGCGCCCTTTCTGGTGGTTTCTAATTCTTTTAGTGTATATATCACTTTCAAAACTTTTTTTAGAGTTTCAGAGTTTCTCAACACGAGTCACTCCTCATTTACCGTTCAAGTTTGATTATTCATTTCATTTCCGGCTCGTGTTGGGTTTCATTTATTCATATTATGTCCGTCGGTTTTAAGTTTAATTTTTTACATAACTTTAGTTCTGCCCGTCTCAGATTTTAATTTTTGCCTTTCTTTACTTTTCTTTGAAACATATCTTTTTCGCAAGCCGCTATTTTAAAATAAATTCTATTAAATTGCAACCACAAGGATGTTAATGTTATATGTTAAGAAAAACACAATATGTTAACATATGTTATCATACATATGATATGTTATATATGTTTAATATAAAAATAAGTGTAAAAAATAATAATTAAGTATGTTTTATAATCAAGTATGTAATATATGTCCAATAATAATCAAGTATGTCCACATTTGTCCTTGTCTGGAGCGGTTGTAATAAAATTTAGACAATAAAATGGAGAATTTGGTTGAACAACTTTCTGGAATGCGAAGTTTGGTATATACGGACTTGTAAGGATATACTCTTCATGTTATTTCAATCGACTTCAAGGGAGATAAAATAAAATATTTTCGTTAAAATTCTCATAGTATTTCTATCTAGCCTTTTCATGTTTTTTTTTTTTTTTTATGGATTCTAAAACTTTATTTTGAAAGACTTAGAAATCAATGAACGCACTGAGAAGCATCTTAACGAGGATAGACATTACTTTGAAACTCTCTAGGCATGCCTTTCCAAAAAACTAACCTGACACGTATGTGTCCAATAAGAGAGTCATGCATGCTCCCGCCATTTACCCATGCAGCCCCAGCCATTTAAACATTTGCCCTCTCAATTGCTTGAACTATCTGTCTTGGCTTTTCTCTGTCTACAATTAGCCCTGTCTTGATGCAACCTATGCAACCTACTGCAAAATACTTGATAACTGCAATTCAATCAAACCAGTGCTTCTGCATCCTTCAGTAAAAGAATTGAAATATATATAATACCTAGACTCAACTAGGTAAATGACTAGTGGCACGTTGGGTTTCCATGTGCATGGTGCCACAAATAGGTCAAATAAGTTTGAAATGATGCCCAAAAATTGTCACTTAAGCTAGATTAGTTATAATGTGGTTATAATGTGATTATAATGTGGACATACTTGATAATAATCAAGTATGAAAAGCAAAGGGCAATAGATTGGGAACTAAGGGAGAACACAACGGAATAGGAATGAAGTGCTAGAAGACTTAGCGAACTATTATTACCATACGTCACAAAAAGCTAGGACATTCATGACTTATTTTTAAATTCAAGCTTTCCAGAGTCTGTAAAACATATAATTCAAGTGCTACTACTATCTTTTATGAGCGGCATATTTTGGAGCTTTGAATATTCTTCGAGTACAAGAGAATGTAATCTATCGCTTTCATGGTCCCACCGAAAGTGAAATTTTTAAACTCAAATTTAGGAAAAAAGTGCATAGTGAGAACAATCATCGAAGCAATTGTAACAGAGAAAAAGTAACGGTCATTACCATTAACTGTGTACTCAAGTTTTCATAGCAAATTCAATTTACATAATTCTGAGAAGGGGATGAAAAAAACAATCGAAGGAGTTTTTAGACTCCTTGGATTGTTTAGTCGTGTTTTATTTTTTCGCCGTATTTCGCAGACGTTTGTTTTGCCGTCAATGTTTCACGGGATTCGCCGTGTTTAAAAACGCTTGTATTTTCGATACACTATTGAGGATCGTATTTTGCAAGGAGAAACATTCTACTTTTTTTTCTGCAGGTCGTCATATCGAACACCTTATCGTATAGTTTTGAAAAATATCCAATTCGGAAGCAAATCATAAGTTTAACAAGATTTGACAAGAAAAAAAAAATTTAAGATAGCAATACTACTGTTACGAAACAAATTAACTCAAAAATGACTAGAGATAGAGAAGTAAATGTACTAATATAAGATGTGATTTTTTCTGAAAACTTTTGAATTTGGCATTTCTGTTTCCTTTGTATAACCCAGGGGGGGGGGGGGATCTAGAGCAAATTATTGGGGGGGGGGGGGGTGGCAATTTGAAGAGGGTACCCATGAGCAAATCTTGGGGGGGGGGGGAAATGGCAAAAGTGAAAAAGGTGCCAAAAATTGACCAAATTGACGAATCTATTCTAAAAAAGAGTGAAAAAAGAAAAAACAGGGAAAAAGGGTGCCAGAAAAATCTTTGGGAGGGGGGGGGGGGGCAGCACCACTGGATCCACCAGTGATATATATCCATGTGATTGGATCTACTCATGACTGTACTGTGTCAATGTAAACATAAAGAGGGTCCATGACTTTTCAAAACTCCCCCCTTCTAGTACCAAAAAACGTCGTATTTTATTGATATCCTGCAATACTTGCATTTTTTTTTACACAAAAATTATCTTTGATGATAATAGAGGTGAGGATTTAAGTTGACATATACTTAGTTGGTACTTGTTAAGAAACCGGTAAGTATGCGAAAAAAGAATTTTAGTTAATGCTAATGAAATGAAACAAAATAGGATAAAAGTATAATAGTTTTATGAACAAAATTGGGCTATATATTTGCATATTAGGGAGGGTGGGGTGAAGCATAGTATATATTAAATACGTAACCTAACCTAACCCAAACTGGGTACCTTTTATTCCCCCTAAACCTAAAAAACTAAAGTTTAGCCATAGTTCCCGGATTGAGAAACCCTTTCCTTTTGTCATTATCCGGTACATGCCTATCTGTTCTCGCACTACAATTCTCAAAGACTTACCACTTTCTTAACAAGTACCACTTAATTTTGTTTAAAGACACAAAACAAAACTCCTGTATAAAATGACATAGATACGTATTGACTTAAACACGATAATAATTACAAATAAAAGAGCACAAATTCGTTTTTAATGCGTGATAAAATATGACGAGTCTATATTTAAAGATATCCACAAGATGGCATTAGGGTTGCTTCTGCTCTGCCTCATAGAATACAAATATTCATGCATTTCAATCCTTATAGTTGCAAATTCCCTTAACCCTCCGCCGTGATTACTTTATTTAAACCTTGTTTGAAGTTTCTTGTACAAACTACTGCTACTACTACTACTAACAACTCACCGCAGCACCAAGCCGCCTGAGGCCAACACAGCTACGCACGCTCCTCCTCCACCCCAATCTATTCAAAGCCTCCCTTTTTACACCCCGCCCACGAAGTTCCCTTTTCCTTTATATCTTTCTTTATGACGTCCTCCCACCCCAGACGGGGACGACCTGCTTTCCGTTTAGCCCTAGATGGTTGGCCGAAAAGAACAATCTTCGGCAATCTGTCATCCTTCATCCGCACAACGTGACCTAGCCACCTCAACCTTTCTTTCATTATAGCCCTAGAGAGCGGTATTGAACCACATTTTTCGTAAAGCCTATTGTTTGAAATACGGTCAGTCAGCCGGGTACCCAGAACAATCCTTAAGCAATTTCTCTGGAAAACATCTAGCAAATCTTCATCCGCTTTTCGGAACGTCCATGCTTCAGAGCCATATTTGACCACTGTCATCACTGTAGCTTCTAATATTCTAATCTTGGTTTGCAGACTTATCTTCCTATTCTTCCAGACTTTTTTTAACTGTAAAAAAAAAACAACCTGAGCCTTGGCTATTCTATTTTTAACATCTTCACTGCTCCCACCATCTTTACTAATAATACTACAAGGTAAGTGAAGCTGCCCAACTGATCAATCTTTTCATTACCCAACGTCACCTTTTCATCTTCACTTATTCCTAGCCTTAGTGACTTGGTCTTCCTAACATTAATTTTCATACCAATTATAGTACCCTGAACTCGCAAAAACCTCTAAAATTTCATTCATTTTGCTCACACTTTCATCTAGGATGCATAAATCATCAGCATGATCCAAGTCCAGGAGACTTTTTCCTCCCCATTTGATTCCGTGGTCTCCCATTGCCTTTCCTGTGCTCCTTAAAACAAAGTCCATCAAAATAATCCATACAAAGGGGGATAGAAGACAACCCTGCTTAAGTCCTGATTTAATACAAAACCAGCTGCTAACCTTATTTCCTACCTTAACCGCAGCAGTGTTATTCTCGTACATAGCACTAATCACTTTAATGTATTTGTCTGGTATACCATACAAGGATAAAAACCTTTACTAAAGCTGTTCTATCAACAGAATCGAACGCTTGCTCGTAATCTATAAAAACTGAGGACCAAAGGTGTTTGAAAACTCAGGCACTTCTCAATTATTAGCCTAAGAGTGAAAATTTGGTCGACACATCCTCTACCTTTTCTAAAACCGCACTGCTCTTCTCTTAAAACTTTGTCTACGGCATCTCTCAGTCTAAAAAGTATCATATTACTAAGTAATTTACTACCTACAGAGACCAGACTAATGCCTCGATAATTACCACACTCACTTTTATCACCTTTCTTATAAAGTGGCTTAATTAAGGTTTTCCTAAAATCGTTAGGTACTTCCCCTTTTTCAAAAATCATATTCATAATCTTCAGTAACTTTATTTCTAACCTCAGAGCCACCATATTTAAGAAACTCATTTACCACCCTACCAGCACCTGGAGCCTTATTATTCTTTAATCCTTGTACAAACATACGACTAATTAAATTTTTTTTACTGAATGTTCAAATCTTACTGAAAATTTAAATTTCAATCGAAAAGTAAAGTTCAACGCCAAAAAGCTTTAAAACTTTCCAGATATTACTACGACCAGTTCATAATAACAGTATATCAATTAAAAACGAACAAAATTAATTTCAAAAACATGTTCCTGAAATAACTTTTTTTCAAGAAAACAGTGGAGGTATTAAAACGAAAATTGTAGAAAGTTGAATGTGTGTGTCTATTTGTTATTCCAGTCAATTTGCAACCAAATTATTCAAGCTAAAAATGTGAAATTTGTCGAAAAAAAAAAATCAGGAACCATAAAAGATATAAAAAAGCTATACAAAAATAAACTACAAAAACCGGAAATTAGACGTCATACTAATAAGCGTCAGAGGCCCAAAGCCTACAGCACTCGGAGGGAGATGACAAAAAGCCAAAAGTGTTCTAGCTAATAATACAAATCAGTCGGTTATGATATATATATATATATATATATATATATATATAGATATATATATATATATATATATATATATATATATATATATATATTATATATATATATATATATATTATAATATATATATATATATATATATATATATATATATATATATATATATATATATTATATATATATATATATATATATATATATATATATATATATATATATATATACATATATATATATACATATATATATATATATATATATATATATATATATATATATAAATATAACATATATATATATAATATATATATATATATATATATATAATATATATATATATATATATATATATATATATATATATATATATATATATATAATTACGTATGTACACATAATATGTGCATATATATTGCTGTTTTCAGTGATCGAAGTGTAGCCACAAAACAAAAAACAAGTTTCTTAAGTACTGACTAAATTCTAGTGCGATCCCAATTTCCCACAGATGACGTATAATCGCTGTCAGGTCTTTCACACTTCTGAGATAATAGCAAAAAAAAACTTTCCTATGCTATTCTCAAAGGGAAGATCAGCAGGGAAACGTCTACAGGAAGATAAAAAACAGGATTGAACATGCATGATCCCGCTGATCCTGCTGAGAACAGAATGGTAAAGTGTATTCTGCTATTCTTTTTCGGTGTGGCAAATATTTCAGATATGATCTTTAGGCATGACAGCGGCTAGGTGATCTTTAATCGTAGTGCTAAGCGTAGCTACAAGAAGCTAAATCGTTACCATGATGGATCCAACGACAGATCCTAATGGTGGCCAAAAAACTATCTAGTAAATCCGATAGATGGTTGCATCTTATAAATAATTTTTGTCATCTTATAGAGCTTGTACAATTTCGGTATTTTCACAATTGCGTTCAACTCATGTGCTGCTGTTCATGTGCCGCGCTCATGTGGTATGCGTTGCTCAGGAGCAGTATCAATAGCTAAAATCTCGGGGTCTGATGCATTTGGTTTATATTTTGATTGAGCACTGTATCAAAATATACTTAGGAACTTTCCCCGCAAATAAACACGTCAGTAAACACAATGACGCACACCTACTGGTGCCCTCACATATGGACGTAAGGACACACATATACAAACAGAAACACACATAGGTGCATTAAGAAACTCACATACGCACAGACAAAACTTAGACGGAAAAATGCAAACCAAAACACACAGAGGTACACACGCACCCACATGTACAGACACCCACACATGCGCACAAGCACTAACTCACAAAGATATTCCGACCATTTTTCTGTCCGATAGATAATTGATATTAAATCTTCTTTGTCATCTTTCTCTGTTATTCTAATCAAACTAATTGATGTGGCAACGGGGGGAAAATTGTTTTAGTTTCTCTTTTTGTTAACTATATGCCTGCCTGTTTACCTTAATGAAGTAATAACAGCTTTGTGGAGCTATCTACTGACAGCGCTTCACTGGACATAATGAGGAAATAAAAAGTGATATTTTAAACTTTTCAGTAACGAGATCAGATCAAGAACGTTCTAGTGTCCTCTTAGCAAGAATGCAGAGAAATGATGGGCTTTGGATATGGGTTTCATTGCGTTTTACATGTCGTCGATGGCCACCAATCTTCAGACCAATCTATCATCATCGCAACGTCTCAGGTTCTTTCGTAAGTATCATTTGATCAATACAAATGCTATTTACTTAATTAAAAAATTAATCTCTTTAATTTGGATATTTTAACGATTTGATATATTTGTTCAATTGAAAATTTGTATTGCAAGTTAAATAGTATTGTGATTTAAACTAAAACTTATTTAATCATGTTTTATACAGGGCCATTAAATTTATCAATTGTAAGCCCAAGATTGTAAGCCCAATTGTAAGCCCTTGTGACTAATCTCCTTCTGGACTTTCCCTGCCCTTTTTTCTTTAATAAATACCAAAGCAACGGCAATGAAAAAATGTAGCATTGGATGCAGGGTTGCCATTCCACTTAAATGAAATTCAATTAATTGACCCAAAATTTGTTTATTTTAATAATACCAAACTATTACCGGGTTACAACTTCCAACTGAAGCAAAACGGCAATGAAAAAATGACAACCCAACATATTCATTTGGATGCAGGGTTGCCATTCCACTTAAATGAAAATTCAATTTTAATTGACCCAAAATTACTGTTTACCCCCATATAGGGCACAATCTTCGAAGAAAAGTCTCACAGGTGTTGCACATCGAAGAACGTATGAATTATTCGTATAATGAACGTATATGAACGTATATGAACGTATAATTATAACGTATGAATATTCTTTGTGATATTTGCAGTTCATCTATATGTTGTCTTTAACTTACAGGAGAAGACGCAAATTATAACATACCATTTTTTCGAAAACCTGCAATGGCAATAGTGACAAAACTTCAGCTTTCCACAAAAGCTTTAAATCTTGAAAACAGGAATAGCAGCCACCCTCTATCGTACGACTTTTGGATAAGACATTTCAGAAAACGCAGCATAAAAAGGAAAATGACAATTTTTTGTGCTAGATTACAAAACAAACTTGGCTGCTAAATTACCTGCTTTATACCTTTTAGAGAAATAATATATTTTTGCAAATAGTTTCATAATATGCTGCTGCAAAACAGTGATAAAACTGAAGACATATCCCCTCTTCTTTCCTTGTCCCAGTAGGTTTGAAAACAGAGCATAAATTGAAAAAAAAGTCAAATCTGCAATTTTCTGGGAAAAGTCATAAATTCTAGGAAGAATTGTAAATTTTTGATATTTAAGGGACGTGCCCCCCCCCACGGTAAAAGTAACACTTTGAAAATACAAGGTAGTACAAATCTGTTGCAAATTAGTAACTCTGACTGGAAGTAAAAGGCTACATGTAATTTCATGCCACTCATCCGTAGTTTTGTTTTCTGGATGTAGGCTATAGCCTACAGCTATATACACTTATCTATACGAGCTATGTGACATTTATCTCACTAGCCCATGATCAAAAAGCCATACACATAGCAATAAAATAAGATTTACATAAAATTACTTAATTGTGCATTGAATACGAGGTACTAATCCCTCAAAGGCTCCTAGGCCTCTAAAGGAGGTGAAAGACAAACGATTTAACTTCGCACTAAGTCAAAAGAAAAAAATATATAGTGATGATTAAAGCATCACTCACAAAGAAATGAATAGAACGAAAAAAGGTAAACACATTCTATAAATTATGTAAATAAATTAAATCCACTCAAGTCAATTAAAAGAAAAAAGGAGATATAAAAGTAAAGAAAAGAAGAGCAAAATCATCTAAGAAATGAATATGAAAAAAAAAATGAATAGAACGAAAAAAAGTTAAATACATTCTATAAATTATGTAAATAAATCAAATCCACTCCAGTCAATCAAAAACAAAAAGGAGATAGAAAAGTAAAGAAAAGATGGGCAAAATCATCTAAGAAATGAATATAAAAAAAATGAATAGAACGAAAAAAGTTAAATATATTACATAAATTATGTAAATAAAGTAAATCCCACTCCGGTCAATGAAAAACAAAAAGGAGGTAGAAAAGTAAAGAAAAGAAGAGCAAAATCATCTAAGAAATGAATATGAAAAAAAGTGAATAGAACGAAAAAAGTTAAATACATTATATAAATCGTGTAAATAAATTAAATCCACTCCAGTCAATTAAAAACAAAAAGGAGATAGAAGAGCAAAGAAAAGAAGAGCAAAATCATCTAAGAAATGAATATGAAAAAAATGAATAGAACGAAAAAAGTTAAATACATTATATAAAATGTGTAAATGAATTAAATCCACTCCAGTCAATTAAAAACAAAAAGGAGATAGAAAAGTAAAGAAAAGAAGAATAAAATAACCTAAGAAATGAATATAAAAAAATGAATAGAACGAAAAAAGTTAAATACATTATATAAATTATGTAAATAAATTAAATCCACTCCAGTCAATTAAAAAACAAAAAGGAGATAGAAGAGTAAAGAAAAAAAGAGCAAAATCATCTAAAATGAATATGAAAAAAATGAATAGAACGAAAAAAGTTAAATACATTTTTATAAAATGTATAAACAAATTAAATCCACTCCAGTCAATTAAAAACAAAAAAGAGATGGAAAAGTTAAGAAAAGAAGAACAAAATCATCTAAGAAATGAATATGAAAAAAAAATGAACAGAGCGAAAAAAGTTAAAATAAATTATATAAATTATGTAAATAAGTTAAATCCAATCCAGTCAATTAAAAACAAAAAGGAGACAGAAAAGTAAAGAAAAGAGAGAGCAAAATTATCTAAGAAATGAATATGAAAAAAAAAATGAATAGAACGAAAAAAGTTAAATACATTTTATAAAATGTGTAAATAAATTAAATCCACTCCAGTCAATTCAAAACAAAAAGGAGGTAGAAGAGTAAAGAAAAGAAGAGCAAAATCATCTAAGAAATGAATATGAAAAAAAGGAATAGAACGAAAAAAGTTAAAATACATTATATAAATTGTGTAAATAATATAATCCACTCCAGTCAACTAATAACAAAAAGGAGATAGAAAACTAAAGAAAAGAAGAACAAAATCGTCTAAGAAATGAATATGAAAAAAATGAATAGAACTAAAAAGTTAAATAAATTATATAAATTATGTAAATAAATTAAATCCACTCCAGTCAATTTAAAACAAAAAGGAGGTAGAAAAGTAAAGAAAAGAAGAGCAAAATCATCTAAGAAATGAATATGAAAAAAAAGGAATAGAATGAAAAAAGTTAAATACACTATATAAATTGTGTAAATAAATTAAATCCACTCCAGTCAACTAAAAACAAAAAGGAGATATAAAAGTAAAGAAAAGAAGAGCAAAATCATCTAAGAAATGAATATGAAAAAAAATGAATAGAACGAAAAAAGTTAAATACATTCTATAAATTATGTAAATAAATCAAATCCACTCCAGTCAATCAAAAACAAAAAGGAGATAGAAAAGTAAAGAAAAGATGGGCAAAATCATCTAAGAAATGAATATAAAAAAAATGAATAGAACGAAAAAAGTTAAATACATTTCATAAAATGTGTAAATAAATTAAATCCACTCCAGTCAATTCAAAACAAAAAGGAGGTAGAAGAGTAAAGAAAAGAAGAGCAAAATCATCTAAGAAATGAATATGAAAAAAAGGAATAGAACGAAAAAAGTTAAAATACATTATATAAATTGTGTAAATAATATAATCCACTCCAGTCAACTAATAACAAAAAGGAGATAGAAAACTAAAGAAAAGAAGAACAAAATCGTCTAAGAAATGAATATGAAAAAAATGAATAGAACTAAAAAAGTTAAATAAATTATATAAATTATGTAAATAAATTAAATCCACTCCAGTCAATTTAAAACAAAAAGGAGGTAGAAAAGTAAAGAAAAAGAGCAAAATCATCTAAGAAATGAATATGAAAAAAAAAGGAATAGAATGAAAAAAGTTAAATACACTATATAAAATTGTGTAAATAAATTAAATCCACTCCAGTCAACTAAAAACAAAAAGGAGATAGAAAACTAAAGAAAAGAAGAGCAAAATCATCTAAGAAATGAATATGAAAAAAATGAATAAACGAAAAAAGTTAAATACATTATATAAACTGTGTAAATAAATTAAATCCACACTCCAGTCGATTGAAAACAAAAAGGAGACAGGAAAGTAAAGAAAAGAAGAGTAAAATCATCTAAGAAGGGAAAACATTTTTATAGATCTTTTGAAAGAGTTACGTGAGGGGTACCTTCGATATGATTCAGGCATCTTATTCTAAGAAATATATTACTTGCCGCTATAGGATTAAAATTCGAGATTATGGAGGAACTAAAAGGAATGTGAGTTTCATTTATCAAACAGTTCGTAATAATGAACTGGTAAGTAAGGAGCGACTTGGCTCAATACTAACTAAAACTCTACAAAAAGAATTTTTTATATCAATGGATAACTTACATCAAAACAATTAGCTTTTCTTACGTTCATGGGCGTAGGCAGCATATTGTCTAGGGGGGGGGAGCA